>ML779783.1:1001554-1053384 GCA_009831015.1 Picea engelmannii
TAGGAGATACCATCCCTATCAATATTGGCTTTGAAAATGAACCAAAAACATTGCATATATGAACTAATTATTATAAGTTAGAGAAGTAAGAGTTCACTACTTTCTTCCATGAATTTAGAGACATCTTTGCATGGTCATATGTTTTTTTTCATGGTTTTGACCCAACGATAATTTATCACATGATTCCAATAAAGGAAAACACCATACCTATCAAAAAAAAATATAGGTTAACCCTACTCTAGAAGACACTATCTTCAAGGAAGTGAATAAAATGCTCGATACCCATGTTATTTTCCTCGTAAAATACTCAACATGGATAGAAAATCTAGTTCCAAATCACAAGAAAAATGAGGATATTCACTTATGTGTAGAATTTTGTCCCCTTAACAAGGAAAGTGTGAAGGATTATTTTCCCCTATTAGACATGGAAATAATCTTATAACTGGTTGTAGGTGTTGGGTTGTTATATTATTTGCAATGAAAGAAGAGTCATTTGAATGTCTAGTCAAGGTGGATCAACTGGGGATAAGTCAACTTATGAGTTAAGTCGAAGTGATCGACAAGAAATTCAAATTTGAATTGGGTGCCAGGAGGTCGAGTGGTAACTGATTGAAAACTAGCTAGATGTCGACTGGTAGTCGACTAGTAAACCAACTGAAGTCGACTATAACAGAATCTCGAGATTCACATGATTACAACCAATCATATGTGTGGATACGTAATTTTTTTGGTGCACCATTATTTAAGGTTTTTCATGTTGTAAATCCTATAAACAAGGCATGTTATAATTTTATTAAGTTGATGTTCATGAGAATTATTGTTGGTCATGTATATGTAAGTTGAATTGGTTGCAAGGTTTTTCTGGTGTAAAGAAAGAGAGTATGATGGTGATTGTGTCTTAGGTGTAGACCAAGGTTAGTCATGTAACTCTTTATTCATTAAATGAATAAGACAACAAAGAGAAAGATTCTCAAGGAATGGTGGTTTTCCTAGTTTTTGGTTTCCAAGGTAAAATCTTTGTGTATTGTGTTTGTCATTTATTTTCTTGATTAAATATGTCTTCTCTTTCCTAGTTCATTTAGTGTGAGTCTTTATTTCTCATCATTTGGTATCAAATCCAGCATGTTTCTCTATATAATAAGTATCAGAGCAAAGGTGAGGAAATCTTGGATCTGAGCTAAACCTAGGTTGAGTGGGAGTTTTAAGTCAGAGATCTTTAAAGTTGTTCTTGAAAGAATGACAAGCGGTTTGAGGATAGAGATCGAAAAATTCAATGGCCAAAATTTTGAGCTTTGGAAGTTTAAAATTGAATATCTACTTTTAGATCAAGAACAATGGGAAATTGTAAGCCCATGTACCATTTCGATGGGTATGTCGAGGGAAGAATGGGAGAAAATCGAAAGAAGGGAAGGAGTGTGATTTTACTTTGTCTTGCATATTTGATGTTGTTGAATGTATCAGGTGAAGACTCAGAAAATAAATTGTGGGACAAGTTGGGAAGCTTCTACCAGTCAAAATACCTGGTAAACAAGTTGTTCCTTAGAAAGAAGTTTTGTCCTCTAAGGATGAGTAATGGGATCTTGGTAACAGAGCATCTAAATGCATTCAATATTGTAATAAGTTAGTTATTGTCTATGGATATTAAAATCACTCAGGAGGATAAATGCATTATCCTATTATGTTTTTTTCCAGGCTCCTGGGATAGCTTAGTTGTGGCTATAGAAAATAATTCTACCACACTAGTGCTAGAAAACATGGTTGCATCTCTTTGTTAGAAGAAATGAGATGAAAGAACATGGAACAATCGACCAAATATGCCTTGATGGTTAGACATCAACCGATTGAAAAAGATAAAGAAAAATTCTCCAGTAGAAATTCTAAGTGTTATAGCAATTTTTTCCTCACCCCATGCAACTTGCTTGGATGGCCTTTCCATTTCCCTATGCAGACTTGAAGTCCCTTGTTGTACCTTCCAAAGCCAAAAAATCATATTTTCCCACATATGCGCGCCCTACTAGTTAGACATCATGCATATACACATGGCACCACTACAACCCACGTACAATGGGTTTGGTGCTCAAAATTAAAAATTGTGTCGGGTTTCCATGTCACGTCATGAGATCCATGATCCTTGAACTTCCATATACTGGAAATGTTTTGAATCGACCCTTCAATTCCACTTGAAGGTTATAAATTGAGCCATATCCAAGCTGTGGAAGGAGATAATTCAACTTTTGAGAGAAAATACACTCTGGAGAAATTTCCACTTCACATTGAGTCTGCATCCCTTTATCCTTTAAAGTCTGAACTCATTGTTAAACCCCCAACATCTTCCTTCTTTGATGGAGAACCTCGTTGTCTCCTTTATATGAGATTTCCTTTGGTGGAGGATTGAAGTGGTGGAGGCCCAGCTAGAAGGGACTTAGTTTCTCAGTTCCGAGACATGATGACATAGAATTTTGTCACTTGTATACTTCTGTTGATTATTTCAATAGAAATACTCTTTTCTCGTCCAATTGATATCTTGCAAATATTTGAATTATTATTCCATGGGCGTATTTTTCATGTATGTTAATGGATTATGCTATTTTGTATGCTAAAATTATATATTATCACCATATGCTTGCATATCTTTGTTGTTCAGGACAAGTTGAAGGTATGAATCTTTGAGTTGTGTGCTCAATGATGGTATTCATCGAACATTCAGACTAGCTAGGCTCTTGATCTTGTCTTGTTAGCATTTCATTTATATAACATACTTAGGATTAGAGTTGATTTCTGCAGTCATTCCGTCTGTTGTGGTTTACCCCGTGCAATATAGATATTTTCCTCATAACACTAAGTCAAAGGGTAGATCTAAATCCCCAGTCCAGTCTA
This sequence comes from Picea engelmannii, assembly GCA_009831015.1. NCBI lineage: Eukaryota > Viridiplantae > Streptophyta > Pinopsida > Pinales > Pinaceae > Picea > Picea engelmannii. The sequence continues at coordinate 1,004,432 of ML779783.1, forward strand.
TGAGATGATGTTAGAAATATGGTAGAGATGGGCATTACAAGAGAGATTTCAAGTCAAAGGAAACATAAGTTAGTATAGGATATAACAAGAAGTAGTTGACTGAGAGAAAGACTACTTCGGTTAAAGGAGGTGGTGTGTATCTGGAATTGACTAATACATAGTCAGATTAGGATGTTTGGTTGATTGACTTAGGAGCATCCTTTCATATGAAACCTCATAGAGAATGGTTTTGTGAATATGAGAGATATGAATGGGAAGATGTGTTCTTAGGGGACGAATCGACAACTAAAATTATTGGATGAGGAAGAGTCTGACTAACACCATAGGAGGGGAGGAATGGAACCCTTCCAGGTGTGCTACATACTCTAGGTTTGGAAAGAAACCTGATATGTGTCAGCAAAATGAGTGATGCAAGTGTGAAAAAATTATTTTAGAAGGATATGTACAAAATGGTTATGGGTGTGATGGTCTTAATAAAATAAGTTCATATTAGAACCCTATACAAGTTTTTAGGGAATGTCAACTCGACTATATGCAACAACATTGTTGTTCCTGAATTCAAATCGACTCGACTCAACTCAAGCTAAGTCGATACACACCAACTCAAATTTTCTTTATCAATTCGACCCAATCATGTTATGGAACCAAAGGATTGCACACATTGGTGAAAAATGACTTCGAGCTATGCATAAAAAAGGAATGGTCGAAGGTTTTCCTAATTGTAATTTAGAAGTCATTTTTTGTGAACATTGAATATATGGAAAACAAAACCAGGATAGATTCCCATCTGGAGCTACAAGGGAAAAAAAGGGATTATGGAATTGATTCATAGTGATGTGTTTGGGCCTGTACCAGTCCCTTCACTTGGTCGATCCCTGTACTATGTTTATGTAGTGAACCAGTTTGGTTCATAATACACACATCCAAAATATTTGGAACACAAAAAAGAAATCCACAAGGACAATAAATTATATATATAAATGTTTGAGATTGAATAATAACAATATGAATGATTACAATGAAGGTCAGGGCCATATATATATGCCCATGTAGGGGTGCTATTCACCAAGGGACATGCTCTTTAGATAAGACATGTCTTTTCATTATTTAATTAATAATAATTATTGTTCTATTATTATTTATTTATATCTATTTATATATATTTATGTTTGTTACATTACCTTCCCTTTTTGAAATGCTTTTTCCTCAAAGCATATTTATGGAAAAGCCTTACGTCCTTGTTCTATCATGTAATATCTTTTCTTGGTTCTTGGTTCTTGATGTTGATATGGTTGATGATACAATACGATACAAACTTATAAGTATTGAGCATAATTGTCGAGATGTAAAAGGATTTGACCATCCTAATTTGATATTTTGTGGAACATTGCACTTATCAAATTGCTAAGATGAATTGTGTTTATGAGATTCAATTATACTACCATCAATGTTTTTCAGACAATAGGTCAATTGTGTTCATTATAAGCTATGTTGATATAGTGACTAGTTAAGGTACCTTATCTTGTGATTAAGATGTCGATAACACATCTTTGTAACATAACTTTCTCTTCACACAACGACACAATATAGATCGATGGGTACACGATACAACAACACAATAATAACCCAAGGGATTGGTAATTTTAACGTTAATGGGTGCACAAGACCATTTAACCTCAAACTGTCACGATGGTTGGATTTGATTTCTTTGAAAATAATAATGGTGGCAGATAAAATTTTCACCATAAAATAATTTCATCACGACGAAGTTTTTGATGGCACCAATATTTCTCAACTTCTTTCTCCCACACCGAGTTTCTAACATGACAATGATTGTAGATGGTGACTCTCCATGAAGATGTTTATAATGTTATGTTGACCCACGAATTACAATGAATTTTTACTAAATTCCTCAATTAAATGTCTACATGGTTTCAACACATTGTATCGATTTATTGGTTAATCGACTTCACTAGGTGGAAGATAAATGCACCTCGAGTCAATAGTTAGATATCCACTGACAACCCTATTTCAAATTGTCTTTTCCCTTCATTTTATGTTTTTTTTAAATGATTTTTGGTGGCCATTGAATTGATCTTCTTGGTATTTCCAATATATATTAAAAAGACAGTTTTGTAAATGTTGCTCCATACACTAATTTTATCACAGTTTTTTGTGCTAGGTTTCTTGTGATTTTTGGTTCTTGTTTATTTGTTGGTAGGTTATATTTGAATTGAGTCACTGACATATGAGTAATCTTATCTATATACTTTAATTTTTGTCTTCGTCAATTTTGGTTATGTTTTTCAAATTTACTGTGAAAATTTCTTCAACAACAACCTATGATCTTTAAATGGAAAAATTCCCTGGCGTAGTCAAAGACCTGGAAATCAGAGAAACTTTGAATATTTGAGTAGCGTAAAAAACCAACAAATATGTGCCAAGGGAAATGATATTTGACTAAAATTCTACTAGCCAAGGGCCAAGATTAGACTCAATTTGATATCAAATGTAGTGAACCAGTTTGGTTTAGACTATGCACATCTAAAATATTTGGAACATATAAAGAAATCCATACGGATAATAAATTATATATATAAATGTTTGGGATTGAATAATAATAGTATGAATGATTACAATGAAGGTCAGGATATATATATATATATATATATATATATATACCCATGCAGGGGTTCCCTTTCATGAAGGGACATGCCCTTTAGATAAAACACGTCTTTTCAAATGTTTGATATTGAATAAGAATAATATGAATGATTACAATGAAGGCTAGGGCCATATATATAGGGGTTCCCTTTCATGAAGGGACATACCCTTTATATAAAACACGTATGTTCATTATTTAATTATTAATTATTTTTATTCTTTATTATTTATTTATATCTATTTTTATATATTGTGTTTGTTACAGTGTCCTTCTTAGACAATTTTTCCATGAAGACATGGATATATTTCATGAGGAAGAAATCAAAGGTTTTCGATAAATTCAAAGAGTTTAAATATCTTATGGAAAACCAAACAGATAAGAAGATCAATGTGCCGAGAAATGACAATGGTGGTGAATTATGTCAAAAGGATTTTGAGCAGTTATGCAAGCAGTGTGGTATAACATGCCAAAACACCACACCATATACCCCATAGAAAAATGGAGCTTCTGAGAGAATGAACAAGATATTTATGGGTAAGGAAAGCAACATGCTTAGTGGTGTTGGGTTCACACAAGAATTCTAGGTAGAGGCAGTTGACATGACAAAGTATTTGGTAAATAGGTCTCATTCATTAACACTAGTCAACTCAACTCCACATGAGGTATGGTTCGGTAAGAATCCTTCACTTTCACATCTCAAATTATTTGGTTGTGATGCATTTGTGTATGTTCCCAATGAAAAGAGGAACAAGTTGTACACAAAGGCAATCAAGTGTATTTTCATTGGGTACAAGGATGGAATGAAATGATATAAGCTCTAGGATCCTACATTGAGGAAAATAGTGTACAATCGAGAAGTGGTCTTCAGGGAAGTCAGTGGAACTTACAAGTCTTAAGAGGTTCAAATGGAGAAAGAATCAAAGAAATTGGTGTTTGATTTGAAGAACAAAGAAGATGATTTATATGAGTCAACTGAATCAGATGAAGAGGTGGAACAATCAACTTTGGTTGTAAGGAGGTTTGAATGAGTAAGAAAACAAGATGAAAGATATAGTCCACCCAATTTCCATTCTTCCTTTGTGTTATCTTCCACTGACAAGGAGACCAAGTCAGACAGGGAGGAAATCAACTTGATAGAGGGTAAACTTTGGAAGGAATCCATGGTCGAAGAAATGGAATTCTTGTACAAGAATGAGACATGGAAATTGGTTGAATTACCTAGTGGAAGAAAAAATTTTGGTAGCAAGTGGGTATTCATGAAAAAGTTGAACGCAACAGGTCAGGTCAAGAAATTCAAAGCTTAATTGGTAGTGAAAGGATATTTCCAATTCGAAGGAGTTGACTTTAGTGATATTTTTTCCACTGTTGCAAAATTAACTTCCATTAGAGTACTAATGTCTGGATACAACACTTGATCTTGAGATAGATTAAATGGATGTGAAGACAACAATGTTACATGGGAACCTAGAAGAAGAAATCTACATGAAACAACTTGAAGGATTTGTTGTAAAGGGAAAGAAAGAGCTAGTGCGCAGATTGAAAAGATCCCTTTATGGTCTAGATTAATCACCAAGGATGTGGTACCATAATTTTGACACCTATATGCTTAGTTTGGGATTTGTGAGAATCAAGGAGAATCACTGTGTATATTCCAAGGAAGAAGGAGGTAATTTCATATATGTAGCTTTGTATGTCATCAACATGTTGTAGGTTAGAAACAACATGGATGCAAGAGGTGAATATGTAGTTGTCCTCCAAGTTCGACATGACATGAAAGATATCAGTGCAACAGACTTCATTATGTGAATGGAGATCAAGAGATATCAAGTAGTTAAAAATCTCTGGTTGAATCAGAGGAACTAAATTGAAACAATTTTGAAGCATTTCAACATGCAAGATTGCTAATCACTGAAGCTGCCAATTCCTGTGGGAGAAAAAAAAAATTTGAATAGTGTCCAAAGACATAGGAATAAATAGAGGACATGACATGTGTTCCCTCTACAAGTGTTTTATGTAGTCTAATGTATGTGATGGTCTACACTCAACCATACATTTCTCATGTAGTGGGAGTATTTAGCACATACATGTTGATACCTGGAAAAGAGCATTTTACATCTGTCAAGAGAGTGTTCAAGTATCTGTATGGTACAAAATATTATGCTATATGCTACCAAGGGAAGCCTGAAGATGATAGGGAATAAAATATAGATATTTTTGTCGACGTCGACTGGGCTAGATATATGGATTGATGAAGTTTGACTAGTGGATATGTGTTCAACATGTTCGATGGAGAAATCAAATGGATGAGTAATTGATAGGAATTCATAGCCTTATCGAAAATATAATTTGAATAGACAACAACCACTCATGGAAGAAAGGAAGTAGTATGGTTCCATAGAATGTGTTCATGGATCGGGTTTGAGTGAGATATATTAAGATAAATTGTGACATTCAAAGTGAAATATTTCTGGCAAAGAACCCAACGTACCATTCCAAGATAAAACATATTGATGTACAATACCATTTCATGAGAGACATGGTTGAAAGAAACAAGGTGTTGCTGGAGAAAGTAGACATGTTGGAAAACATAAAACACTCTTTGACCAAGTCTGTGAGTGTTGTGAAGCTCTCTTGGTGTAGAGAGACAATGGGAATTTATACCCTAGGTTAGTGAATAAATGTTCATGTTCTCTAGTATCATCGAAGAAGACAACAAGTGGGAGAATGTTGGGTTGTTATATTATTTGCAATGAAAGAAATGACTGGGGATAAGTTGACTAACAAGTTAAGTTGAGTCGATGGTTAAGTCAAAGTCTAAGTGAACTTGAAGTTGAAGTGGCCAATAGGTGCTCAATAGGATGTTGAGTGGCAACCAACTAAAGTCGATTGTAATATAATCCTGAGATTCACGGGATTGTATCCGATCATCTACGTGGATTTGTACATTTTTTTGGGTGCTATGATTTAGGGTTTTGCATGTTGTAGAGCCTATAATAAGGTGTATTGTAATTGTATTAAGTTGATGATCATGAGAACTGTTGGTGGTCATGTAGATATAAGTTGAATTGTCTGCAGGGTTGTTCTTCTGTAAAGAAAGAGAGTATTATGGTGATTGTGTCTTAGACGTAAACCAATGTTAGTCATGTAAATGTTTATTCATTTAATGAATAAGACAAAAAGGAGCAATACGCTCAAGGAATGTTGGTTTTCCTAGTTTTGGGTTTCCAGGGTAAAATCTCTATATATTGTGTTTGTCATTTATTTTATTTGTTAATTTTTTCTTCTCTTTCCTTTTTGGTTTAATGTGAGTCTTTATTTCTAATCAGTAGGATCATAGATGATGTCTCTCCTTAATGGTTTCTCATAATATAATAAAATTTACCTCAAGAAAGAAAATTACTACAAGACCACCTTTACTACTTTATGGGGTACCTTTGCTTATGAACATTTTCCATCCTGCTTGATTAATGTGAGTGCCACCTTCCAATGAGCTATGCATATATGTTTTGATTATTTAATCAGTGAGATAATTCAGATCTACCTTGATGAACTTACTTTCCACTCCAAACTACAAGATGACCACTTTAACCCATTGAGGCAAGCATTTCTACATTGTAGAAAATTTGTCATGCTCGTGAACGTAACCAAGTCCATTTTTGGTGTTTCTATAGGGAAATTGTTTGGAAATGTCGTTTATGACTCTGGCATAAGTATAGATCCAAAAAGAGTCCAAGTAATTTGGAACCTTCCTCCCCCTTTTTCAAATAAGGGAATCCAATCCTTCATGGGAAAATTAATTTCATGAAGAGTTTTATACCTTAGTTTGCCAAGATGGTTAGAACTATTCATAACTTGCTTAAGAAAGACCAAGCATTTTCATGGACTCCTACCACTAAAAGGGCCTTTGTTGGAATCGGAAGTGCCATTTCTTTCGCACCCATGCTTTCAAAACCTTATTTTTCAAAGGAAATTATCATTTACACTAATGTTATGAAGGAGGTCATCTCAACCATCCTCTTACAAAGGTATGCCAAAGTTTTTGATCAACGCATAACTTTTGTGAGGAAAAGTATTTCTGATGTTGAATTGAAGTATACATTGATAAAAACATACATTTTCTCTAGTAAAATCTATTGAAATTTTTTATCACTTTATTCTTGGTAAACGTATTGAGGTAAAAGTCCTTTTGAATGTTGTTAGGTTTTTGTTGTCACACACCTTCCTTTTAGGCTAGCTATCACATTGGCTTACAAAATTTTAGGAGCATGAATTCACAATCTCCCACTTATCATATTATAAATGGGAGGGATTTATCCCTCCATTTGGCATAGCTTGTTGAACAAAGTTTAGATACCAAACATGAATATGATTCATTATATTCTTTGTTTTTCATTTACTATCAAAATGTAGATGTGGCAAGTCATCCCTAGTATCAAAATAGGAGGATTTAGCCCTCCATTTGGCTTAGATTATTGAACCAAGCTTAAATACCAATGATTAATATGATTCATTATCTTCTTTGTTTTTCATTGAGTACAAAAATGTAGATGTGGCACGTCATCCCTAGAATCAAAATGTTGTTTACTATAGCACTACCCTCCTAAACTTCAAAACCATGAGTGAAGAAGATTGAGGCTAAAAGCTTCAGAGTATCTAGTTTTGGGTACTTTGTTGTTTGACAAATATCATGATGGCATGCCCTTGCAATGATGACAACTCTGCTCAGAGTATTCTTTGAAGACTTTGTGGTTTAGCTGATAAATCTATCCACATTAGTGGATTTTTTTCTTCGCAAAATCCATAGTTCACAAGATCCTTCATGGTGGCTATTACTATCCATCTATCTTTCAATATCCATACAATTTTGTGCATTCCTACAACACTTGTTAGTGAGCAACAAGGAATGAGAAATATTTTGCAATGCCTTTGGGGGAAGTGGTTCTTGATTTCCCATTTTCTAAGTTGTGCCTTGACTTCATCAGTCATATTAATCCTCCCTCCTCTACTAACCACACATTCATTCTTACATCCACTAACTATTTCAAAAAATGGTATTAAACAATTCCGATGAAAAATGTGAAATACCAACTAATCAATTTCCTTGAAGTTAACATCTTTTCTAGGTATGGTCTTCCATTATAGACTGTGTCTACTAATGGACCTACCTTTATTTATAGCAATTTGATCCAATTTTGTAATAAATTTGGGGTGAAACATTCCACCCCATCTACCTATACCCCCAAGGAAATGGCCAAGTAGATTCTACAAATAAAAAATATGGTTATGATCCTAAAGGAGATCATAGGAGAAAAACCCCACCATGGGAATCTACAATTTCCCTATTCCTTGTAAGTGGACCCCACTACAACCGAAATAAGCACTAGTGAAACACCATTTTAGTTATTGTATTGTCAAGAAACGATTATTCATGTTGAGTTAGAATTGGCTTCCTTTTGCATTTATTTTTAGAATGAAGAGTTGAATTCAACTTATTTGTCTTGAATACTTCACACCTTTCTATTCCTAGAGGAGAAGACAGATCATGTTTTGGAAAATTTGAAATGAAGGCAACACACAATTAGGAGGTATTTATCTAAAAGGCGTAAATATGCAACTTTTGAGATTGGTCAAAAGATATTGTTATGGGATTCTACTCATTTTGATAGGGGTAAACATACCAAATTTCAGAAAGTTTGGTTGGGACCTTACATCATTGTTTCTATAGTTGGAAATAATTTATATATCCTCATGGATGAGCATACTAGTCAGTTTTCCTACACTACTAATGGGTCCGATATGAAGCATTATGCTAATCCTGACTGAATATTGCATGGTCCCTAAACTAAAAGGAAATTAAATAAAGTTAGTAGGTAGGTCCGCTTTTCATTTTATTTTCACATAATTTTTAATTTTTTCTTTAGGTTATGATTTTCAGTCCCTTTAATTTGTTGTTCTTATTGTTTTATTTGCTTTAGTTTTTCATGCATTTATTTGAAGTTGATTTTTTTTGTTGTTGTTTATTTATTTATTTTATCCTAATGATTTGTTGTTGTTTTAAGTTTTGGGCCTCTTCCCTTCTAACTAGACACAAGTTAAATCAATGAATGAGGGCTTGGTAGTTTCCTCTCATATTCGGTTGCCAATTTTACTAGTTGGACTTGATGATGATGCTATAGGTGAATAGATTCATCAATGCTTATATTTTGTCTTTACAAGTCTCATTCAACATAAAAAAAAAAAATCATGCATAAGGGGGTTCCTCCCATTGTAGAAAGATTATGGAGTATGTGTCCCATATCATCTTTTCTTTTCCATTATCCATTCACTTTAATGTTAAATTGGCCTTATCATACAGACACATGGGCATCTCTCTTTTCCCCATGATACACTACTAGGTTATTCCGATATCATTTTATCAACTTACTTATGATTCATCTTTTTTTCCAACTACTCAGAGATATTGATCTATGAAACCATGAGTCTAAGTTCTATCCTATTGTTACCAACCCTCCCTATGAAGTTTCCATGTGTTGAACCATTTTGGGGGGAAATGTAATCTAATCACAAAGTGTTGTGATTCCTACCAAGCTATGATACCCCTCTTCTTAAAAAAAAATTAGTTTGACCTTATTACTACAAAACATTGAATAATTTGGCATACACGTATGGGGTCCCATCCCTTAATGACATTGGGAGTGATAAAGAGGGAAATGAAATTGAATGTTGGCATCTCTTAATGTGTGATATCAGATTGTCATGACTACTCCTATTATCCATCATAGTGTGATGATGGTGATCACCTTCAAAGACATGCATCACAACCTTCTTCCTATCCATATCCTTCTCTTGTTCTAGTACTACTAATCTCATCCACCACATTGATGTATTGCACTTGTTTTAAATGGACTTTGGTACATATTGAATGAATAATATCTATTTTTGGACAATGAATAATATATTTTGGATATATAGATATTTTTGGCATTTTGGAACACATGTCTTTTGATTAGTTGTGATGTCCTGTTGATGTGGAATAATTCCACTTATGAGCAAACTTGTACAAAAGAAGTGCAAAATCAAATATCTGACTACCTTTTCATTAAGAAAATAAAAGCTTCTATAGCTTTACATCAAGAGAAATACCTCATCAAAGTAGGAGAGAAATGCTTAACAAGATTCCTAAGAACTAGAAACTAAGAACAATAATAGAGATAGATAGAGATAAGATCTAAAATACTCCATAAGAATAGGAAATCAAGAAGTCACTGACACAATAATCTTCTATGTGCACACACAAGAAAAACAATAATATGATATCGATTACTAAAAATCCCCATAATATGTGAAGCACTAAATAATCCCTATCATTCCTCCCAACAATAGAAGCATTGGACTCCAATCATTTCAAGAGAGAGGGAAAATGTTGTTACATCTGGTGGTGAGAAACCCAATAAGCTTGATATGCAATGAGAGGAAGATAAAAATATGGAATAATGTTGGTAGGATGATTAATTAGGATCTTTGTGTCCAATTTTGATTCATGATATGTTTTGATGACATCGTGGATGTTCAGCTGATTTGGAAGATCATGACATAAAACATTGTGAACCTAAAGGGAAGCTTCATGTGATGAACAATATCGAATTGGATTGTGAACCAGTGAGAAGAGGCCACCAAATGTGAACTTCCAAGTGAGGATATAAATTTGTAACATGTGAGAGACTCAAATTTTTAGATTTTCCTCTCAAGGGGGTGTCTTGAAGCAATTGGGGCCAATGAAATAAAAGAAAATGTTGAAGGAGGTGTAAAAAAGTCCTTTCATACCGTTGAATGAACCTAGGACTACAAATCTAGAACAAAATGATGTTGTGGAAAGGGCTATCGAAGAAAAGTTAAAGAATGTTTTTTAACTGTGGGGTCAACTTGATGTGGTAGTTGCAATGTACTGGGAATCAAATAATTGATGTTATCTTTATGTAGTAGGTAAGTTTTGATTAATGAATTGTATTGGGCCTTTCGATCATAGTGATAAGTTCAACCAATAAATAGACAATGATGATCCATATCGGTCACATCACAAGTGACTTTGTCCACAAATTTAGGGACAAAATCAAATGAGATAGTGCATGTATGCATGATATGAAAAGAGGAACTATGATCCTTCTGTCCAAGTGAATAAGGATGAGGATGAGGTTCAACTATAAAGTTGAGTTTATTGATGATGGATTTGACAATCGAATGCCCTTGTGAGAAATTGTCAAATATACAAGCAATGAAGAAAACATGGGAAATATGTGCACATGTGATGGAAATACTATCTTGGTATTTCAGGGGCGTGGAACAATGTAGAAAGGAAAATTTATTGAGTCCCCTTAACTGTTCATAAGTCATGTCTTCCCCAAATACCTTAATTGGAGCATCATCATCTTCCTCGTTAGGAGACTATACAATAAAAATTTTCTTCTTCAATTTGAAACATTTAGACTTATCATGTCCTTATTTCTGGCAATACTGAAAAAAAAAAAATAGCAAAATGAGGAGGAGAAGAAGAAAAATATTGTGAAAAGGATGATTACCCTATAGTTTCCAAAGGAGTAGGATTTGAAGGTGCAAACTTGGAAAGATTGGAGGAGGATGAATGTTGTTGAACTCTATGTTATTCTAAAAAATTATCTTCATCCAAATATGCTTGATTGTACATGGCATCAAGGGTGGTGATTTCCACATACTTCAACTCCTGATACAAATGTTCTTGCAATCCACTTTTAAACTTGAGGACAAGATTATTAGTTATATCAGTAGTGCTGAGAAGAATTCATAATTGATTGAACTGGTGGATGTACTCTTGCATGGGCATGTTGAATCCTTGACATAGGTGAATACACTTGATGTTCATATCTTGATTCAAGTAGTTGTAAGGTTAGAAGGAGAGGCTAAGGGATTCCACAAGCTCATTCTAAGTGGTGATTGGGTTTTGCTTCACCGCATGTTCTGCAACCAAAATATTATTGGCAAGCCCTATGAACTTTATCTTGCAAATGAAACCTTCTCATCTTCAGGAATTAGATTATAGTTGAACCAAGTGTCCATGTCAAGAATTCAACTGTCAAGCACTTATGGATTATGGGGTCCATTGTAAATGGGAAGCTCGTATTTTGTGTGCCAAGGTTATGGCTTGCTAACGAAAATATCATTAACCTTATTGATTAATGAGGTAGTGATGTTGGCAAGTTCCTCTACCCTTTAAACAAGGAAAAATGTTGTGATGGTTTCTTGTGATCATCGTGTTTGATGTAGGGTGAAATTTTAGAGAAATAAACTTCCCATTAATAAATATAGATCTCCCTTTCATATTACTATTCTTTTTAAAATAATGGATAAAGGGATTTCACAAGAGAAAGTTAATACATTTGGGCATTGCCTCAATTGCAATTTTTTTTTACATGATATCTCTTTAAAATCAATACTTTGAGAGAACATTAGAAGAAAAATACTCTCTCCTTTTGAGGCAAACACAAGGCACAATTTTCATGAGATTTTTTTTCATATAAGTAAGGGATTGATTTTTTTTTAATGTTTAAATTGTAAAATACACATAAAATCTAATTTTAAAATTTACCAATGTCATAGTGGCTACGTGTCATCCAATGGCTTAATCCTCCAAGGCAATGATATGTCAATTTTCCTTTCTCAATACTTTCCCACTTCAATAAATATATTGAAGTCTTGAATATACTAATGAACATAAGCGATCATTAAGCATGTGATTCCAAAATTAACTACTCATAGAAAATCAAAGTGAAATATTGACAAGCTTGAATAGGATGATTCCCTCTATTAGGAAGAAACAACAAATATCTAAACACCATTGGATCAATGTTCTTTACCACTACCAACATCACCTTCAAATTCACCACTCAAAAACAAAAATTGGAGCCCTCAAATTTTAGGATATCAGAGATGAGATCGAACCAATAAGGAGCCCATGAAATTTTTGTGAATGGATGCCAGTCAAAGAGGCTAAAGAAGGAAATGTAGTGTACTCAAATCCAAAGTAGACTGCAATAGTTATTGTAAACATGCACACAAGCTGATGTCAACAATTTACAAAGAAACATACAAGGTTGTCCAATGATTGCATGAAGAGGGATTTGTGGCTACACAAAAGGGGAAGAAGCTCATAAATAGTACAACAATGTTAGCAACAAAAGAGGAGGGCCAATTCATACAAATCCAAAGTCAATAGTTGTAGAGGCCAAATCCACACTTCCATGGGATCTTGTGAGAGAAAATCTATGTGGGTTCAACTTCAAATCCAACACAAAAAACAAATTTGTAATGGTTCCTACACAAAAAAAAATGTTGTACAATGAAAATTGTGTTATGGGAAGTTAAAATCCAGGGATGGATCAAATCAAGGGTTAATATTGTTGAGTTGATTGAGTAATCATTAGAAACCACACCATGATGCGGAAGGAGGCCTGAGTCAAAATAATGGTCTTATCCACCTATGTGAGAACCCAATGTAATAATCTGAAGATATACATAGAAGAGAGAGAGAAGTTGGTTGTGAACTTATGGAGGAGAAGCCACCAATATGTTGTGTCAATTTGAGCATTAGAGAGTAAGTCTACATGCCACTATGGTGGTATGATTCAGATCTCAAATATAACAACCTATAAACTAAATCCAATACCTAAACCTAAAACTAGATTGGAAGGCCAAAATGAGAGAAATGAGTGGATGCCCAAGGATCAAAATGCTATAATACAAATGATGTGGAATAAATCCACTTATGAGTAGAGTTCAACACAAGAAGTATGCAATCAAATCTCTTACTACCTTTTCATTAAGCAAACATAAATTTATATATATTTACATCAAGAGAACTACCTCAAGAAACTAGGAGAGATATGCTCAACGAGATCCTAAGAACTAAATACTAAGTACACTAATAGAGATAGTTAGAGATAGTATCTCAACTACTTCACAAGAATAAAAAAACCAAGAAGGCATTGACACAATAATCTCCTATATGCACACACAAGACAAATAATAATATGATTTTAAAAATCAAAACCAGGAAAATTTGTATTATATAAAAGCTGCAACTAAGCTAAATGAAAAAAGGATATATTACTTTGTTCAAAGTTTCTAAGAAAAATATATATCTCCTTATATGCAAAAAGCATATCTTACAAATATATTCAGACAAAACATCCCTGTATTTCTTACAGTACTATATTCTGGAAATAAAAAATAAAAAACACCTAATATTATGATAACTTTAAAGAACATAAAAGATTAGCAAACGACATGGTAGCTGAGAGATTTTTCTAGTCCTACATTGGTTGGAATAGAGCCATGATTCCCAAGCTCCATATCCTCTATTATATAGTGGATTGTGTCTTCTTCCTTAAAGTCCCATTGAGAAAAAATGATTGACATCATTTGATTAGAGGCCCCTAACTGAGATCCTTTTTCCAAATTTACAATCATGTTTCTTAGCATACTACATTCAACTTCCAAGGAGGCAATTTTTTGTTTTTGTTGAACATGTGTACTCATGATTGAGGCAAATTGGGAGGTGCATTGATGCTCATTTTCATGGACCTTTGAGGTGTCACAAAAATATAAATCTTATTACATTGAATAGACTCTTTATGTGATCAAAGGAAACATTGGTAGGGAAACAAAGCAAGAGCCAATTTCATCCCAAGGTACACGTGTAATAGTGGCAAAACCCTACTATTCTACAAACTAAACAACACAACCAAGGCACCGCAAGATCCACAATTTTTGAAGGCTACTAAAACCACTGAGCCTGAGCACAATGGAGTCAAGAGGTTGAAATTGAAATAAAGGTAAACTACAACACCAAAATATAGTTTCTCACTATGAATGAGGCCCACATAACTAAGGTTATAGGAACCAAATTGTACATGAATTTTGTTTAACTCAAGTTGAGGGGGTTGGATTCCCTTTAACTCAAAAGTAGGAATACACCCAAAGACGGGGCCCATTTAGACTCTTCTTCATTTGGAATGGTGTGATTCTACAGATTAATGGCCCGCCAACCTTTTCAATGATTTTTGATGATTAAGTATATATTTCCAATATGTCCCTCAAACTGTTGGTCTCTTTTTCATGTTTATCTCTTTTTTGTTTTAATGCAAGAAAAATGAGACTAATCTAAAAAAGACGGATTTGTTTTAAGAAATTCTAGCCCAGGATAACCTTTGGTTGCAGTATGTAAACACCACAAGTAATTGAAGCACTCTATCATTAATACTAACATCCATCAATTACCAAATATTCTTTAAGAAACAAAATATAAATCACATGCATGCAAAGATAGATGAGAAGAAGCTAAGTGGGGATTAACTATGTGCTTCACTTTATCAAAACAAATTAAAGAACATTGGATTTCACCAAATTTCATTTAAAGTTTTCATAAGTACTCAATATAGCTTAAAATAATTAATATCCTACTAAATGTTTGTAGCTTCTAAGAAAAATGCAGAACAATCCACCAATCAGATTACAACATAGGTTTGATAAAACATCTCTGGCTCTCTTGGAGCTTCTGAATTAAATTTAGCAAAATAATTCCGAGCATCAATTCATTTTTTTTTTTACAAAAACCATTGAATAGGAATGCATGGTCGATTTCCTTATCTATGAAATGAACTATCTAAAAATAGTGTTGAATCTATTTTAAGAAAAACAAAAATAAATTTGGAATCCTCCACGTGTTCTCTTCCAGTGAATCTTCAATCAACATGTGACTAACTTAATGGATTTTCTTTTTCATAATCGACCCGTTTGGAGAAAACATCTCCACGCATATGCATATAGGGGAAACAATGTTGGTCCATGGGTGCACTAATCACTCCCCTCATTTCTCATGTGCATTGTCTAAACTTCTTCAGCTTGCTAACTACATGTTCCATAACTACTAATGCTCTAATTGTGCTCTCCATGAACCTTCTAACTTTCCCTCATGCCAGAGTGGTCATTTTGAGGACATTTGATTCATATTTCTGGTATCGGTCCACATGCTATCTCATTATATAATTGATATCTACAAAATTTTATGGGGAATCAATCTCAAGAAATTGGATTTCTCTCATTTTTTCATTTATTTTCTCCCATATCCTAAGACATTCATCCCACCTCTCTTGCATCTTTCGTTGTGGTTCAACAACCACTTGAACCCAGTATTTGGCTGCCTTTTGTATTTTTTCCATAATTTCCTCTGTGAGCATCCTTATGCCATGCTCTTCTTCTCCTCGACCCTTTTATATTTCTCTTATGTATTCAATTTAGGCCAAGGTCATGTGTGCTCGTTCACTCCATCCCAACATTTATTATGTACAACAAGATATAACCAGGTTTCTTCTTGATATATTATAGTCTTTTACATGAAGATATCCCTACCCAACTTGTATCTACCATACTCCCCTAAGAATTCATCCCTTAATATCAGCAACGCTCGTGTGGTATCTTTGTAATATTCATCCTGGTGTCTGAGATTTTCTAGCTCTCTCCTCATGGCATTGGCTTCCCTCTCATCCTCCTTAACTCTATCGATGGTGGCATGAGATATAGACACCCCTACTCCCAACAATTCACTCACCTTATCCTTC
Organism: Picea engelmannii; assembly: GCA_009831015.1. Taxonomy (NCBI): domain Eukaryota; kingdom Viridiplantae; phylum Streptophyta; class Pinopsida; order Pinales; family Pinaceae; genus Picea; species Picea engelmannii. The sequence goes on from ML779783.1 coordinate 1,020,746, forward strand.
TTAGCATCCAACAAAGTTTATTCAGTGGTTATGATCATAGCATAGTCCAGAGTGATATTCATCTTCCTACTTGTTCTTCTTACTAATACATGTCTTTTTCTTTCATAGGATATGGCTTCAATGTGAACAACCTCATCTACTATATCTGACATTTGTCTATCACCCCATGCGAGCACATTCCCTATGCTTCTTGGAGTATGGAAGTATTCCAGGATAGGTGCCTTGTCCTTATCTCCTACTGATGTTTGACCAATCAGTTCTTCCATTTATTTACATACTATATATTCTCTGCTTGGTTTTGAAGGAGGTGGGTTTGTTCTACTATTCTATCCTACTCATGCTTCTATGGATGCATCTTTTGTTTGCTCGAGAGCTATAGTCTCTTCTGGTGCATTTTTTTTTGACACTTCTGGTGGTGTCACCTCCTTAGGTAAGGAAGTGGTTGGAGGTTCGATTGTCTTCTCTCCATTTGTTGAAGTAGTACTATGTTTCTCATTTTTTTCTCCCTTACTCACAATTCCTCATAACTATTGTTCTTGGTATTTATCCTTTTCATTTTCCTCTTTCTAAGAGGTTGTGTCTTTTGAAATCTGATCCTCACTTTCACCTCCAAACTCACCTTCTTGAGTATTCTCTTCTTTGGGTGGTTGTGACCATGGTTCTAGTTGTTTTGTGGCCTTCCCATTTGTACTTGTTGCTATAAATGTCCCTTCCAGTTGTGTCTCTTCAGGAAGTGAAATTCCTTTTCCATATGGGTTGGAATCATATATAATTAGGGCTTTCAAAGTGTTGACATCATTATTATCCTCATCATCCAACATTGTTAAGTCTACAATTGTAGGGACATAGACCACTATGACTAGCACCTCCTTAAAGGCCTCATATGACACTATTGGTTCTAGTTGTCCTCCTTGTACTTGTTTTTTTCTCAATTTTGGTTGGGTGCTAACTTCCCCTTGGAGGGTTTGTTCAACTTCTCTCCTCTTTAATTATTCTTCAGCTTCTCTTTGCTGCTCTTTCTCCTCATTTTCCCTATTATGTTCAGCTTCTTGTGATACTCTTTCAAACTCTACCTTGAGTCTTTCCTATTCAACTCTTATTCCCCCCTCAATTATTCTAGCCTCCTCAATTTCTCTTTCCCTTTCGACTGCATGTTCTCGTATAGTTTTCTCTCTAATTTTATTAATGAGTTCCACCTATTCGTCCATAGACATGGCTCTAAACATGGTCAAATCATGTTGGGATTTCCTTTGGAGTACTTCATCCCATGTTTGAGCATTTTCAGTGAAAACCTCATCCTTGAATTTATCATGAGCATAGGGTCATTAACTTCTACTTGTCTTGCATGTTTTGACACTAATTATTTTGGGTCGTGTTTTCGGTACCTACCAAGTGGGAACCTATGTTCTAAGTGACTCAAGATTTCTTGTTTTGCTTGTGTAGTGTCCTTGAAAAAATAGTACCCTAATTGAAACCCATAAGGGATGAAAGCTCGTTTCTTGTCTTGACCAACGAGGCATTGAAACCTTGTAGGATAGTGTTTAATAAAAAAATTCTCCGAAGGCCAATCGGTTTGGAACATAAGTCGGAAAAATATGTGGGGCTCTTGTGGATCCAAAGATTCTGAAATAGGTGCATTTCTCTGCCAAATACCAATTCCCAGTTAAAGAGATTACCTTTTTGGATTCCTTTGAGAGTCTTGGACACTCTTGTCTCAATATAGTAAAGTACAACTTAGCTAGGAATAAATCACATATCATGGAATACGTTTTCTTGTACCTGTTCTCCCCCATAATGCTAAAGTATGAGTGCACAAGTTTCTCGAGTACATACCAACTCAAACCCATTTTTGAGAAAATGTTTATTGTGCACTCTACATCTAAAAAATAAGAAGCCATATAAAAGGAAGGCACACCCCTGGGCCGAGGGTTTTGGGATTATTCTATTTTGGTGCTCAGTTGTTTGGATATAATAATGCCCCAGTTAAAAATTCTTCTTGATATTTCCATAGTATATGCAAAAGGCATCCATGCTTTCGATAATATAGAACAATCATTTTCCCCATATAATCTGCAAATTAATGCCATCAAGTACATGTAGGGTTCCCTGAGGTTTGTTCTTCCGTGCCATCCTGCAATTCATATTATTAATTTCCTTTCTCCCTTCCACCAAGATGCTAACAATTTGTTGGTATCATGCTTTTCATAAAAATTTACTACAAAATTAGTGTTTAGCCTAACTTTTGGTTCCCTGAGCTTATAATATTTATCCACTTCTTCCAGTAAGGAAAAAAATACACGTTGTTCTTGTTCATCACTGACCAAGCATTCGACAATGTCTGTGTGGATGATAATCCATTTTAGGGCCTCTACACAAGGTAAGACAACATACCTAGTGGCCACCATGTACAACAAGGAGAATTCTATGTTTGGGAACACTTGGTCATCCAAGGCCCTGGTTTCTAGAATACTGTGTATTGTGAATTATGGGAAACCTAAATGTTTAATATTATTGAATAGATCATTCATGGGAGGTGATAGTACCTTAGACCCCATGCTCATATCTGTGTCTTTATATAATGGTGGTTGGATGAAAAATTTCTTCTATCCAATTCGAATTACATGCTCCACCTTGGGCATCTTCTTTGTTCCTTTGATTATGACAAGGTTTGATGCTTCGTCTACTAGAACATCCTTTCCCTTAGGTGTTTTCAGGGATTTCCAATTAGCTTATAATTCATTAAATTGTTTGAGAAACAAAAAAATTGTTCAATTGAAATGCATACCTAGAAAAGAAACGAGAAATTAACCTTATCACTTACCAATTATGGTCACAAAACTATGAATTTGGAAGCAACATAGTTTTAATGTGCACAACATCTAGTATCGAGACATTATTTGTTGCACAAGGTTTCTTGAAAACTTGACGATAATAATTCCTAAAAAAAGAAAAGTTCAAGCTCATATATTCTAACTCTTTATTAGTCAAATCCGGTAGTTAAACCACAAGGTACAGTGGGATCATGCAAGTCTTTCAAAATTGAATGCACCCATGTAAGACACCCAACCCTCTAAGTACCCTTTTAAGGGATGGGGTATTACATTTTTTCTTTTCCTAAACCTCCTCAAATTCTTTTAAAAAAGACACCATCATCTTCTGTTCACTGAAATATTTCCAACGACTGTAAGTTTTCTCAAAACAGAGCTCTAGATCAAAAGTTATGGTATTTTAAATATTTTTAGGGATTTATTGGACAAATGCCTCTATGATGCCACATGGATCCACATCATCATCATGCCCATCCGATGTGGAACTGACATGTCTTGTTGCAGGGTGTGGTTGTTGAATGTGCATCAACGTGGCGCCTACCACTTGGCCACCGGACCTTCAACACATCGGCCTTTGGCCTATTTCGTGTTGAACGTGAAGCTCCAAATCCTCCCAAGATCCACTCTCACTAGATAATGACACCTATTCACCAAGTTATCGGACCACGAGACCTCAGAATCTCGGATCTCAGGGTCTAGGGACATCGACACTTTTCACTATTTGTATAGCCCAAAAGGCTTGATCCGGGATGAATTGGCACCTGGGGTATGTTTCCCCATCATATGGCGCCACTTGTCCTTAGTCACACTGTGACACGTGATTATTGGGCACCAAGATGAGATGGAATCTCACACACGCGGCCCTTTCCTATCATGCCACCTGTCTTAACTATGGCATGACACATGGCCACTGTCACCTCATGACACATGGCACACGTTTCCCCCACTGAGCTCTACCCAAAAAATGTTGAAATCACTTGACATGTGGCATGATCATCATGTGACACGTGGACCTCCCACGTGGAATGATATAGTATACACATCATTGTAGAGGCCAAGGTTCTCCCAACAAAACATTGACACTTTTCTACTGCCTACTCATTGAATGACGTCATCTCAAATATTTCGGGCATCAACTATCAACCATTTTCATAAGGCCTATTTCCAAAAATATCTCGATGGTATGAGATCCGAGATATAGTTGGCATATTGAGGCACTTGGCCCTATCTAGTCATGCCACCTGGCATGACACATGGAACTCGTACCACTTGACACGTGGCACTCATTTTCCACCTAGACCTTCGTCCAAATATACCAAACCGATGTGACACATGGCACCACCAATGTGTGACATGTGGCCCTCCCACATCATGACACGTGGTCCATTCATAGAACGACACATCACTATCAGGGCTTTCCTATCATTGTAGCAGCCTAAATGATCAAAAAATGGAGATTGGATCGTCAATTGATAGATCGACGATCCTCATCACTGCGAACCTCGGAATTTGGAGAGTCTTTTGACATTGGGAACTAGAAATCATCCGAGGGTCTGAAGTCGAGATACGTCAAGCTGATGTAAGGGGATCCCAACCCTTATAAAAATATCTACGACTGAGATCCTTCACAGGTAGATCTGACAGTTAATATCTAAGGGGCTCATCAAATGGTCTTGGCCCTATGTGGACCCATGGTTATTCCCTCCACGGCTTAGAATATGACAAGTGTCATCTCCGTGACTTCAAATTCAACTCCCCTCCTGAGATTTACGTAATAGATTGACGATGGAGATCTATCCATCATGTGGTATCTAAGTAGGACATGTGTTGCTACTAAATGATCGCAGACGTCATGACCTCGTCACTTTACTAGTCCCCTGTACACTAAAAATATCAAGGTCTAGGGTTTGATTGACCTCTCAAAAATAGAGATCTACGGATAAGATCTCTCAACTTCAAGATACTTATACTGATGAGGATTTAGGGGGTTAAATATGAGGCCTCCACTCTTAGTTTGGCCCTGCACTTTATCTACCATCTAATCAAACATTTCCAAGTGTCAATCCCTTGACCTCCTATCCACCAGGATGGAGAAACATGTCACACATGACATCACGTCTCTCTCTCTCTCTCTCTCTCTCTCTCTCTCTCCCTCATGCTTGTGTAACGAGGTATGGAACTAGGGGTTGGAACCCTGGTCCTTGGACATCAACATATCTTGACTTCCAAATCGATTTACACTTATAAATATTGTGGGCTCCAGTGCCCTGGGTTGTGAAACTCCCTCCCTAACGAGGTGTGGAACCAAGGGATAGAACCTTGTTCCCCGACTCCCATTCCTCTTATATGATCTATCATTGGTGTTCAACCCACCACTGATCCAATGACTATTGTAACTTGTTGTATATACGCAATGAATTACAAAGGTTTACATAAATGGCCTCATGTTTTATCACTCAACAACTCTCTCTTGAATCCACCAGCAGATCGCGATAAACCTGCTACGTATATTTCATTCGAGGGATCAATTCCTCGTAAACATTTTGTGTTCAATAGAAGGAAAGGTTACAGGGTTTATTGGCCTTCTTGGGTCCCCAACACACAAACCTATCCATCCATGAAGAATTCACAAGATACAATCATTCAAACAGTCCCATCATCATTTAAGTACACAAACATGCAATGGAAAACCAGTCTACAATATTTCATTTCCATGTATACAATTACATACACCAACCTTTCATATTATTCAGATTTACAAATGCATAGGATACTTATCTGTTTACAAGTTGTATCCTTCCAATTGACTATGGGTGTTCTCCTTTCCACCCAACCATAGGCTCAGATGCATTCACTCTTATCACTCTAGCCACCCTTGTGCCAAGCCATGATACCACGAGGGAGTTCTATGCTCATTCATTCATTCATTTTCTTGCAACAACATCTATTTTCCTCAGGTGTCCCCTTATGTGTTTTTCCTTGCATGCATCCATCTATTCTATGATTTTCCATTCATGCCTCTCCTACACTAACCCCTCAAGAAGGTTCTCAACCTATCCCCTTCCTTATGTCATAAGGAACTTAGGTCAATCTGATCTGCAGAAATGGTACTCCATGGTAACTTCGACTGATAGTTTTATAGTGTCCCAACCAACCTTCCATACTTTCATTCATTGGGGTGGTTGGGTTTTCAACCACCAACCTCCCCTAGTAACTGATTTTCCTTGAAATCAGAGCTGAGGAGAATAATTTGAATATCAAATATTATCAACAAGGAGGTTTGGGTCATCTTTAGCATGATTATCCCCTCTCTAAGTTTCCACACTCTTTCCTCTAGTGGTATCATGGCCAATACTTTTAAGAATTTACCCACAGTCAGTTGGTTGGCATTCTTATTCAAACGATAATGTAATTACATTGTCCATATTCCATGGCATGGAAAATCACTACTTATAATTCATTACATACTTGAGGAAACAAGGGTGTTACAACCCACCTATGTGTCACGCTCGACATTAATGGATTACATCAAACGATGACAGAAAAAGATCATTTCTCAGTTTATCGAAACTTTCAAAAGGTAGTAATTTGGCATGAAATGGTTCTTTTCATCAAGGTTCAGGGTTTTGAAGTCATTGTCCATTCGAGCTAAATCTTGTTTTATTGTCTATCATCGATCCTGACGATATTTTGTATTACAAAACCTTCTTTATCATTGGCATGCAATATCTTTTTAGAATAGTGACATATCAAAGGAGTGTGTTCATACGGTGGGGCGTGATTTTTCACCTAAAATTTCAAATGAGAGTGTTAGGTCCATAATGGAGTGATCTAATTGGAAAATGTGTGGTGATAAAATTGGGTGTGGGTGCAACTTTCTAGTTAAAACCCTATGAGCGGTTGATCCCATGTTTAAGATTTCAATGACCACGATTAAAATAAGGCACATAATGAACAACTCAGTTTCAAAATCACCTCCAAATTTCTTGGCCATCAACAATATCCTTCATGTGTGGAAAGGCCCCCTTTTGGGATGCGAAAGATCGATGTAGATGAAGCATCAACTATCAACAAGGAGACTTGTCTTGTCATTTTCTCACAGTTGGAAACATATTTTTCGGACAACCGATGAAATTCATTATCGCCGGTGCATTCTCATCAATGTATGTGTTTCCAAATCTGTCAATGAATTCCCCAAAGCTCGATAAACTCGAAGAGAATTGTACAAGATGACGTGGTGGATGATGTGTCAAATATGACATGGCCAAGCTGACGTGGTAGTATGAGGTTACTGAGGTGATGTGGTAGATAACATAGCGGTACTAAAATCCATGTGGCAGGTGATGTGGAAGTACGAGATTGATATCTACCAAATGACGCATATACTCGTATAACCAGAATTGGGTGGACCTTGTCTTTATCTATCAATGGTCAGGATTGATCAGATGCTCACATTGGATGGTTATATATGGTTCATTCAGTTTGTTCATCGACATCGATTGGTGGCCAACGACTGATGCACATCAGTGATCAACGAGATCGTTCGAGTGTCTCTAATTTTTCACACTAAGGTGGTCGACATCTGATGCACTATCAACAATCAGTAGGGTTTTCTATCGGGAGTCGGGAAAGACATGGTTTTTTAATGGTTTTTCTTCTTTTCTGCAAAATATATAAGTCTCAAACCCCTTTTTTTCTTCAAATTGGAACCATATGCATTATCCTATTTCACATAATTATTTATTTTAGGATTGGAACACAACTGACTGAGCGAAACCATCAAAAGAAAGTCTAACACAAATTGTAAGCAAGCTAAGTCAAAATCCAAGATGAAAAGGAAAGTAAAGTGGTACCCATTGAAATACCTGGTATTTCAAAGGGTGTGTTGAGGTCTCAACAAATGGAGATTCACTGTGAGAACCACAATCTCTTATCCTTACCTTATCTGTGATGATACAACAATTTCAGGAGGAAACTTCAATTCAAGATAACAATTCAAAGATTATTTATAAATTTGTATGCATATGATCTAAGGAACATCCTAATTTTTCTGACTATGGGGATTTGTCTTATTTCAAGCCTCTTTACCATGAGCTCGTGTTCCATGTTCTAACATGCAATATCTATGAAGGAAACCACCGATGATAGGAGAGAATTATACGTCTAACTTCCAAGTACTTGGAACCTTCTCATGGTGTCACTCTGCTTCCAAGGAGCGTCCATATCCCCAGTGGAGTCACCCTGATATCACAAACCTTACTCCATTGCCAACGAGTGTCCATAGCCCTCATGGAGGTATATGCATACCCTCCCTGCTCTTCATCATTATTTATTTGAAATATGCCTTCTTTCAACTCTTTCTTTATTATGACATTTTACTAGAATATGTACCATTACTAGACACTTTCAGGAAGGAAAAGTGTAACACCAAGAATAATTCAGAGAGGAGGATATTTATTTCTTTTAAGAGAAAGGAAATCGATACTTAGGATTTTATTACAACATTATCACCAAGAGAGGTGAAATCATTTCCATCTCTTCATGTAGACGTAGTCCATACTCTCCTTCATTTCCATTATTCCCCTCAACATTTCCAAACCACAAGACAGACGAATTGTTCATTCCTTAGTTGATATTTCATCACCTGAATCTAATCCCAAGTCTGTGGGTCATGTTGTTGTTGCAAATGTTTGCCTCCCTTTCTTTTCCTTGAACCACTTTGGCCTCTTCTCGGGATGCAATTGCCAATGGTCCTCATCATGACCTTCTTTCTTGCAATTCTTGCAAGAGGGTTTCTCTTCCTTTCTGGTCACTGCATTTAACTTCTTGCCATGCCACTTCCTTTTGTCATCTTTCCTTGAAGACGATTCCCCTGTTACACCAACCCCTATTTTCCCTAATTCAATGTATGTCGCTTGAACATAAACCTCATCAAGATTAGTTGGTACAAACATGAATACGGTATTTTGAATATATGTAGGTAAACCTCATATATACTTCATAAGAGTTTCTTGGGTATGTAAAGGAATATCTAACATCAATACCATTTTATGAAATCCATTTGTGTACTCTTGCACTGTTTGTCCTTTTCTTAGTTTTAAAGATTTCCATTCAATTAACACTTTCTCTTTATAACCCAAAGGATAGAATTGCTTTCTAAGTGCTAACTCGGTGACTTCCCATCTATGACTTGTGTTGTCCTATATTTTTTCGACCAGTTCTTCCATTATGAGATTATTCCCAATTTCCTCTAACTGTGGATGTCGACATATTTTGATTAAATATTGTGTTTCTTTTTGTAGTTGTGATCATATTTCCATTGAACTGGTTTTTCTTTGTCAACCCTTTGTCCAGTCTACTGGAAGTGTTCCAATAAATATAGATTCATCTTCCTTTCCCTTCCTAAGGGATGATAGATCTCGACTGGTGCATCTTGGTTTTCTGCACTCCATGTGTCAATATTATTCATGCCTTCCTGGATATTGTTGAACTATGTGAGTTTATTTTTCACCCTACTATGTTGATATATGATTGATCCAGATTTGGATCCAGGAGCTTGATGGGGCTCAGAAAGACCTAAAAATCAAAGTTCTCATAATGACTTCAAAATAGACATGTGCATAGGCCTCGTCGATACGAACCCAACACAACTTGAATGGGATCAAACGAACGTCATATGCTCTGGATATGGTGATATGTTCATTTTTCCAAACAAGGAAAAACAATGATGATGATTGTACAGTCCGTACAGTGCCATGTGGAAACTGACTATACAGTCCATACAACTGTACAACTGATGTGGCAGGCACAGTTGGTGCTGATGTGGAAGGGTCCATACAGCTGACGTGGAAGGATAACTAAGCATACGAACGACTGATGTGGATAGGTACAGGAGACCAACCAGGAAGTGACATGTGTCACCACTGCAAAGGTGACACGTGGCATGCCCGTACGGTGACACGTGGCACGCCCGTACGATGACATGTGGCAGACGGTGACTAGGAAAGTATGCTGACAGGGAAGACAAGTGGCAGACACATGGACAAATGAAGAATTCAAAATTAGCAGATCTCTCAATGTATGGTACGGTGCCACGTGGCCCATATATGGGATGCCACGTGGCACCCTTTGACTGGTTATTGGTTGGAATTGTTTTTTGGAGTTTACCAGATTCGACCGCACGACCTCCCACTAGGATAGGGTTTGGAAGGGCTATAATAGTCAACCCTCCCATGTTTGTTCCTTGTAATATATTGCATAAAAAATGCATTTAAATTTATGTGGAGGGCTATTCAGATGAAGGTATGGGTTGGGGCCTATCCCTAGCCCTTGATGCACCCCTAAGACCTTACCACGGGACTGTGTGTATGTTTTCTATTGGTGTGGAATGGATAGAGAATATTTGTTGATCATGGGACCTACACCATATGATGTGGGCATGGTGACCAGTGGCCAAGCGCACCATTCAAGATTGGGTCCTATGAGCGTGCCATGCGACCAGGTGTTACAGAGGAGGGGCCAACGCGCAACCCCTTGGAGGCTAGCTCTTGGCCACATGATACCATGTGACTGTGTATGAGTGTGCGCCCAAGCCAGAGGGGCTTATCCCTAATTATATGCAAAAAGTGTTTATTTAACTATACTATATGATTTTTTAATGGATTTTAGGTCTGTTTTTGGAGATTTTGGTCATTATTGGGAGATATTGGGCCCTTTTTTAGGCCAGATCTTGGGGGGAAGTTGGGATATGGTTACCAAATTTAGATATATATAAACCAAGCCTTCTTGAGGCCATGGGAGGACATACAGAGTAGTTTTATGCTAAAGATTTGCCAAGCCAAAGCCATTTTTATGCAGGGAAGCTATTGAGGAGCGCATCTTTGCAAGCCATTTCTGGGAGCTCCGGTCATTCGATTTCAATGTCGTTTCTTTTGTTGGGTTCGAGAGATCTGGTAGAAGAAGACCAAATCATTTTTGCAACCATTTGGCACTGCTATGATGCCAATTTAAAGCTTTGAACAAAAATAAGAAAGCCTCACCCACTAAGACAAAGGCCCAAAGACGTAGGCAAGATTGTCAAACTTCGTTATCACATTGGTGTTTTTGGTTGCTATTGTTTATGCTTCATTTCAGATCTGTAGATGTGTATATGGTTTTTATGTTTCCTCATCATTTCTTCCTCTTTCATTAAGCTTCCTAAATGGTTAATTAACACATGCTAAATAACTCAACCATTGTCATTTAAAAGATCTCTTTGGATCAAGTGGTATCAGAGGAGGTTGACGTTTGGATTTGAGTTTTGCATGTTAACCAGGGAAAAGCTACATTGTGGTGAAGGTGATCTTGTTGAAGAAAATCCATTGATTGGATTGAGAAAGAGAACTTCTCAAAGCGATAAGATGGCATCAGAAGAGGAACTTTCTCAGGATGAGAAAGAGTTTCGAAAAACTTTCTTTGATGTCAGAGATGATGAAGGTTTTGTATGAGGATTACTTGGAATGAAAGAGACCATTTCTTAGTGAATATTCAAAGGGAAAAAGGGAAGAAGGAAAGGATCCTCCTCAAATTCCTCCTTCACCTCCATCTTCACCTCCTTCTTCTTCAAGTTCAAATTCTAAATCCAATGCAAAGAAACATGTTCATAAACATAAGAATGAGACACCTTTATTAAAACTTGATGTTAAATTCAAATTACCCATATATGATGGTGAAGTTAATGCAGAGAGAATTGACAATTGGGTCAGATAGATGGAGGTTTATTGCAGTGTGCAACAGATCAAGGATGAGGCCACTCAAATCAAATTGGCATCATTGAGACTTGTCGGAACAACACTCATTTGGTGGAAAAGGAAGTTGCAAAATGGCACGCAACAAGTGGGTAATGTATTTCCATCGTGGAAAAGTTTTATTTCTGCACTTAGAAAGCAATTCTATCCTTTGGGTTATAAAGAGAAAGCGTTAATTGAATGGAAAGCTTTAAAACTAAGAAAAGGACAAACAGTGCAAGAGTACACAAATGGATTTCATAAAATGGCATTAATGTTAGATATTCCTTTACATACCCAAGAATTTCTTATGAAGTATATATGAGGTTTACCTACATATATTCAAAATACCGTATTCATGTTTGGACCAACTAATCTTGATGAGGTTTATGTTCAAGCGACATACATTGAAGTAGGGAAAATAGGGGTTGGTGTAACAGGGGAATCGTCTTCAAGGAAAGATGACAAAAGGAAGTGGCATGGAAAGAAGTTAAATGCAGTGACCAGAAAGGAAGAGAAACCCTCTTGCAATAATTGCAAGAAAGAAGGTCATGATGAGGACCATTGGCAATTGCATCCCGAGAAAAGGCCAAAGTGGTTCAAGGAAAAGAAAGGGAGGCAAACATTTGCAACAACAACATGACCCATGGACTTGGGATCAGATCAGATACGAGCCCATACACCAAGGATTTGTCCACAAGTAAATATCGTGCTCAACGGGTTGGATTCAGATATCCACAAAATCAGGCTGAAACACTCCTTCAAATTCAACACAAACACCTTATTTTTCTCTCTCAGTTTGTTTTTTGGTCCCTTTATGTGGGAATTAATGCAGAGTTACCGTTGGATCAACCTTTGAATTAAATCATGACCATTTATCTTTTATTTTCCCAACAAAACACTACAGGATTTGTCGCACAACAATTATTGGATCAACCATGGATTCAATCATAACCATCAATCTTGTTTTCTAGTCTTCCAAACATGCGCCAAGACTTCAAAAACATGGACATCGTTGGATCTGTTCTCGAATAAATCTCCATCGTTGATCTAGCTCCTCGTTCTCTGGATTTCGGAACCATCGGGGCACTAGGCATCGGTTTATCATCCCCCCAGACCCCTGGACTATTGGCCCCTAAGCCTTAACTCTACATCCTCAGTCTATTGGCCCTGATCTGGTATGCCACCTAGATTCATCCCACCGGGCTCTTGACCATCAATCCTTCATCACTACAACACTACATGTTTCCAACCTGATCCGTTATGAAACCTTGTCGTTCGGGTTCCGACCACCAGACTTACTGGGCCATTGTGTTATTGGGATATTGGATCCTCAAACTCTACACTCTCAATCTTTTTTCAATCAAGTATGTTGGGCCACCAGGAACCGAGATCGTCAGGCCATGGCCCATCGACCTATTGATCCACCGATTCCTTCAACAACACACCTTAAACTTCTAACCTTCTGGTATCTGATATGTCGATGTATTATCTAACATTCATGATACAATCTCTTCATGACATGTGGACTAACCGTAGTGCTACGTGGAACTGACATGGAATGACACGTGACACTTGATTTGACATTTATCACTAAAAACCTTATGTATGATGTGTCCTTTACATGGAACCATTTCACATGTGTTGGATGGTGTGGCTATGAAATCATCACTTCCTCCCAGTCTTGTTCATACACCATGTTGACTCATCATTGGACCTGACATGTGGTTTTTATGTGGTCATTGATTTCATCAAAACCTCCGGCTCTTCTTCGTGTACCATGTTGACTTGGCACTTGACATGTGGAATTGTTCATGGTTTCTTATGTGGTTCTAATGAGGAATCTATCATGGTGCTAACATGGCACCACCATCAGGTGATTAGCCCATCGGCTCGCCAGGTAGTTCAACACTGCACTTTCACAACTCTTATCTCGATCCGGTATATGATATGATGTGGCACAGTCTCCACGTGGACTACCATATATTTGTATGCAGGGTGACATGGCTACTGTCATATTGTCTTGGATACTTATATGGAAGATGATGTGGCTGCTTGGGTGGATTTTCGTATTGTACATGATGGATGATGTGACCACCATGTGGCTTGAACCTAGTTTTTGATGTGGCATCAAAGCTCACTTACTATGTATCAGGCCCTCGGTACTTTGGCATTGTGCACTTTCACTCTAATATCCTAATATTGGTATGTTGGGCCCCACTACTAAGTGATTGACCCACCGAGGTATCATCCCACTGCCCCTTGATATTTTAGCACAACACTACTCAAACTCCAGATAGTTGATCTGTCGTTACAGTGATCTAGAAATTTGTTGTGGAACTTTGCTTATGACGGATTGAGTCACCTTTTTCCATGTGCATCTCAAGTCATCGGTTCTCTTCCTCTAATTCTTTGATCTCCTGGTCTTGAGTATGTTGGGCCCCATGTCCAAAACCTATCATTTTGTGCAGGTTGTCGAGCTCATGCATGTTCATCCAAACTATTTTCTTTCACTTTTTAATTATAAACTCATTGAAGTCTATTTCCCTTGTGCATATGGGATATGTCATTTTGGTTAATTCCCTGATCGGGCCACTGAGATATTCCTTTACCAAATTCATTGTTGCTCTAGACCTATGATTCCTTTGCACCATCGATCTTGGGACCTGTATTCACTTAATTTCCTCCATCTCATTCCTTAGATCTCATTTTTCCAATTTGGGGTCATCTCATCCAACTTCAATCGCTCCTCTTTTGTAACTTGAATTTATTTGGATTGTCTCCATAAATCAGTGCAATAGAGTTATTCAGCATCCATAACACAGTGCAAGAATATCCATGATTGTCACAATGTACCTGGCTTCATTTACACATGGATTCATTTACCTTTGACATCAATAACAACACATTTTCCAACAATCTATCCCTTTGTCTTTGATGGCAACACATTCGTAATCTCTTTTGGTCCATGCAAGTCTTCCCCTATCTCTTTTTCAAGTCTCCCCTTGTCTCTTTTCTTGCAAGTCTCCCCCTATCTCTTTTCTCTCCCCCTTTGACATAAATGGAAAAGGGAGTTTCTCCCCCTTTCTGATTTGTTGTAGCTCCCCCTAAGTTTTTGTTTTTGTTGAGATCCTAGTGGATCTCAATTGAAGTTGGGATACCTTAATTAGAAATGGGAATGATTCCCATATTTTTCCAGAGATACTCAAATGTTTCTCTGGGTAGTGGTTTTGTAAATATGTCTGCAATTTGTTCCTTTGTTGGCACATATTCCAAATTTACAACTTGGTTTTCAACTTGTTCTCTTAGAAGATGGTACTTTATGGGTATGTGTTTAGTTTTTGAATGCATGACAGGGTTCTTAGAAATGCTTATTGCATTGGTTTTATCATATGGTATAGAGATTGGTTGCTTGTAATAAATCTGAATATCTTGTAAGGTATGCTTCATCCAAATAATTTGTGTGCAACAAGTTGTTGTTGCAATGTATTCAGCTTATGTAGTTGACAAAGAGATTGATGATTGTTTTTTGCTTAACCAGAAAACTAAGCAATTTCCTACAAAGAATGCACCTCCACTTTTGATTTTTCGATCATCTACACATACTGCCCAATCAACATTGATGTATGCTTTCAAGGTAAAATATTCACCTTTTGGATACCACAGTATATAGTCCAAAGTACCCTTGAGATATTTGAATAATCTCTTGACTACTTGTACATGAGATTATTTTGGTGCAGATTTAAAACTTGCAATAATTCCAACTACTTGCATTACTTTTGGCCTTGAATTCATTACATACAACAAGTTGTCGATAATATACCTGTACAATTTTGGATTTGACTCCATGGATTCATCATCTTTTCTAAGCTTGCATCCTGTGACCATAGGAGTTCTTATTGGTTTGCAATCTTCCATTTTGAACTTCTTGAGCATATCCTTAATGTATTTCATTTGATATATAAATATACCTTTGTTTTATTGGGAGATCGGTATTCCTAAGAACAATGATATCTCTCCTAGCATTGACATCTCGAATTCATTATGCATCTCTTCAGAAAAAAAATTCTTAGCTCGCCATCATGATCACTTCCAAACATTATATTGTCTACATAGAAAACAATTATTATCATGTATTTGGCTTCCTTTTTAATGTAGAGATTGTTGTATGCAGCTCCTCTTTTAAATCCGTGTTGGTGTAGATGTTTGTCCAATCTGGAGTACCAAGCTCTAGGGGATTGCTTGAGACCATAGAGATCTTTCTTGAGTTTAAACACATAATCTCCATCTTTTGATAACTGAAATCCTTTAGGTTGTTCAATTTATACTTCTTCCTCTAAATTTCCATTTAGAAATGTTGATTTAACATCCATTTGATAAATCTTAAAGTCTGTGTAGCAATCAAATGCTAGAAACATCCTAATTGCTTCCAATCTTGCTACAGGGGAAAAAGTTTC
Organism: Picea engelmannii; assembly: GCA_009831015.1. Taxonomy (NCBI): domain Eukaryota; kingdom Viridiplantae; phylum Streptophyta; class Pinopsida; order Pinales; family Pinaceae; genus Picea; species Picea engelmannii. The sequence continues at coordinate 1,036,796 of ML779783.1, forward strand.
ATCAAAATCAACTCCTTCAACTTGAGCATATCCCTTGCATACCAATCTGGATTTGTTTCTCACTACATGACCATTTTCATCTTGTTTATTTCTGAAAACCCATTTAGTGTTGATTACATTTTTATCCTTGGGTCTAGGAACAAGATCTCAAGTTTGGTTTTTATCAATTTGTTCCAATTCATCATTAATGGACATGACCCAATGTTTATCTTGGTTGGATTATTAAAATTTATGAGGCTCTATTATATCTAGTAAATAAAATTTTACCTGATTGTTTATTTTTCTCCTTGTTTGAGGTCCAACACTCTTGGTTCCGATAATTTGGCTTTTAGGGTGATTCTTTTGTACATATCTTGAAGGAGTTTTTATGTCATGTCTTTCTAGTTCATCTTCCTCTTTTGTTTGTTGATTATTTTTTTCTTCTTGTTCTTCTTCTTGTTCTTCTTCTTCTTGATGTTCTTCCTATGATTCTTCCTCTTTTTTGTATTCCTCTTCATGTTGAATTTCATCTTCCTCTCTATATTTTGCCTCTTTTGAGATCTGGTTTGTAAAATATGGCTTATCATCATCTACATTCACATTTGTTCTCATTACTATCTTGCTCAACCTTATATTGTAGCATCTATAGGCTTTACTATTAGATGAGTAACCAAGAAATATTCCTTCATCTATTCTGGAATCAAATTTACCCATATTATCTTCACTTCTTTTTGTGTAGCATTTACTCCAAATACTTTGAGATAGTTAACTATTGCGGGTCTACCTTTCCAAAGTTCATATGGTGTTTTATAAAGGTTTGTTCTAAGTAAACATATGTTCAGATTATGAACATCAGTATGGACTGCTTCTTTCCAAAACATATATGATAGTTTGGAGTCACTTAACGTAGTTCTTGCCATTTCTTGCACAGTCATGTTTTCTCTTTCTGCCACACCATTCTATTGTGGCTTCCTGGATACTAAAAATTGTCTCTTGATTCCATGCATCTCACAGAATTTTTCAAATTCACTTGAGGTAAACTCACCTCCATTGTTTGATCATAAGCACTTGATTTTGAGGTCGGTTTCATTTTATACTAGTTCTTTAAACACCTTAAATTTGTCAATTGCTTTAAATTTATTCTTTAGAAAGGACACCCATGTCACTCTAGTGTAGTCATATATAAGTAGTATAAAGTAGTACTCACCTTGCAAGATTTGTATTATGGTTGGTCCACAAAGATCAGTATGAATGAGTTGAAAAGGCTTTGAAGTTGAATGCTCCTTCATTTTGAATGAGACTCTGGTCTAGTTTCCATGTTGGTAGTGTTTGCAAATAGGATCTGAAGGTTTTACAATTAAGGGCAGATCCCTTACAACATTCTTCTTGTTAATTTTTACCAAATTGTCAAAATTTATGTGTCCCATTCTCTTGTTCCAAAGCCATCTTTGATCTTTTTGTCCCTTGCAACATTTGTCTCCTTTCACTTCATCTAAAATGTATATGTTATTGGGAGTCATGATTGTTGTAGCAACCATTCTACCAATTTTTTCACTTCTTATTTCTTACTTTCGAGAGTCAAATGCAAGAATGTGTCCTTGGTCACGCATTTGGATAACATTGATAAGGTTATGTTTCATATCTTCAATCATCAATACATTTTCTTCTTTGACTTTCTCACTTCCAAGATTTATTGTTCATTTTCCAATTATTTTGGCAGATTTGTCATTTCCAAACATGACATTGCCTCCTTTTGTCTTCTTAAGAGTTAAAAATATGATATCATCTCATGTCATGTGCTTAGAGCATCCACTATCAATACACCATTGGCTTTTGTTGCTTTGGGCATGTAAGGCTAGATTGTTTTCTTCTCCCTTTGGTTGATCTGGTTTTTTCTTCCACATTCTTGTGTTTTCTTTCTCATGTTTGGTAGAATATTTATCTCTTATGTTTTGTCCTGAGAATTCCAGTCTACTTCTACATGCATGAGCTTTGTGGCCGAAGTTGTTACACTTGTAACATTCAACATTAAAGTTCATAAGTAGAGAAAAATTATTATAATTTATTTCTAAAAAATCTTAAGCAACTTTGTTGCTTACATATCCATTTCTAGTAGTCTTGTACATATCTATACTTTTCAGATAATCATATCTTGTATTTTCCCTGCAGTTGATGGCTTTATGTCCAAATTTATGACAAGAAAAATAATTACCAAGAAACAGATTTTGATACCTTGTTGTAGGAGGTCTTCTTGGAGGAGCATTTATGTTTGCAAATCTTTGAGTTATTTTGTTTCTCATATCATCCTTGGAAACATTTCCAATGGTGGGAGGTCTTCTGGATGGGATGCTTGTTTCCAATTCAACTCTTTTATGAAGAGGAGTGATATACTGTAGATTTTCCTTTTTTTGTTTGTTATCTGGTTTACTTTCCATAGTGTTCGCATTGTGATTTGAACTCCTAAGCATATTGGCATAGCTTTGATTCTTCTCCCATCCTTTTGGCATTTCATAATCAACATTTTTTTTTTTTTTATCATAGCCAAGACAAGTTTTGTCAAATGGTGACCTTTGGACATTTAGAATGTCTTCTAGGACTATTGAACTCTTTTCAAACTTCAGATTTGTGTTCAGTTGTGCGACTGTCTTATCCAACTCCTTTATTAGATAAACAATTTCAAGTTCTCTTATATGACAAATATATTCCATTTCTTGGAGCTTATTTGCTAAGATTTCTTCAATTCTTTTTGCTTCCTCTAATTGTCTTTTTAGACCAATAAACTCAATTTCATCATTTGGGTCATGATGTTCTCCTTTTTCTTTTCTTAAATATTCCTTGAGAGACTCATTTTTCTTTCTGAGTTTTTTTCAGTTCACTTAGAGCACAAATTAGTTCTCCTTCAAGATTAACCTCTCCTTCCTCATCAAGATCTTCATGTTTCGAGGTTTCATCATTAGATAATTCGGTGATGGCCATGAATAAAACATATTTTGTGTTGTTTTCTTCTTCATCAAAGGAGTTTCCTTCATCATTGACATATAGATTTTTCTTTTTCTTGTAATTCTTCCTTTCTTCATTTTTGTCACTTATAAAATGATCTTTGGTTTTCTTAAAATTAGAGTCCCTTTTGTAAGGACACTTAGCATCAAAATGTCCTACTCTACTACAATCAAAGCAATTGAAAGGGAGCTTACCTTTGTATTTTCCATTTCCTTTCTTAAGCCTCCTAACAAAGTTTGCTTCATCTGCATCCGATTCTTCTTCAGAGGATTCATATGTTTGATGTCCTTTTGATTTTGTTCGTTTTGATGTTTTGAATGTTTCTTCATGCTTTCATGGCTTTTCCTGCATAGTTCGCATTTCATAGGTTGTTAGGATTCCATGTAATTCATCCATTTTTAGACTATCTAAGTCTTTCATTTCTTCAAAGGTGGATATCTTGGTGTCAAATCTTGGTGAGAGTGTCCTAAGAACCTTTTGTACAACAAATTTTTCATCTACGGTTTCACCCAGTCCTTGGATGGTGTTAACAATCTCATCCACATGAAGAAAGTAGGTTGTTATATCTTCATATTCTTTCATCTTGAGATTTTCAAATCGCCCCCTATGAGTTTGGAATTTTTCCTTCTTGGCTTTCTCATTCCCTTCATATGTCTTCTGCAACTTGTCCCAAATTTCCTTTGTTGATTTACACTGCATGACTTTAGTAAATTTTGATCTTGCTAATCCTTTCAGAATGGAATTCATGGATTTGGAGTTGTTTTCACTGTGCTTATGAGAACATACATCATAGAGTTCACTTATAGGGGTAGTGTAGCCATCTTTGACTGACTATCAGACACTATATCCCAGTGAATACAGATATACTCTAATTTTGATGCTCTAGAAAGCATAATTTGATCCATCAAAGAATGGAGAGTTGTTTTTGAAAGTTCCTTCCTAGTTTTCCATGTGTGCCATAGGGATATACCTTCTAGTATTTAGATTGTTTCTGAAGGAACCCACTCTAGTACCAATTGTTGGATTGTTGAACAATATTGAGAGGCAGGGGTGAATCGGTATTGGATAGTTTAAACAATTTTTATCATTTACCACTTTAATTGTTCATTACATAATTGATTATAAAATACACTAGTGTCAACCATATCAATTAACACACGTACACACTACACAAATATTTAATGTGGAAACCCAAATGGGATAAAACCAAAAAAAAAATATTATAAATTTTGTAGGCACCAACCTATTGCACAATCATTGCAGGAACCAACCTACAGGGGACACCAATCCCCTTGACTAAGCACCAAATTATAAATCAGGTTGTAGGAACCAACCTATTTAAGAAGATGAGGACATCAATCCTCTCCCCTGTACCACCCTGCCACCCTGAAATAAATAAGCTATTGATTTATTTTGTTGTCAAACATGTGAGTCTCATAGCTCCTCCAAAATTCACCTATGCTCCTTCTCTTCTTTCTCTTTTGGTTCTGCAAATTCAGAACCCCTTGAGGTCCATCACCTTGTGCGAGTTCTCCCACTTCTTCGCATTCCTACTCTCACACCCAAGAGATTCAAGATCGTAGAGCTCCACCTTTCTCTTACTCTCACACGCTAAAAATGATTTTGGAATTGTTATATATACAAGCCCATACACCAAGTATTTTTCCCCAAAGACATGGCATGCTCAACGGGTTGGCCTCGGATCTTCGCAAACTTGAGCTGAAATACTCCTTGAAATCCGACATAAACCCCTTATTTTTCTCTCACAATTTGTTCATTAGTCCCTCTATGTGGGAATTAATGCACAATTACCATCGGATCAACCTTTGAATTAAATCATGACCATTGATCTTTATTTTCCCAGCAAAACACACTACAGGATTTTTCGCACAGCAACTGTTGGATCAACCATGGATTCAATCATAACCATCGAACTTATTTTTTGTTCTTCCAAACACGCACCAAGACTTCAAACACATGGCCACCATTGGATCCATTCTCGACTAAATCTCCATTGTAGATCTGTCTCCTTGTTCTCTGGATGTCGAAACCATTGGGGCACTAGGCACCAGTCTATCGTCCCTCGGGGCCCCTAGAATATCATCCCTAGGGCCTTAACTCTGCATCCTCAGTATGTTATCCCCAATCTAGTATTCAACCTAACAGTCGGTTCACCGGGCTCTTAGCTAGCGGACCTTCAACACTAAAACAATGCAATTTTCCAACCTGATCTGGTATGAAATATTGTTGTTCGGGTTCTTGCCACCGAACTTACCGATCCACCATGCTACCAAGATATCGAATCCTCAAACTATACACTCTCAATATTTTTCCAATGTGGTATGTTGGGCCACTGGGAACCAATATCACCGAGACATCAACCTATCGGGCCCCTGGTTCCTTCAATAATACACCTTCAAACTTATAACCTTTTGGTATCTGATATGTCAGTGTATTATCCAACATTCATGATCCAATCTCTTCATGACATGTGGAATAAATATAGCACTACGTGGAACTGACGTGGCATGACATGTGACACTTGATGTGACATTGATCATTGACAACCTTTTGTATGATGTGTCCTTTACATGGACCCCTTTCACATGTGTTGGATGATGTGATTATGATGTCATCACTTCCTCCCAATCTTGTCAGCACACCATGTTGACTCTTCATTGGACTTGACATATGGTGTTGATGTGGTCACTAGCCTCATGTTGACATCATCACAACCTCCGACTCTTCTTCATGTACCATGCTGACTTGGCACTTGAAACATGTCATTTTTCATGGTTTCTTGTGTGGTTCTTAAGAGGCATATGTCATCATGGTGTTGAAATAGCATCACCATCGGGTGATCATCCCATCGACTCACCGAGCAGTTCAACACTTCACTTTTACAACTCTTGTCTCGATCTAGTATCTAATATGATGTGGCATAGTATCCACGTGGACTACCATACATATATACACAGGGTGATGTGGCTTCTTAGGTGGATTCTCATACTGTACATGATGATGTGTCCTTTACATGGACCCCTTTCACATGTGTTGGATGATGTGGCTATGATGTCATCACTTCCTCCCAATCTTGTTAGCACACCATGTTGACTTAGCATTGGACTTGACATATGGTGTTGATGTGGTCACTAGCCTCATGTTAATGTCATCACAACCTCGGACTCTTCTTCGTGTACCATGCTAACTTGGCACTTGAAACATGGCATTTTTAATGGTTTCTTGTGTGGTTCTAAAGAGGCATATGTCATCATGGTGTTGAAATAGCATTACCACCGAGTGATCATCCCATCGACTCACCGAGCAGTTCAACACTGCATTTTACAACTATTATCTCGATCTGGTATCTGATATGATGTGGCACAGTCTCCACGTGGACTACCATACATATATACGCAGGGTAATGTGGCTTCTTAGGTGGATTCTCATAATATACATGATGGATGATGTGGTCACCACATGGCTCAAACCTAGTTCTTGATGTGGATGCCACATGGCTTGAACCTAATTGTTGATGTGGCATCAGAGCGAAACTTACCGGGTATCGTCCCCGTGGTACTTTTTCATTGTGCACTTTCACTCTGATCTCTCAATATTTGGTATTTTGGGCCCCACTACTGATCGATCAGCCCACCGGGGTATTGACCCACCACCCCCCCCAGGATTTTAGCACAACATTTCTCAAACTCTAAATAACCAATCTATCGGTATAGCAATCTGGAACTTTGTCACGGAACTTTGCTTATGATAGATCGAGTCACCTTCTTCCATGTGCATCTCAAGTCATCGATTATCTTCCTATGATTCTCTAATCTCTGGGTCTCCAATATGTTGGGCCCCATGTCCAAAACTTATCATTTTGTGCACGGTTGTCAGGCTCATCCATGTTCATCCAAATCATGTGTTTTCACTTTTTAATTATAAACTCATTGAAGTATACTTCCCTTGTGCATGTAGGATATGTCATTTTGGTTAATTCCTTGATCGGGCCATCAAGATCTTCCTTTTACAAATTAATCATTTCTCTAGACCTGTGCTTACTTTGCGCCATTAATCTTGGGACCTGTAATCGCTCAATTTCCTCCATCTCATTCCTTAGATCTCATTTTTCCAACTCATGGTCATCTCTTCCAACTTTAATCGCTCCTCTTCTGTAACTTGAATTTATTTGGATTGTCTCCATAACTCAACGCAACAAAGGTATTCAATGTCCATAACTCAATGCAATAGTATCCATGATTGTCATAGTCTACCTGGCTTCATTTCCATAGGGATTCATTCACCTTTAACATCAATGACAACACATTTTCGAAAAAACATAACCATCAAGGTATGTGGATTCTATGTAAACTCACTCTGTGGGCTAATCTATAAGAGACCAAATGCCCCAATTACATCAAGGCTTAAAATATTTATGCTAGAGTCGATGATTGTTTTTCTCCCGAGACTTTTATTTACATTGGGTAGCTCAAAACATTACATAATTTGAATAATAGAAGCTAATTATTGTCTCTTGACCTTCTGGATATAATCCATAATTTAAAGTTTCAATATTCAAAGCTAATTAGAATATTATGCACATGTGGAAATTTTAGACTACCATGTTGCAATTTGTGTTTAAATTTATTGACCCACTTAAAATTAATATTTTTTTATAAATGTTTTAGGGATGGTAGAGGAAGATGTCCTCTACATCCTATAAAAATTTCAGATATTGATTCCAAATATTGGTTATGTGTGAGACAAAATACTAAATCCCTATTTATGGAAAATTTTGTGTGCGGTCTTTGAATTGGGCATGTTACCCCCTAGCCTAGGGGTAACTAATTAGATGATGTCTCAAGACCCATAGGTAGAAACATGGAGTGTCGAGAGCCAGATGATCAGTTGATCCCACATTGATCAGATAGAGCCCCTCCTCTCCACCACACATCACCATTCATCGTCAACAACATAGCAGCATCCACCACACCAACATGGCCTAGAAAGGATAGCAGGTCTTGCTTCATGAGGTAACAATTCTAGTCTCATGTTAAGTTTCATTTTAATAATCGAAGCATTTGAGCATGTTTTAAAGGTTTATTTCTTGATTACAGAACATTTACTTGGAAATCATACATTTTTCCTTATTTCACCTTGGTGGTTGACATGGTTTCCTAGTAAGTGGGTCATCCTAGGGAAAAGGGTTGCTATTGGGGGATATCCTTGAAGGGTCATCATACCATTCCCACTCATACTTACCACTTTCCACACCTCTTCCCCTATTTTTCCTCATATTTTGGGTTTCTGGGTTCATTGACCCCAAGAATGGCATGTACCTCATTTCATGGGAAGAAGGGTCTAAAGGCCTAGAGGTGTTGTAGCTAGCACTGTAAAAGTCAAAATCCATAATCTATCCTTCTATATGCCTGCCCAAAGGTACCGAGAATAATGAAATGCTTCTCCATAGAAATGAGGGACCTTTTTAAAAAGAAGATGAATAAAATGTCTCACTTGATGGGGGAATGCAATGTGGTGTCCTTTAATTTCCAGTGCATATGGCACTCAATGTGTTCTAACTTCAAGTGGAATTGCAGAGCTCTTTTACTTTCCATTGCACATAGCACTCAATGTCCATAGCATAAAAAAGAGAAAGGCAAATAAAGGTTTTGGAAAAAAGTTGCATTGCAAACGAAGGGATGCGACACACCCTCCACAAAGGCAAGTCCCATAAATGAGACAATATGATCCCTTGATATGTCAAGAACCCCATGCCTAAAAGTACTACCCTGATCCACCTCATATTCACTACATGACCTATAGAGGGTCTTCTTGGGAAAACATTCCTTGACTTGGGGATTGGCCTACCCAATGGGGCACCATGACAATCCTCCCATACCTAAATTTGGAAAAGTTTATAAGGTCTTTGAGAATTTGTTTAGTTTTAAAAGGGGGGATTAAATGCACAATTTTGGTTGGTTCTTTTATTAAATGTGGCTTACTTGGAATGATACATGTGACTTTTGGACCCTTGGAGGGAATATTTTATTTTCTTTGCAGGACCTTTCCCATTGGAAGACATTCATGAAGGGACTAAGCAACTTGGACCTTCATAGGGGATTGAAACCTCATGGGATGGATGATGTGCCCCACACATTGGAGGCTTAGCACGATGAAAGTTGCACCTTGAGGGACGTCCCTAGCACATGAATGAGGCTCTGGATGATGAAGAAGGGATGACGTCGCCCTCTTATGCCAAAACGTCTCTCTTGGGGAGCTTTATGTAAACATTTGGGAGAATGTTTATCCTTTTTAGTGCACTTGGTGGTGTTGTGGGCTTGAAGCCCCACCTTCTTGCTTGATTTGGGGATGATGTGGCATATTTATAGCATGGATTCCTAGACTTTGGAGGCTTGTCTTCACATGTGCCACCTTGGAAGAGAGTTGCATGGGCTCATGTCCCATCATTTTGTTATTTTGGATCATTTTGTAGCCTATGTGGGCAAAAGGACAAATTGATTTGCTAATTAAGCTTTGTAATTAAGGTTTTAGCCTAAAATTATGGATTTGATTGTAAAGTGGACAAATTGTGACTTGGGTTTCCTCGTATAAATATTAGGCAAGTCATTTTCATTTTCTCATAACTCATCACTTGATATTATCACTATTGGACTAAATTTTTGGCCCCCTTGGAGAAATCACTATGTCTCTTTTCGGTGCAAAAATGTGTTTTTATCTTGCAAATTGGTGACTATACTAGTGGGATAACTTTCTTGGATATTTGTGATGAAGTTTACGGGATATTTCTTGGATGAGTAAGGTTTTTTCATCTATTTCTTGTCTTGCAAGTGGATTTTCTACAATTTATGGTAAATTGCTTGGTAATTTCAAGATTTTCTTGGAAAAACCCTAGGAGGAATAAGAGTGTTTACACCCTCCATAGCTCACAAGTTTTCCTCACCTAGCTAAGAGCACTTAAGGATTTCTTCAAGAAGTAGGAGGGTCTACACCATTGAAGTAATTTTGGATAGGGTTTATGTCCTAGGAAGTAAGATGGTTTACACTCATAGAAACCTTAAACCCTAGTTTGGTCTTGATTGGAAGGCTAGACGATTTAGAATAAGGATATGTCTTAGATGCTGTAAGGTTTTAGCCTGATTCCTCTTAAATCTTCTACTTGGTTTAACCCTCCCTTCAAGCAAGTGACTCCATAACCCAATAAAGGCACTAGTCTCATAAATTTATCAAAGTGATAAAGTTGCATAGCATTTTCTTTCTCTCTTACTTTCTTGCTTCATGGTAAAAGTGAGTGATTGGTGGCTAAACCATTGATGAACATTGAGTATAAAAAAAATTTGTTATTAAGTTTTAGCTACATCCATTAGGGTTGCTACATTTCGCTACTATCTCTTGTTTCATTCATAATTTTACCATGGAAAACATTGTTTAACTATTGAAATTGAAATGTCTTGTCTAGAGATTCAATTTGAGACATTTATTCGTTGATTTCTTGGGTTAAATATTGTTGTTGTATCAAAATTTTGCTAAAACCATAGGGATGTCACAAAAAAATGTTGATAACACTCATTAACAGCCCTCATTTTTCATCAAAGTCTTGGTCTAAACATTGGAACATTGTGTACTAATTACAAGCTTTATTTTCCAATATCATATAATTGATTTTGATGGTTTAATTTGTAGTTGTTTTAATTCTTCCTTACTGACATGCCATTGTTATATGATACAAATTTAGGGACATAAATCATAACTTGTTGTTTCCCTCTTGTTTTACGGCTCATTTCATCATATATTGTCTTGGTTTTGGTTGTCTAACATTTGTTTTGTAGGTATTCTTCATTGGAAACTTTTCCTTGACCAATACTCATCCTCCATCAAGCCCCTAGAACCTTTCATTATGACCTATAGGGGTGTTCCATTCTTCTCCTCGGATCCTCCTTTGTAATTCCCCTAGGCTCACCTAGGAAGCCTCCCTTATGTGGGACTTGTCCTTCACTAAAACAAGGGGGCTATCTATTGAGGTGTCAGTGATAGGTGTCCCCGGTTGTATCACATGATTTTGGTTTGGGTTGGTATTTTCCCTACCTAAAAATAGTGCAATAATAAGGCATGACACTTAAAATCCATAGTTTTTATGAAATTTAGTGAGAATATACAAGACTATTTCATCTACAACATATACCAATTTCAAACCTTAAATCCAATGTATGAGAAGGATCCATTAAAAATATTGGTCCTATGTCAATGGAGAAATAAAATCCAAAAATCATTGTGCAATAGTTTTGGACAAATACGTGGAATCAAATTTGATGAATTTTGTTATCATGTAGATAAATTTGTCCTTGACCTCCTGTCTAAATTTCAGGCCTTGATTCAAAAATATGAGTGCACACTAATCAAAATACTAGGTCATTGTTTGCGCATAAATTTCTCTATCAACAAGTTATAGGTTTGATCGCAAGGTCTAAACTCATTTTTTTCTTTTGAAATATGGTGTGTAGGTATATAAATACCTCATATAAAACATATCCAAAATTTATCTTATGATCTCAAGGTATGAGTGTGTGCGAATGAAAAGATTGGAACATTGTGTTATGTGTTGGAAATATGAAAAAACTTGAAATAAAACTGAACTGAACTGAAAATGTTTATGGTTGATCTAGGATTTCCAAAACCCCAATGATTCTCCTGTGTCAAACTCCCTTGGTCGAAAATTTTCATGATATCATGTTCATAAAGTATGGTTAGCAATTTTTTTAATGGAGGATGGTCCCACAAGTTGACCAAGTTCCTTTTTAGAAATCCATGTTGCATCATTTGAATCTTTGTCTTTCAACTTAATGAAATATTCTTTGTACTCCTTGTTCCTTCTCTTGCAACCAACTCTTTTATCCAACACCTCTTCAACCTCCTCTTGCTTATTTATTTGAATCAATTTCTACAAATCTACCATTTGTTCTTTCTCAATTTCATCTACATCTTCAAGGTCTGCATGATACTCATAAATATTCTCAACAATAAAGGTTGGTGAAATATCCATGTCATATGTCAAGTCCAACTTGTATGCATAGTTAGAAATTTTTTTAAGGATTTTTCCTAGTCCTATATTCTTATCCTTCAACTTGTTATATGTTCCCCTAGGAAACCTCTCTTTTCTCAAATGTGCCATCGCTAAATATCCTTCTAAAATTGTTTTCATCCTCCTTTTCTTTATCTTTCTTCTCCTTGTATTTCTCATTACTTTGTTGCAACTACTTCCTAACATACTTAATGTACATCTCTCATGCACTCTGTAAATAATCACTCTCTTTGGTGATTTTCTCTACACATGAAAAGGTGTCTTCCCTATAGACCTATTGACTAAATTATTATATGTAAATTCATCATGCACTAAGATCAAATCCCACTACTCTGGTTTATCTCCTACCAAACATCTTATAAAAATACCAAGACTTATATTCACAATATTTATTTTTTCGTATGTCATAGGGAGATATGTAGAAATGAGGTGCAATGTATATCACAACTTATTCCATAAGGTCTTCTAAAAATGTCATAGGAATCTAGTATCCCTATCTAAAGTGATACTCCTTGGTAAGCCATGCAACCAAATAATCTATTGAAATAAGAAAACAACAACATTTGTAGCATCACTTATCTTCTTACATGCAATAAAATGTGACATCTTTAAAAATCTATCCACAACTATCATTATGGAATCATTGCCTCTTTGTATCCTTGGAATTTTGAAACAAAATCCATATTCACATCCTCCCAAGGATTCTCTAGTACATGTAATGGTGTATACAAAACTATATTTAGATTCCTTCTTTTTGCATGTTGATATATCCTGCAACCTTCAACTAACCTTCTCACGTCTTTGCCAATACTTGGCCCAAAGTGTCTTTCCTTGACCAAATCTATAGTCTTTTCATTACCCAAATGACCATTCAATCTATAGGGCCTCTTGGTATGCCCAACCTATTATTCTTGAAAAACATCTTTCCTGCATGAAAAATTCCAAGCTCCACACTCCATAGTTCCTTACAAGCTTTCCAAACCTATAAAAATCTACATCATCTTCATACAAAACGTTCATGTTGTCTATACCCACAATGTCAACAACCATGGTACTCAACAACAACACTCTCCTACTCAATGCGTCATCAACATGGCTAGACTTTCTTAATTTATGCTTCAAAATAAATAAGTAACTCTACACGAATTCTATCCATTTTACATGTCTCTAATTCAACTTCCCTTGATTGTTAATAAACTAAAGTTCTTGGTGATAAATATACAACACAAACTTCTTAGGAAATAAATAATGTCTCCATTTCTTCAGTGCTCGAATTATTGCATAGAATTCTTGATCATAAATAGAGTACTTCATTCTAGTCTCATTTAACTTCTTACTAAGAAAGTAACAACCTTGTTGACTGGATATTACTCCAATTGTTGATCCACTTGTAGCACAATTAGCTTGGAAAACTTTATTGAAATCTAATAAGGCCAATAACAACTATGCAATGATCTTCTTCTTCAACATTTCAAAGCTCCTTTCAATTGTTGTTGTCCACTTAAAATTTCACTTTTTCCTACACTCAATCAAGGATGCACATGTACCACTAAAATTCCAAATAATCTTCCTAAAGAAGCTTGGCCATCCATGGGAGCTTCTAACTTCAAAATTTCTCTTCAAAACATGACATTCAACTATGGCCCTTACTTTCTCTGGGTCCATCTTCAAACCTTTTTGGGAAATCACAAAACCCAAGTATACTAACTCCTCTTTCATGAAGATACATTCCTTCAATTTTATCGACAAATTCTCCTCTTTCAGCCACTCCAATACTTTCGGCAAACACCTCAAATGCTTCTCTTTTATCTTTCTAAAAATTAGAATAGCATGAAGGTAAACAAGAACAAATTTATCTAGGAATGGTTTCAGTGCCTCATTCATTAACCTCATAAAGGTACTCAATTCATTCACCAACCCAAATGGAATCACCACTTATAGAGTCCTTCCTTTGTCTTGAATGGTGTCTTCCATTCATCTCCTTCTCTAATTTTTATTTGGTGATAGCCACTCTTCAAAGCAATCTTGGAAAAGTATCATGATCCACTCAAACAATCCATGAGATTCTCCATTCTTGGAAATGGAAATTTGTACTTGATAGTGATCTTGTTTATATCCCTAGAGTTTGTACACACCCTCCATTCTCCACCTCTTTTGGGAATTCATACTTCGGGTATTACATAAGGACTCAAAATCTCTCTTATCATTCCTCTATCCAACAACTCGAAATTTTCTATTAACTTCTTCATTTTCCACAAGAGTCATCCTATATAGTGCTTTATTTGGAAAACTCAATCTAGGTATCAAAACAATTTGTTGTGAATTATCTATGGCTATAGGTACTCCCATTTGCATATCATCTGAAATAATATCTTTGTATTATTCCAACAAATCTTTGACTTTCATTGGTATTTTATTTTCCTCTTTTCCTCTTGAACCATATTTGGAAAAAAAATGTAGGGAAACACTTCAAACTCTTCATTCCTTGAAAATAATATTTGACTGAACAAAGCATAATCTTGTTGCTATTTCTATTTCCATCATTCTCATTAGTACCCAGATGTAATCTGAATTTTCTTCCTTCTTTCTCAAACTAGTATGTATTCTTCATCCCATAATGAGATACTCTCCTGCCATATAACCAAGGTCTTCCCAATAATACATGCCAAGAATCCATAGCAAAAACGTCGCACAAAATTTGATCTTCATAACCTCCCATTTAAAAATTCAACAAGCACTATTGAGAAATAGTAACTTGATGTCCTTTTTGTAGCCATGAAACTTTGTATGCGAGATGGAGTGTACATTTCAACTTTAACTTTTTTGCCACTTCTATAGACACTAAATTTTGTGTGCCTCCTCCAACAATAATCATATTACAACACTTACCTTGTAGCTTACACTTTGTCTTGAAGAGATTCTTCCTCTGTGTGGGTTATTCAACAAATTTATCCATTGGCTTGAGTGTCACCCTTATGAACATAAGATTTTCTCCTTGCTCTTGGTGAATTTCTACAATATTGACACCAACAAAAGATTCATTTGCATGCACCATGTGTGCTCTTGCATCATTTTTTTCATCATTTTGATTTTCGATAAATTATACTATATTGTACCCTTGTTTCCCACACTTGAAACATGTACGAAAACAATGTCCCTCTGTCTCTGCCAAAACCTTTTTCTTTGCCAAGATTGTTACCTCCTTTGTATATTTGACTATTATTGCTTCCCTCCTCATCATTTTTGGTAAGTGCTTGAATTCTCCCAAATCCCACGCAGTCTCTTCCATGACCACCTCTTCCTCAAATTATCTATTGTCTTCTAGTCAGCTTCTCTTCAACTCTAACAAAAATCTAGAATGCTTCGTCTATAGTATGAAAATAATGAGTGATCATTGCATCTTGAACTTGAAATATTAATCCATTGGCATACCTTGAGACCCTCTAAAACTATGGTTCCTTAATGCCTAATTTGATTGACAGTATGAAGAATTATTCAATACACTCTTGGATTGATTTCTCCTATTGTCTCAAATTCTAGGCCTTTCTACATAAAACTTGTTCATAATCCACGAGTAAGAATTTATCTTTCATCTTAGTTACCATTTTCTTCCAATTTTGTATTTTCTCCTTGTGATTATCTAATCTATATTTGAACATAATCACACCATGAAGTTGCATTACATTTCAACTTAGTGGTAGAAAACTTCACCCTATGGGGATCTTCAATTTTCTCATAATCAAAATATCTTTCTACTTCTCCTAACTAATCAATTAAATTTTCATCTTTCAGGGTACCATTAAAACTTGAAATTTATACTTTAGCACTACCTCTTTCTTTCATAAGTCAAAACAATTGCATAAAATGATATATTTCATTGTCATATAGTCTTTCTTCTTCTTCGGGTTCTGATTATAATTATTCTCCAACATTACATGTGAGTTTGGATTCTAATTCATCCATTCTTCTTATTATTTCTTCCATTGGTTCTCTTGGATATCGTGTATCTTCCATCTCTTGATATTATGGATCTCTTTGGTTCCACTTATTTCTTCTCCTATGTGACATGCTTATTCCACTCTTATGGTAATTCTCACTCTAATTACCATTCACATATCACCATAGTCTTGGTATTTTCTCCAAGGAATACTCATTTACAAACTTCTAATTACTAATGTAAATTCCACCTTAAAAACCCATTCAACACAAGCATAAATATTTTACATAAATCAAAATACCATTCATAATATTCCCATATGTTGGTCTCTTCTTCTCCCAAAGTTGTAACTCACTCTTATAACACTTGATGTAGTGCTAGGTTGTGATCATAATAACACAGTGAAAACTCACAACATGAAACTACACAAAGTAAGAGAGCTTACACACATGAATCAACAACACAAAACTTAGTATTTATTCATTCAATGAAAATACATCAATTCTCAACTTCATACATTCACAAAACCATCAAGGTCTCTAATTCTACACAAATTCACTCTATAGGATAATCTAC
>ML779783.1:1053434-1070606 GCA_009831015.1 Picea engelmannii
ACTAGTCCTCTATCGATGCGGAAATAAAATCTAGAAATCACTGCACACTAATTTTGGACATTTGCTAGACATCAAAATTTGATGAAAAATTGCAAGGATGTATATAAATGTGTCATTGACCTCTTATATAAATTTCAGATCTTGATTCCAAAATATGAGAACACGTTGATCAAAATACTAATTCATTGTTTGTGCAAGAATTTCTTTATTTGTTGGTTGTGGGCTTGTGTGTAGTGTCTAAACTCATTTTTTTCTTTTGAACTTTGGTATGTATGTAGAGAAAGACATCATATACAATGTATCCAAAATTCATCTTACGATCCCAAGGTATGAGTGTGTATCAATGAAAATACGAGAACAATGTATTGTGCACTGGAAATCTGAAAAACATGAAACAAACTAAATTGAACTGAAAATGTTTTTGGGTGATGTAAGATTGTCGAAACCCTGGGGATGATCCTGCATCAGAAGATCACAACTCCATCTAATTAATGATTATGGAAAACCATTAGAAATAATACAAACCATGTAAAAACTGAAATGACAATTAATTTATTTGGTTATTCATTACTTAATTAGTTTATTCTAAGCTTGTCTACCAAGTAGTTGAAATCATAGGTAAAACAATAAATTGAATGATTCGATTAAGGAAGTGTTTTTTTCTCTATTTAATTGATCAATGGCTTGGGAAGGATGTCTGGTTTTTGTAGCTATGCATAATTCCCAATAATCTTATTTAAGAGGGAGAAAAAAATCTCCTAGTAGTTACACCATGAGTCATTAGAAATTCATTTTCACATCTCTCCTTCATTCATTTTATTTTTCTATCTTGTTTTGTAGTTGTTGCCAAACATGTGTGGGGAAAAACATGATGGACGAAAATTGTTGCTTATCTCTAGGAAACAAAACTGATTGGAAAAAATGAAATATGGTTACCCTCCAATTTTTAGAAAATTCTAATCAATTTTATTTTGGACACAATTCCCAGTGCACTTTTGTGAGAAGTTTTGAATAAAATAATTTCAATCACTTCAAGTCCACTAAGCATGTTGAACTTAGAAAATTGAACCCAATGAAGTGCACCCATTGAAATTACTATTTTTGGCATTTTATCTTTTCCATTGAACTTTTATTGTGGTAATCTTTTAATGAAGGATGTTGTAATCTAGGGAATTGTACATAGACGAATATACAACAATATACTAATATACAGAAATACACAAAGAGAAGAGGCTTAAAAATTACATTTATTGGGGTAGTCGATTCTTCTTGTTTTTTCTTATCAATTTTCCTTTTAGTTGAATTTGATGTTTGAGGATTCAAATTCTAGGTTGGAATTGGTGTTTTATGTTATGTTTTCTCGACCAGTCGCTCTATATGTTGTTATGGTGGCTCAACCAGCT
Source organism: Picea engelmannii (assembly GCA_009831015.1). Classification (NCBI taxonomy): domain Eukaryota; kingdom Viridiplantae; phylum Streptophyta; class Pinopsida; order Pinales; family Pinaceae; genus Picea; species Picea engelmannii. The sequence continues at coordinate 1,054,838 of ML779783.1, forward strand.
CCTTTGTTTTACCTGGATCTGATTGGTCTTTGACCTACTCCTCCACTTTTTTATTTTGTTTCTCCCCATTTTTTTGTTGGACGACCTAGTCGGTTGGTCCCAGGTTGTTCTATTGGTTAGACAATGGGCCATCCAATGAATGTTTTTGTTCTTGGTTTTCCAGTTTTGATTATTGTGCTTTCTTTGTTTCTTGTGACTCTGTTGAATTAGTCTGTTGTTGGACCAACTCTTCCTACTACTCTATTTGTGAGTCTTGGACTTTGTCTTGGTCTATTTCCTTGCTAGTTTCCTACTCATCAACTTGGTTCACATAATTTTCATTTTTATTTTGTGATTTATGTGTCAACGACAATTGCTGGTCATGGGGTTGGCTCAACTGGTGGTTATATTTTTACTACTCTTACTTTCTTTTGTCAGAAAACTATTGATGTTCTACCTTATGGTCATTTTTGCTTGTTCATATCCCAGATTGACTCAGTGTGCTCAGATGACACATCTACCTGGTGTTTTTTATTTTTTGTTTCTCCCTTTATGTGGTCTCTTGCGATGACAATTCTTAAGCGATCTTGGTCAGTGATATTGGTGGGGTTTTCTGTGTCAAGTTGATCTCAGTCATATTGGGTTTAGTCTACTTATTTATGGGTTCGGTAACCTGTGTCTAATTTTCTTTACTAAGGCATGGGTGTTTTGTTCTAGCTATGTTAGACTCTTGGTGATGGTCTTCTTATCTTTGGCGTTTTCCCCTCCCTGTTTCCCTCTAGTGATCAAGTGAAATTTTGTTTTGATTTCTTCAATAAAAATCTCCTTTACATGCTCCATTTCTTCGAAAAAATTAGGTCTGACACTCGACCCCGTCACTTTATTTTTTTGGTCGACTCTCGCTATGTCGAATTCCCTTTTAGAGCAGTTTCCTTAAGAACCTGTTGGTATGTCTTATCCAACCTTTTATTCATCATGAGGTCCTCAAAGTCATCCATTGTTATGTCCTATAAAATTTGTTTCCAATTAAGTTGAGGGTCCAATTCCAAAGCATTCCCTTGTGATGGTGTTAATTTATTCCTTCAAATCGTAAATTTATTTTGTGAGGAATCGACTAGGGTTTCCAAGTCAACCACAAAGGGCACAATGTAGAGCTTTGCCTCTTTTTATTTTTCCAGTTCTCCATCTTGGAATGGGAGGATGATTTCATCTACTTTAGCCAAACATAACTTAAGAATCAAGAAAGAGGTATTTTATCATCATTCTAATTCATTGAAGATAAGATCGATAGTTGACTAGTAACTGAGCTCTTTTGGTTGAATGCTCATGTCTTAAGACTACCAAAACTTTGTGAAATATAAACTAGACTAAATATGTGATGTGCTAGGAAAAGCAAGTCAAATATTTTGGGAGACTCCCCATCTATGAGAAATTTTCTTCAAATTAGTGACCCATTCTCGAAACATATAATCGACTAGTAGACTTTCAGTCGACCCTTTCCAATTATGAGCAAAGCATTAATAGTTTAACATGGTCGGTACATCTATTTTTGTGAAGGTTGTCTCACTGAATAGACTAATGTGGGTCATGGATAGCCATATGAACAAGGAAGGAAACCATATTGTTTTCCCAAAGTCTTGGCATTCATTACAGTTTGCTTTCAAGATGTCATCCAAGTGACAAGCCCATTTGTAGATTTTTCCACTGTGTGCAACTTTCCCTATAGCCTCTAGTATGGTGTGTTTTACATTTAAATCCCTACTAGTTGTGGGAGGCAGAGTACGATAATGATACATGCCCACTTGATGTGCATTTACTTTACTTGACTAATGATTAAGCCTTTTGGATTTTTCATAGCAATCGACCCTATAAATTTCTTGATCCATGAATTTGTGTCGGTTGTTTTCAAAACCTTTTCTCCTTTATTCGGAAACCTGATAATTGGTGAATTAGTCCTGCTATTGTGTTCAAAGGTTGGTTGAACGAAAGGGTGTTTTTATGGTATTGATTGATAATGAACTTGGTCTCCTCTTCCTTGAAACCCTGGAAATCAGCTACCTACGTAACACTCATGTAAGTTATGATATGAGCTTTTTCAAGTGCATTGGTTATATTTTTCCATTTTTTTGCGACCATCCCCCAACTAGTTAAACTCTCCCATTGCTTCTCCCTGAGGATTTCATCCATTTTGTCTTTTCAAATATTGTTCATTCAAAGCTCTAACTTAGTCACAGTCACCTTATTGAACTTGTGCTTCGTCTGAGATTCAATTAGGGTTTCACTGGTGTGAACCTAGACCCTCATCCTCGACATTGTTTTGTGTGGGTGACATGTAGGGCCAACATATGGGTGGTTTTCGATTGGGTCTAGTCGGCTATCAATCGAGTCAAAATCCATCCATTGGTCGATCGTGCCAACACAGTCAATTTTTCAATTTTGTGGACTAAGTCAATTTGTCTTTCCCAGTCAACTTCATGAATTTGGTCGGTTCCCCTTGGTTGGTGAGGATGGTTCACTAGGTCGATTATCTTCCAAAAATCAACTCGATCATTTTGGTCAATCCCAACTGTTCAGTAAATTCTCTTGTAATGATTGATCTCACTTTTTCCCTTTTTGTAACTCGTTCACTTGCTTAATCCTCCCTCACTTTATTTTTCTAAGTCTTGATTGTTTGAATTCTTCCTTTCCTGCTTATCCAATCATTGATGAACATCATGTTCATGCAATTATGATTGTTTATTTGGTGTTGTTGACTGTTCCATCAACTAGTTGTAATGCAATTTTAGACTGCGGGTGTCACATTTCTGGACGCTTCTCAGCTTTATTTCTTTCTTCATTCAATCACAGTCGGTAGCAATAGTTGATAGATTTCAGGGGAGCATGTTGCGGGCAGGTCGCCTGTCTCTGAATGCGGGTAGGTTGAAGGGCCCCAAAATTTGGCACACACTGCAATATGGGACCACAGGAAGCAGTAAGGGACCACAGGAAACAGCTTGGGACCACAAGAAGCAGCACGAGAAGCATTACACGTGAATAGGAACGAGATTTCTACATGAGAACAGGAACAGGAACAGCATTACAACATTAGAATGGACAGTGACGGGTCTGATAACTGGAATAGGAACAGCAAGAGGATTAGGTGGGATAGGCAGGTATTATCCTGTTTCTTACTCTGTGTTTCTTTTTTTATTTTTTCCTACATGGCAATGACAATACACTCAACACTCAAAAAAAATGGGCAAGAGGTACCCGTCTTGGGTGAAACAAACCATTTAGGTGAAGTGAAAATTGCCTCCGCAAGCAAAGCAGGGAAGTGGGTTTGGGTCAATGCCAAACAATTTCGGGGCATTTTAAAATGCATAGTTGCTCGTCTAAAATGGGAATAGACAAGGAAAAAAGGGGTCCTCCGTAGTAAACTTTCAACCAAGCCCCCTTTGCAAAGGTGTAACGACAACATAACTAAAGACAACGGTGATTTTGCGGTGTACAGTCCCACATCTACACCTCTCACGTGGTCATCTGACCTGTATGTGCAAGAGTTATTAAATTCCAAGAGGAGACTGGAGGTTTTGGAAGTCAAAGGGAATGAGAGAGACCTTCAAATCCAATTATTGACAGTAGCAAACTGGGACTTAATAGAAAACAATAAAGTTTTAACAAAGCGAGTGACCATGTTGCAAGAAACCCTTTTGGAAGCAAAGGCTGAATGGCAAGGCTTGAAGGATGCCGGGAAAATCAGGGAAGATTCTGTGGTGGAAATTAGAGAGGTGATGAACTCTAAAACACCCAAAGTTGAAGGGAAAATAGGTGAACAAGCATACATCCATGGAGTGAAAGCAAAAGATAAAGAGAAAAGAGATTGTACAAAAAATTCCAAAACTTGGGTACAAGTCATTAGCAATTCTGCCCATATGGAAAAAGAAACACACAGCCATGAGGACGACATGCAAAGTAGAGAAAACAAGGAAAGACAAGGTAGGGCAGCAAACATAATTATCAAAGGTGTGAGAGAGTATGGAAAAAATGAACGTACTCTCGATCTTACAAGTGAATTCTTGAAGGACAAGTTGCTCTGGCAAGGCCGAATTTGTCAAGCATGGAGGGTGGGTAAGCCTAGTGGAGAAAGAGCTAGACCCATAAAAGTAATCATGTCAAGCATACGTGACAAGAAAATTCTCCTAGGCAAGAAGAAACTCTTGAGAGGCTCTTGCTTTTTTCTAGATGAAGATTTAACTATTAGACAGCAAGAGGAAAGAAATGAAGAGTTGTTAAAGGTTAGGGCAGCAAGGGATGAGGGAAAAAGGACATGGTTGTTCAAAGGAAAAATTGTTATTGCCTTTTTCGGTTCTCATTCTAAAACAGAACAACAAGTTGGTAGCCAAGAAGAGACAACAATTTCACGAGCAGGAAAATATGCAATAAGGCCAGTTGGGACAAATAGGGGTGAAGACTCAACTTTGAGTCTTATAGACCAAAACAAATAGCAATCAAACTATTCTTAGGTTTCCTTAAGTCTAGTTTGTTGGAATTGCAGAGGTTATCCTTGGAGGCGGGGACCTGGGCTAGGACCCATCGCGGAAAATAGGGACATAATTTGTTTATTGGAAACACACGAGCATGAAGGGTGCAAGACACCTATGTTTGAAGAGTATGTGAAGATGGCAGTGTGGAACAAAATAGCTGAGAATGGTAAAGGGCATAGGGGTATCATGGTCTTAGTGAAGAAAAAGAAAGGTCGTCTCATTCAGTTAGAAAGAGAAGACTTAAATAAACAATACATTTGGTTTAAAATATCAGAAAATGGTAACATCATCAGGATTGCAGCATGTTATTTTGCTCCACAAGTTTCAAAAACTTACAAAAGTAGGGGGATTGATCACAAAGACCCCTTTGCAGCCTTAAAAAATGATATTGCAGCGTACTCTCAACTAAGTGAAGTCCTTATAGTGGGTGACTTCAATGCTAGGATAGCATGTGAACAATCTAGTGTTCTTCATTGTAAGGAAGACTGCAACCCCATTTGGCTTACAGAAGAGAGAAATCGTTAGTGGACAAGAGTTTCAGAGGACAACAAGAGTTCCATTTTTTTTGGCGAACAACTGCTTACTTTATGTGGAGCATTTGACTTAGTCATTTGTAATGGGGTGGCTAGATTGGTGAATTCTGGCAATTTCACCTACAATACCTATAATGGAGCAAGTGTAGTAAACTATGCAATTTTCTCACATGGCTTGTGTGAGAAAATGGAGGAAGTTTTGATTGGTGAACAATTGTGGGAGTTGAAATATGATCATAAACCGATCTATTTAAGTCTAACTTGGGTTGAACAACAATAGCATGGGACAAAAAATCAGCACATCAGGCAACCTCCTTCAAAGGGTAGAATTTTGTTGACTCAAAAAACCTGTAACACCTTCAAGATAGCACTAAAGAGGTTGTTTAACAAGGAGAAAATTCCACCCCAGGGCCTTCATAGCCATGAGTTAACAAAATTAATCCAAAGCGCACTTACAGAATGCAAAAGAGAAAAAAATGGGAAATCTGAAACAAATTGCTTTCTGGTTAATGCTTGGTTTGATGAGGAATGAAAAACAGCAAGGAAAACTTTGAAAGAGTCAAGCCATAAAGAAATAAGCCTAAAAGCTTACAAGCAAATTTTAAGAAAGAAGAAAGTTGATTTCATGATCTCAAGGAGGGAGGAACTAATCTTCTTGGGGAAAAATAACCCCAAGTTATTTTGGAAGGAGCAAGATCTTAAGGTGGACCCCCCCCCACCCTTGGTCAACACTACTACTAAGCTCTTCACCGTGCAAGAAATTGAGGTGGGTATCAAAAAGTTGGGTGTTGGAAAAGCAAAAGATTTATTTGAACTTCAGGCAGAATATCTAAAGTGGGGTTCAAAAACTCTTGCACCTCACATTATGAAAATTTTCAACAACATCATTCAGCAGGGATTTCCTACAAATTGGACAATGAGCCTAGCAATATCACTTTTCAAGAGTGGGGATGTCAACAATCCCTCCAACTATAGGACCATAATGATAAACCCCTTGTTTGCGAAGTTATTTGGAAGTATGCTAGAAAATAGAATCAGCAAGTGGGAAGAATAAGGGGATAAGCATGCTAAAGGGCAAGTAGATTTCAGACCTAAACACTCAATGATTGATCACGATATAACTCTAAGGCACATCATTGATGATCAAGGGATCAAATTTTGCTCGATTTTCAAAGTGCTCGGAATGTGACGAAAACAGTGTCATTGTGTCCATCTCGTCTTCCTGATTCTGGTGGTATATTTACTTTCTCAGACGGAGTTCGTATGAAGGAGATATCGCGATCTGTCCGCCAAGCCAAACAGGCAAAAATTTTGGATGTTGACTGTACCTGTCCGTACAGTCCGTATGGTGATGTGGTAGGGCCGTACTATCCGTACAATGATGTGACATCCGATGACGTGGTAGGATCCGGTTGGTTGGTAGAGGTGAATGATGTGATGACATGTGTCGTTCTATGATTGGTGGTTTGATGCCACGTGGCCCAATCAAGGGCTGCCACGTGGCACCTTTATATTGGTTAGTTCTTATATGCAAAATATATATTGGAGGCCGCGGGGTTCGACCCCCGAACCTCCCACACAGCCCACGCCTTCACCCGACCACCCGGCCATTGGGCCACACATTGGTTCTTATTACATATATGTAATTAAATATATTTGAATTTACGAAATTGTAATGTGGGTGGGGGGTCAGGCCGGGGCTTAGCCCCGGCCCGTGGTCATTTGTAATAGCATATAACCATGCAGTATAGCCCGAAGAATGGTGCGGGTGTATAACATTTATACCATAGTTTCATATAACATTGTATTATGAAATATTTGTGCGAGGTTCTATACTATGACCCACGGGTTATACCATTGTGTTGTGCGTGCGGTTATAATATTTGCGCGGGGTTTTAAAATATATCACCACAGTTTTGCATACGACCAAGATCATGGGAGGTTATGCTCGTTACAACGAAACTAACCACCATTTGCCAACGTGCGAGGTCACGTGGCCATATGCCCAGGTGCCGAGGCAATTAGGGGTTGGAGGTGCCTTAACCGTCCTACGGTTTGCACCATTGGTGCGGTTGCGCCTGGTGCTGGGTTTTTACGCTTAAAAGAGTGTGTGAGCCAGGTTTGTTCAAGGAGGGTGCGAATTGTAGAACCAGAGACAGCAAGCTTGAAGAGGGAGACTTCTAGGAGGCCTAACTTCTTCATTTTTCGACCGATTGAGGTGCCGAAAGAGCCCAGACAGGGGTTTTGGGACGCTGGGAAGCTATTGGAGCATTTGGTTTGTCAGTTTGAGCATTTTAAGACATGTTTTTGAGCACTTTTTGAGCAATTAATAATAATGATCCATTGGAAGCTGGACCAGGAGATGTAGCCCAGAAGAGGGGTGAACTCATTTATCAATTGTTGTGCACATGTGTTTATGTTCAATGTTTATGCTGTTGTCTAAGTGTATTTTGCATAAGTAATCCTTAATTTATGTGTTGCAAATTGATCCTGTTGCTTTAAACACATAACATTTCACTTGCAATATATTTTCAAGTTTTTCAAGTCTTCTTCATTTTTAGATCAATTGAAAAATTGTGGGAGAAAAAAGAGGAAGCATTTTGTTGCTTTGTCGATTTAAAAAAATATTTTAACACAGTCCCTAGAGATAAGCTTTGGCATAGAATGGAAGAACTTGGGGTTCCTATACATCTTAGAGCAGTCGTCTATAGGCTATATGAGGAGGTTAAAGTCAAAATCAGAACTTCAGTTGGTATCTTCGAAAGTTTTAGGAGTGATATTGGGGTCAAACAAGGGTGCCCTTTGTCCCCTACCCTCTTTGGCTTATATATTGACAAACTTGAAGAGTGGTTGTTAAACTCACAGGAGGGTGATGGTGCTCTTTTAGGTGATTTTGTGATAAGGCTTATTTTGTATGCATATGACCTTATTTTGATTGTTAAATCCTCTCTTGGGTTGCAAGAACACTTAATTTCCCTTGAGCACTTTTGTAGTACAATGGGAATGCAAGTCAATACTAGCAAGACGAAAGTGGTAATTTTTTCTAGCAAAAGAAAACATAAGAAACATCAGTTCTACTTTAAAGGAAACACCCTTGAAGAAGGGGCAGATTACAAATACCTCGGAATTGACTTCAACAAAAATCTAAGTTGGGAAGGTTGCAGAAAGAAAAGAACTTTGGGAGGTTGGAAAGCGTTCTATGCTTTTCAAAATAGATGCAGAGAAGCAGAGCTATGGGATTGGAAAACTATGCAAACTCTCTTTGGGATTTTAGTGATCCTAGTGGTTCTATATGGTTGTGAAGTGTGGGCCAGCAGCACATCTGACTTACAGAGGAAACAAATTGAGAAGATTCAAAAACGCTTGATCACAAACAAGTTTAAAATTAAAAGTTCAGTCCCTTATGATATCATGTTGAGTGAAATGGGGGATTCTCCTATTGAAGCAATTTCTATGGTGCGTCTCATAAGATATCTAAAAAAAAATGAGCAAATGGAAGACAGTCAATGGCCTAAGGTCGTCTTCAATGACATATTGTGCAAAAGGAAGAAGATGTGGATGAGACAAAATATTAAATGGCTTAGTAAATGGAATATCCACTTGAACAAGTTCCCTACAAACAGTAAAGAGATAAAGGATTTTTTTATTGATAGGTTCCACAAGCGAACTTGGGATAAAGGGCTCAGGAGAAAGAAAGAGTATTATATTGAAGAGTTTAACCCCACATACAATCATCATCAAAAAGCATACATCGGGGCCAATATATCTTGGAGAGACAAATGCTTATTGCCCAATTAAGAACCAATTCCCATCAACTCCGTTGTGAGACTGGGAACTGGAAAAGACCAAAAGAAGCTTGGGAAGAAAGGATGTGTGTGTTATGCACCTCCAGAAAAGTGGAAACAGAAAAAAATTTCATTTTAGAGTGTCAAGCTTTCAAAGATAGCAGGGATAACTATATAAACATCTTGACAGCTAGCTCTTGGAATGACTTATTCAGCGAGGGGACGGTGGAGAAATTAGGGGAGCTCATCATCAAGTTGAATAGAAAAAGGGCTGAATTGTTGAAATCAATGTGTGAGGCGGTCTGTCCCATAGGCTATTGTTAGCCTCATGGACGTTAAAATTACTTCTTCTTCTCTACTTTGATCGACTGGATTTCCAATAGGCTCGAAGTTTGTCCATATTTTATGACCTGTAGAGTTTGATTGGTATCATTTATTGATGGTCAGGGTCGGCTATGATTTCCTGAAGTATATTGTTTCCTTAAACATGTTTTTGCCTAATTCTTCATAACCGATGGATTTATTGCTTCTTTTTCAATATTTTCCATTTATTTTATTTTCTTATTTAGATTTCTTATTATTATATTTCTTATCTTTTATATTTTTCTTTCTTTTCTTCTTTTATTTTCTTTCTTTTATTTTTCAAAATGCATTTATTCTAAGACCGTGCCTCCACAAAGTGGTTTTTGACCTAGTCGATGCCTATTGGCACCTCAAGGAGATTTTCACCAGGAGGAATCTCATTGTTGCTATGGATAGCACTTTTTTGGTCGAGAAACGTTGACAAAATTATCAAACAAGCACCCTTGCAATGTTCTTATTTACACTACATCAGTTGTTCGAATATATTCGATTACAAAGGGTCCCAACTAGGCAGTTTCCAGCGTCCTAAGTTTTCCCTTGATCTTGTTGTCATAAAGTAGAACCAAATCCCCTTGTTAAATGTCCTTCTTTTTGAGGTGTCTATCATTCTACAGCTTTTGTTATTTCTTCTGGACCTCTAAATTTTTTAATTGGTGGAAGTGTTCATGTGTTCCCAATGTAAGATAATATTTGAGGATAGATGACACCCTTTCTACATTTGTCTATAAATGTAGAGGAACTACAACTTCTTTTCCATATACCAATTTGAAGGGTGTATGATCGTCGATATCTTGTATGCAGTCCTATAGGCCCATAATATTGTTGGAATCTTATTTTCCCAATCGTCTCGATCGACTCCACAAATTTTGGTCAAACCTTTGTGCAAAGTTTTATTGAATGACTCGAATGCCTCATTTTCTTGTGGATGATAAGAGGATGTTTTTCTATGATCATTCATAAACTTTTGTAGCAATAATTTGATTTTTCTATTAACAAAAAGTGTGCCCTCATCACTAATGATAGTTAGTGTACATCCAAATCTTATGATAATATTTTAATAGAAGAACTTGGCTTCAATTTATTTTGTACACAACTCGACCGGCTCAACCTTAGCCCACTTTTTCAAATATTCGATTGATGTGATTATATATTTAGCTCCCATCAATTTGGATCTTTGAGGGTATCGAACAATGAAGTCAATTTCCCAAATCTCAAATGGTAAACAAGGGTTTACCGAGTGTAAGGGAATCTCATATCTTCTTAATAGATGACCCATCTATTCGAAAATGTCGCATTTCTTAACTTTCGACTGTCAATCTTTTTGTAGATTCGGCCACCAAAGGCCAACATGAAGAATATTTCTTGTGGTTGTGTCTACTTGATAGTGGCCACCCGTGAGACCAACATGTGCTTCCTCCATTATTCCTTCGCATTCATGATCCAGAGCACATATTATGAGTATGTCGTCGAGTCCCAACTTATATAAAAAACCATTCATTAGTGTGAATGGTGCAGCCGTCATTGCCAGGATTTTTTTTCCTTTTCTCTAGAAGTTCTTTAGGTGCCTTCCCCTCTTCTAAAAATTTAACTATGTCTACAAATTCCATAGGGGTGGATATGACTCAAAATAGATGAGCATTTAGTAACTCATCATCAATCCCTATCAGGCGTTCACCTATTGCAAGTCGAGACAGGTGGTCGAGTCCGACATTATTTCTCTATGGTCAGACGATTATGTCAAATTTGAATTCTTGGAATAATAATATCCACTGACATACTCTTTCTTGATGCATTAACTTATTTACTAAGTATTTTAAAGCCTAATGGTCAATATAGAATTCAAATGGATTTGCCAACATATATAGTGATGGAACTTTGGGAGATAAAATATCATCAATGATCCTTCTCTCTCCATGGTCGAATAATTACATTATGTGTTATTCAACTTCTGACTTGCATATCCGTTCTGATGATAGATTGTGTCATCATCTAGTTGAGCCAATATTGCACCGACTGCCACATTCGACACATTGACCTAAACATGAAACCTCTTTAACCAGTCATGAAAACTCAATATGGGTGCTTCTACCAATTTTCTTTTTATCATTTCAAAAGACTCATTGCACTCCTGACTCCATATAAACTCGGCATCTTTTCTAAGTAGCTCATCGATGGGAAAAGTGATGTCAAAATAATGCCTTACAACTTTTTTATAGTATGCAGTATTCCTTAGGAATATTTTACTCTGTTTTTTATTTATCAGAGATTTCAAGTTGAGAATGACTTTGATTTTTTCAATGTCTACTTTTATCCCATCCTTACATACAACATGGCCCAACAAAATTCCAATAGGTGTGGAAAATATGCACTTTTTTTTATATTTAAGGAAAGGTGGATCTGTCGAAACCTTTCTAGCATCATTCTGAGCCATTAGATATGATCTTTAATGAGGCTATAAAAATTCCAATCATCAAAGTATACCACCATGGTTTTATAAATGTATTATTGAAATGATTTCACCACAATTCTGGAGAACATTGTTGGTGCATTTTTTAGTCCAAAAGGAATAACTATGTATGCAAAGGAGCCAAACTTTGAGACAAAGGTTGTCTTTGCATGATCTTCCTCATAATTGGGCGCTTGATTATACCTCGAAAATCCGTCATTGAATGAGTAGCATTCATGCCCTGCCACCTCATTGATTATTTCGTCAGTGAATGGTATTGGAAACAGATATGTAACAATCAACTTATTCAATCCTTGGAAGTTTACACATAGTCTTAATTTATTTGGGTCATGCTTCTTTGGTTGTACGACCATAGGGCTAGCCCATTCAGATTTTTCGATCGGATAGAAGATGTTGGCAGCCAACATCCCTTAAATTTTACTCGGAACAATTGGTTTATATTTATGTGCCAATTTATAAAGACATTTTCTAATGGGATTATCCCCTTGTATTAGGTTAATTTTCATATCCCCCATCTCTTTTATGAGTCCTTTAAAATATTGGTAATCTCAGGCAAATATATCTTGATACTCTCTTAACAAGTCAATTATTTCTACTTTTTGGTTTTTTGTCCAATAGTCACCTATCCAGGCCATTTTTTATCAACCATCAATCGATATGTCAACTTCCTGAGTTTTTAGTTCCACATCCATCCATTCGGGGGGGTTTGACTTGTCTATTTTACTTTCCCCTTCTTTAACTTCAGTATAGGTGGTTCAAAAGTCTCGATTTTCTATATTTTCTTTATTTTCCTCCCTAGATAATGTTGAATTACTTGAGGGTGGTGCCTTTACCATCTAAAGCTATATTTAAGAGAACTTACAATCTCCATGTCTAGTTAACAAGCTAATATATTGACTGGTTGGTGGCTCGCACAAAATTGCAAGTTGAAGTCGACCCCATGTCGACTAGCACCTTTCCTCTTTTGGTAAATTCTTCAAGAATTGATTTCTCAATAAAATATCTAAGCTCTTGGACTACTTAAACTAACTATGCCTCTTCTGGCCTAAACTCAAAATCTTTAATAAAAAAATTCCTTAAGTGTGATTCACGAGAATGTTTTGCCCCGTGCTTCCTATATTTTACACCATTTGTAAAGTATGTCATCTAATGTGCTTGGAAACATGTGGAATCATACTCTTTCATATCTATAGCCAACCCTTTTCCATTCATTATCACACTGATAAACATGGGTTGGAGTGTCGAAGTTGGGCTTAAAATTGATTATGAAAGTTGTTGCAGAGGATTCTTCCCTCCAAATTGTTCCACAAAATATGTCGTTGCAGTTTTCCATGCATATAATATTAGGGAATGTGTTTCCCACCAAAAATATTGTACAAGACTCTACATTTTTCCATGCTCCCCATTTCTTTTGGATACCTTGTCGACATGGGCCAATAGGGAGTTTCTTTCTTTGAATATTATTGGATCCACTGGTCCATATTTTAAATTAGTGGGTACTACGGAAAACATGTGTTTGATATTATTTTTGTATACAAAAGGTAATTCTTTAATTGAGAAACATAAGTGAAACTTGTTGATTGGTATGGTCGCAATCGACCAACACTCCCTTGCCTCTGACTCGTAGTTTTTTTTCTTCCAGTCATATAAATCATTCTTTGTGTTTCGACCAATCAACAAGGGCGACCCTTGTAAAATTTCTCTCGAAGCATTGGGATCCACGTTTCCTTTATCTTATTGCATGATATGGTATATTTTCTTAGATTTTGAGTCCTCATCCCACACTTTGACCCACGATTTTCCTTCCTTCATGTCTAAAGGAATTACAATTTTTCAACCATTTCCCTTGAGTTTGATTCTATATCTCCCTAGAGAGATAGTTGCCCTTATTTTCCTACCCCAAGGGTGCCCGACCAATTTTGGGTATGCAAGGATGCCTTTGACTAGGTTGATTACTTGAAAGTTGACCCGAGTTGAAATTCTCATTATGGTGGTCTAAACATTCTTCAAAGTCCCAATAGGTTCTACAAACCTCTGGTCTGCCAATTTCAGAAAATTCATTGTTCGTGCAAGCGTTGGTCTTCCCAATTTCATTCATGTTTCTCGTGGAAGAATATTAACTTGTGATCCAAATTTGACCACGACTTGATGTACTATGTAGAAATAGACTTCTAGATTTACTTAGGGGTCATAATCTTCATGGGTATTTTCTTGTGACAACTTCCTTACATCCTTATAAGATCGTTGGTCATCTTTGTATTCTTTTAAGATGTTTAAGAGTTATGAAAATAAACCAACCAATTTTATTTTCTTTCAGAAGTTGCAAAAAATCTTCTAGGACGACATCCTTGATTACTATTGTGTTTTGTTGTCTATCCCCACAATCGATGGATTTATAATATTCATGATTCTTGAATAAATTTAGTGCCTCCCACATTATTTGTTCTTCCTTTTCGAGATTAGGATAGATATTCCTATTTTTTCTAGTGAAATTGGTGATTCATAGCACATATAATTCTCTTGGCCTACTTCAAATCTTGTGATCGCATGTAAATTTATTGAGTTTAGGACTTCATGTTTTTCCACCATATATAACAAATTTGCAGTCTGTTTTTTCATTATTTTTTCTAACATTATTTGACAGTCTTCTAAGGAGTGGTAACTTACTCCATATACATTACAAAACTTGAGGTCAGTTATTTATTTAAGTAGGAAATCGTGGCTAATATGATCATCTTTCCAATGGGTAAAACAATAATTCCTTCCCCGACCTCGATCTTTTCTGCATATTCCACACCTTCCATTATAGCCTCCATTACAACCTCCATTTCCTTAGTAGCCACCTCTACCTTGATAGCCATTTCCGCCATGCAAGCCATTTCCTCATCCTTGATTTCCTTGATCCACATTCCCATTGAATGATTGTGTATGATATACTACATAGATGGTTTGTTTGTTTTGATAATTGAATTGGCACTCTTGATCTGAGAAGATAGACTCATAACAAATAGCGCACCACTTAGGCTTGACATTCCTTAGATTGTGAGGGTATTCTCTGGTATTGTGGTTTTTCAAAGACTGACAAATATCACAGTAATTTTTTGTATGTACTCGATGAACATCTAGTTTCCTTTCAGGTGCATCATTGTATTTACAGTAATATTTTGTGTGACCTTCATTTAGACAGGTGGAACACCAAAGGTCACTTCTTCGAATAGTCATATTCTTTAAGGACTATTGGAGAATTTCGAATTTTTCCTCCAATATTTTCTCTATTGGTGTCGAATTCGATGGCCATTCATCATCGATTTCACTGTTTTGGGCCTTTTGGAGTGCTTCCTCACACAATTAAATTTCATGCATACATAGTGGTCCTCTAATTTTGTATAATAATATGAACTCATACCACAACACCAGGATTTTTTCATCAATTGCATAAGGAATCTAACTAAGAATATCCTCGAATATTTTATCATATTCTCCTATTGTTTCTCTTGGTTTCTGCTTTATTTCTTCAAGCTTTTATGTCGTGAGATGTTTGACATATTGCACTTTAAAAAAGAGAGGAAACTAGAATTGATTTCTATTTTGGTTCTCTATTTATTTATAGTATAGTTCATGGACCATGTTAATGCTCTTTCCATTAGGGTTGCACCAAATTGTGTCATTTATTTATCTTCATTTTTTATTTCGACTACATCCCAGAGATTTTCTCATATGAAGCAATGCATCTTGGGATCTTGATGCCCTTCATAGATGGGAATATGGTTCAAAACCATTTCGTATTTAAGCTGAGGAATACTTGGACTCATTTGAGTTTGTTGGCTAGCTATTAGATTCGCATGTATGGTCGATTGCATTTCTATTGGAGCAATCGGTTGTGTCGGTAGTTGTGCTTCAACTAGGGCAATCGGTCATGCCAATGATTGTGGTTCGAATGAATTGGTCTATGATTCATCTGCAATTTGGAATTCTTTACTTTATTTATTTTCCTCAAGAATTTCACTTAGGATGTCTCATGTCTGACACCCTTTATCTATATACTTGACGAACCGGTTCTCCTAAGGGCACATATTTACATCATAACTATTCATTAATTGTGTATCTTCCTCTACAATT
>ML779783.1:1070763-1119064 GCA_009831015.1 Picea engelmannii
CAAAAGTGATCTCTTAAGTTTACTTGACCATCCATTTAATACCACACTAAGGAAGGTTCTAGATCAATATGCAGTCTTTAGTGAAGGAATTATTTGATTATGGTACTTGTTTCATGAGGAACTAGAGATTGATATAATGCGGGTCCCAATTCATCTACATCCATGCTTTCACCCTCATCTACCAATTGAAGGGTGCCAAATGCAGGCTCTCACTCCTTACAGGAGTCATCAAGTTTTCTCCTTTTGCCATATCTAGTTGGTAATTTCCAAACTCAAATTTCTCAAGCGCTCAAACAATCTGCCACTCTTGGGGTTTCTCTCAACTCGAATTCCTTTTGGATCATGTGTGTTATGTGTCTCTTCTCTCTTTTTCTGTTATTTGTCTTGTTTTGTATTTTCAAGGTTGAATGAAGGTTTATAATAATGCATTCTTCTTGTAGTGTTTTTTTCTATCTCTTTATCTAATGTATATTCTCATTTTATTTTGGTCAACTTCCTTCTGGTTACTGGCATAATGACTCCTCGACGCAGGTTAACTAATTTTATTTAGGCGTCCCATGGAAAAATATACCCCCATCGTAGAACCCAACTAATCTTGGTCGACATGGGTACACATCATTGCCATATTTATTTATTTAAAAAAAAATCCCAAGCTTCTCGTGTATCTTTGCAGTCTACCTCTAAACAAATTCCTAATTGCTTTGTCTCTAATGTCAGTCGGAGTTTGACGGTAGTACATGAAGATGGGGTTGATATTCAATGGTATGATCGATGCCCTTATCTAAAATGAATTTGTACAACAAAATTGGTATTGTATTGAAAAACTCGTCATGGAAATCATCATAAAAACTTTATTTTATTTTGTCGACTAATGTTATTTCCTCAATCACTTTCTCTTCACATTATTCTTTAGAAATTATTTCAACGCACTCACATAAAAAAATTCAACCTCTATTAATCAATTTGGACATTAACTGCTCATCATTTGTAAGTGTATTCATTAGTGGGTCGGTCAATGTATTTTTTAATTTCTTTCGGGATTGTTTTAATAAATATTTTGTGAGTCTCTACAAAGAAATGGGCCCTTGCCTCTGCCATTGTCATTTGATTTATGTGTGTTTAATTCTTCAAGTAGTTGTTGATATTTCTCTCCCACCACTTGTGTATCTCTTTCAAGATAAACATCTATGTGTGCATTATTTTACACACTCGGGTTTAGGAACTACCAACAATGAAACCAATGTTGTAATCTAGGGAATTGTATACACATGTTACCAATAGTCCTTCAAACATAGAAAAATTATACATATACAGACACACACATAGTTGTACAACAAAGATATCTCACAATGGTGTAGGAGGAAATGTTGTTCAAGGTGTTTATTTCTTTCAAATCATAAATTTGGGGCAAGTTCTGGGAAGTTGAGTTTTAAATTTGATCATTAGATCCCATAGGAGGATTGGCACTCATTAAAGAGATATGGGCAATAGCAGATCCATGGAAATGTAGGTTTCATTTACATAGCATCCAAATTACACACAATTTATGCTCTAGGAAACTATGGGATGTAGGTTTCATTTTCATTCACTTCCTTGATACATTGATGTATTCATATGCGAGTTGCAAGAAAATCAAAGAATAATTTCATGACACAAAGAGAAAATGTCTTCCCCAAGCCAAAGCACAACTTGTGTGGAGGTCCAACACTACACTTTCATTACAATTTTTTTATGGGCCTATTGGGAAGTGTACTTCAATCCCTAACTCTCTCCATTGTTAAATGTTTAATGCATTGACTTTATTGTATGATTTTGCAACCAAAATGAAGCTTGGAGTGGATTTTGAATAATGTTGCAACAACAAGGGATCATTCCAATTCAACATTGCATGGTTGTCATTGATTTCCCCCTTCTAGATATCCATTTGATTCTCAAGAGCATCGTGTTTCTATTAAAATTTTATGGGTGAACTAGGAATAAATATGATGAATTGAGATTTTGAATAATAATTCAAATGAATGATAGACATGTATAGGACTATAGGTGAATATTTATATGATGAATGCATGTGTTGGAATTAAATTTTTATGTGTACAGGAACACCCAAGAGGATTGTGCAACCCCCCATGGCCATCGGTCTATTTCTTGTTGTAAATTCTCTCTCGAATCAATATGAATGATCTCGGAATCAGTGAAATGCATCCTCCATGCCATTGAAGCCTCGAGTGACAAATTGTCATGGCTACACATATTTTTTTATCAAATGATAGGATTGTTTTTTTACTTGTTGGTGCTTTTTAATTAATGGTAAATTGGAATGAGCAACTCCATGTTATGATTTAATTTTGATCAATTTCTGAAATTGAAGAATTACCATTCATTTTATGGTATGGATTTATTGTAGGCCCATTTCCATCATTTCATAAATCAAATAGGTTCATTAAACTAGTGTGTTTTTCAATTGTTATTTTTGGATTTGTTATGGGTAATTACTTCTATGATTGCAATCTTGAAATCCAAGGTATTCCTTTATCACTTGTGCTTCGTTTATGCAACATTTGTAGTGTTTATGAGTGTTTAAAGGAAAGGGAGTACTTACATTATTTCAATAGAGAATTTCTCATTTATAGGATCATTGGTTAGGGAGTTTAGGATAGAAGGATATTGAAGGAGAAATAAAGCAAGGTTTTATACAAGTTTCGAAGCTTGTTTGACTTAAGAAATGAGCCATTGATTTGGGCTCTTTACATAGTGAAGAATGAATTGGAGAGAAATAAATAATGTGCATTTTAGCGTTAGTTTTTTGTGTATTCCAAGCATGAGAAGAATGTGCATTTCCAACCAAAGAATTTGGTGCATTCCCTAAGCATAAAAAGAATGTGCATTTCTAGTTGAAGTGTTTGGTATACTCGCCAAACATAAGAAGAGTGTGCAAGCATGAATACAAATGGCCATAGTGTTGGGCATAACCATTCAAGTGTGAATTGAAAGAAAAATAAATATATGGTGTTGAGATTTATTGGATAAGTCTCACAATCTGTTAGCACATTTGTAAAATTGCTTGTATTATATTGTTATTATTCACAAGTTAAACTTGTTAAATATTCAAGTAGGTTAAGAACTAGAATCTAAAGATTCACCAAGGATATATGAAGAGTCATGGGAGTTAGAATGCCAAGAGCCATGAACTAAAATTTTAAATTAAGCCATTGCATTCAAGCAAAAGGTTCTCTTTTGGATTGTAAGCTATCTTCATATGTTATAAAAACACATCTTTATTTTTCCCACTTTGAAGAAAATTCTCAACTCGAACAATAAATCCTCACTATAATTTAATTTTTTTCATGGATACAGGCACTTTCAAATTCAAATATTAACCACAGTACCTATTCAATGATGTTGATATAAATCTTATGCATAGTGGCATTTATGAAGGTTATCAAGGGTTTATAAATAAGAAGATAAGATAAGATTGTAATGGATACATAACCCAAATTCATTTTGAAGATGTTACAAAGCATCAAGTTGACTTCAACAAATGCTATAATAATGCCAAACATAATATAAAAAGTTCAGATTGTGCATTAGGAATGCCAAGCTAAATTCACCACCATTATGACAAATTGGAACGAGATCAAAGTTCATCTCTTGCAATTGGGAGAGGAAGCATTACATTTGGATAATGGGAAAGAATATAATCTCCCTCAAATGATGGCTCATCTATACCAAGAATTGGAAATGAAGGAGAAGGCATTGAATAAATTACATGTCATCATCGAAGAGACCAAGGAAGGGCAAGCACCTTTGATAATAATAAAAAAATGGATATGAACAATGGAATGGTTGTAAGACTCGGTGCTTAAGTGCAATTCAACAATTCATGAGGTTATGTAAAATATTAAAGAAAATGAAAATGTAAAAGTAAATGAGACAAAAGACAATAAAAACAAGAATTAAATAAAATAGAAAATGGAAATAGGAGAGGAAAGGTTGAGGAATGGGAATGAAAGGTCAAGCTTGTTGACCTTCCCATTACTATGTATGAAATTTTTTTTGTGATTGTTGAGAAAATTCTATGTGTGATATCTTGTTGCACATGTTTTGTTTAATGATGTGATGCTCAAAGTGTGTGAATGGTGACAATTAAAATTGGCAAGAAGAAAATTATCTATATTTTAATGGTTTTCTAGCTATTTTAATGGTGTGACATTTCATTTAACGGAAATGATCTAAGTTTTTCTTCATGTTTTCAATCATTATGGACATTAATGAATCCCAATAACTTTGGAATGAAAGTCGTTGGTTTATGTCTAAGATTCAAGATCAATGGCTTAGATAATATGGTTGTTGCACTATTGTATAGAGCTTCCAATTCTATATTTTCTTGTTTAATTCACTATTGGAGAAGGGGAAAAACATCATTATTCTTGTCATGGTTTCCATATGCCATCTTCTTGTTTTCTGAAGATTCGATTATTTTTTGTAGGCATTACAGAGACCATACACTTCCCAACAAGTAATTGAAACCTCTCCATGGGTCATATGCTACATTTTGAGCCTTTTGAGGTCACACACACCACCGTACATGTTGTATGCACTCATTGGAATTGTGTTATACATCATACGGGGCGTACATGGCACTAGTAGGCCACCCCTCTCTTCCTTGATGAGTGTACGCTTGTTGAATAGGAATTGGTATGGTTAATGGACATTGTATTTCTTGGAAACCTATGCTATCAAGAGAACATTTAGGAAAAACCATAACTCCTTTGATTGTTGTCCTTTTTTATTGATTTTGGCATTTCATAGTTCAAATATTCATGAGTATATTATACCCAATACACACACACACACACATGTATATACATACATACATATGTGTATATATGTATGTATATATGTGTGTGTAGAGAGAGGGGGGGGGGATAATGTTGCCTTGAAAGAGTACTATCATTCTGATAAGAGGAGAATAATCGTAATAATTCTTCCAGATGATTGACAAGAAGCTTGAGTATTGGGTTCAAGAACCACTTATACTTGCTTCTTCTCATATTTGCATTGGCCTAAAACACGACACTACAATCATAACTAAACACATATAACAAACCATGATGGTGTCTCAACCTATAGAACCTTGGGAGCTCTAGTTCAATTGGATATTCATGTGCAAAGGAGTTTCTCTGAAGACAGAGTTCTCAAAGACAAAGTAATTGCATAGTCTTGGTTTTTTATTGGTGTTGTAAACAGTTTTTTTTATTGGCATGTGAGATCTTTTTTCTCTTGTTTTGTTTAATAATGTGTTGCTTGGAGAGTGTGAATGGTGACAATTAAGAATGGCATGGAGAAAATACTGTGTATTTCAATGGTTGTTTGGTTATTTTAATGGCTTGAAGATTCATTTAATGGAAATGCTTTGAGTCGTGCTTCATGTTTTCATTCTTAGTGACCATTAAAGAATCCCAACATATTTGAAATGTCCATTGTTGGTTATCTATGAGATTCAAGATCAGTGACTTAGATAATATGGTTGTTACGCTATTGTAGAGAGTTTCCAATTTTGATTTTTCTTGTTTAAATGAATATTGTGTTGAGGGGGTCGGATTCCCTTTCACTCAATAATAGAGATCACACCCGAAGATGAGGCCTAATTAGACTCTTCTTCGATTGGAATGGCGTGATTCTCCATATTACTAGTCTGGCATCCTTTCGATGAGCTTTAATGATTGTGTGTTTGTTTCAAATGCATTCCTCGAACTATTTGGTTACCTTTTCTCTTTTTTGGGGGGTGTTGATAGGCGAAAATGATCGTCCGTCAATTGGAAGAATGAGTCTGGTCCGTGGTTGTCTAAATAATCCAAGTTGTTTGGTATGACTCGCTCTGGCGGGTTTAATGGCTCCGTTGGCCAATCTAAAACTCCTAAAAGAAACAAAAAGAAAAAGAGTTAACTATTTAAATAACTACTTAACGTACATACGTATCTATATAACTATTTTAAATAATATTTACACAACGGATCTGTCTATCTTATTTATGTGCATGATATACAAGTTGTGAGTTTTAATCTAAGCTCACGAAAATCTATGTGAAGATGGTTTCTTTAACAAAAGCAGATAAAGAAAGCACATAAATTATTTTTTGTTTTTTCTTTGTTTATCTAAGATTAAATGGAAAAATATACTATGAAACAGGAGTATGTGGTCGGTCAAAGCCAGACCATATATTAGAGTTTTGAAGACAAACAAACGACAAAAAGAAAAGAACTAACCTATTAATGCATCCAACGTTTGTGTTATAGAGAATATCTAGCCACCTTGTCTGAGAGGTAAAACTACAACGAGCCTTAAGATTGTTCCGAATAAATGCGAAACAATATGATGTAAACTAAGTTTTAATAACCAAACTTATAGTACAGATAGTCACATTGATCTTATGATTTATAAGCAATTACAGTGAGATAAATCTTATTGTAAGAACTTTTCATTTAAACGTTCAACAGAAAATTAAAGATAAATCTCATAATTTGAGTTGAATAGATGATCACCCTATATGATATCTGAAACATCACATATGGACAGCATTTATAAATGAATTTATCCCAACTCATAATAAATCATGAAGACAAAAGCTATCAACACCTATTATCATGTCAAGATAAACAAAACTTAAACTAAGACATTATACATAAGAATCTAAAGCTATAATATGTATTTTTGTTCCATTCAAGTCTGTGCATTAATTATCCAAACTTCAGCGCCAGGCCAACATGATTTGATTACAAAAAATATGAGTTTATAAAGGGTTTAGAAAAGCTAATTGTCTTATCTTATAAGATAAGATTAAATCTCTACAATCATCTATTGATTACAAAAATAGGGGGAATATAACCACCCCAAATCACACTAAATCTCTAAAAATGAAAAAGATTTTGTTCATGTTTACACAAAAATGAGCCATGGATATGGCTAATAAGCTCAAAAAGGCTCCAGGTCATTTAGTCGCCATAAACTCCCAAATATCCTGGAAGAAAAAGATGAAATAAAGAAATTCAGATATACATTTAACCAATATTTTCCAAATTTCGAATAAGAATAGACTAGCTACAGAATATGTTGATTTCCGAGTCTGAGCTATCATGGATCTCAATCGTCGAGCTCACATGAGGGTTTGATTTATTTCACAATTTCCTCGAGATCAACCTACCTACACTTTTATTTTTAAAACCTAAATCGATAACACCTTTAGATGGCTTCCCCACAAGTCTATTTGTATTCTTAATAGAGGCGTTAGGATGGCTTTGTTCAACATCTTTTGGGTCGGATATAGGCTTACTGAGGGTGGTTGTAAGACAGGTTTGTGTAGATGAAGGGACTACGGTTTCCTCTATCACGGGTTTGTCAACCTCAACAGCATCAGAGTTAACGAAGCCATTTCGGGCTAGGAAGGTGTTCCAGTCATCATTTTGTAATTTTAATTGATGTACCAACAGTGTCTTTATTAGGTCATGGTGAAACAAGCTTGAATCCAATTGTTGTCTTTTATACCTCTTTGTCATTTTATATAAGCTTCTCCACAAGTAATAGGGCATGTTTAATTGAAACCCATTGAAATTCATAAGCAAACGTATATGATATAGAAATACAAAACCGAAACGGCCTTCACACGTCACGAATTGTTTCAAGACTGCTAGCAAGCCATGCCATCAGGTTTTCAACATGGACACGGGCATACCTCTGTCGCAGCAATTGATTTTTCGAGACGTGAAGAAAAGACTCCATGGAACCTCCTCGACTTTAGCATTTTTGAACCACTTCTGCCCGGTCAAAGGAAGAGTTGTTGATTGACCTAAAAACTCCTCTGTGACTTCGACCTGAACGTCTCCCACCTTGGCTCGGCATCCGTCAAACAAAAGGGAAAATTCCTTAGTGGTACGCAAGTTGAATCCCTATAATTTCTCAATAAAAACAAGCTAGCCTTGACCCTCAAGATCTTCCCTTGCATCATCGCACAGGAGCAGGGTCTAAGAGCCATTGGGTTCAATCCTAACAACTGGGGCCATGGGGATTCAACAAGCAGTCAATAAAACACAGTGAGTATGGAGGGTTTTGAAAGAGAAGACCAAAGCAACATTTCAGACCCAAAACTCATCAATAACCTAGGGCGTATGAACAGAAGTTCCTCAATACGAAATGATAGGCATTTTGTGAAATGAATGTGAGGAGTACATACAAAACCCGAGACTAAGCTCGAAGTGATGGGCTTACTTTCATCGAACTGCCACCTCTCACATGGTACAGGCCACGACCAGGTGCATTAAAACTTTATCATTGCGCAACAAGGTAGGTTTGGTTTCTAAAGTTTAGGATAGGGAAAAAAATTTAAAAACCAAAATGTAGTGACAAGGGAATGCATGACCAAGGGCCACAAAAATATATCAAGGTTTAAACTAAAAGGACCCTTGTTGATTCAAATAACAATCCATAAGCATGCTTCACATTTGAGGAATCAATAAAGAAGATGAGCTTGATAGCAGGAAACAAAGTCTTTATTAACAAAAACTGTGGAGCCATCTACCTTTCATAAACTTTTAAATAAAGCGGTAATACAGTCATAAGTCTTAATGCTTCATTTTCATGCTTTCAGTCATGAACAAAGCATGAAAACAAAAACACTAGGAATAACCGAAAACTCACATTTGTAGTTTCAAAAATTTCTTATGAAGAACAAAAAAAGTATGACCCCAGGTAGGCAGCTACATAGATTATTATTTGATGCTTTAAAAAGTTAAAAATATGTTGGGCTGCCAACAATGGCGACTTGCTGGGAGAAGCAGTTATCTTTGTATCACTGACGAGTTCAAGTTAGAAATATTTGAATGATTTCAAATCAAATAACAATTCAAAGACATTTGAGCATCTTTGATAATCATTACGTGGTCCAGCTTAAGATACCTTTCATTAAAAAATGAAATCCGGTGACAGACTTAACAAATGAGAGCCACGATGTTTAAGTTATTGGCTCCAATGTCGTTGATAGGGCCATTGATTCCAGCAGGCATCCATAGCCTCGATAGGGATGTCAATTAACCCACTCTGACGCCTCTATCCTGTCTAAGAAAATTCAAATCAGAATGAAAGATGCTTATGATCAGAAAATACTTTATTTTTACCTAAGAAATTTCTCTAACCTGACATTGCTTCGCTACCAACGGGCCTGTTCAGTAACCCGGTGAAGTTGTCTTGGCACCATGCATGCATTTACCCGTTGCCAGCAGACCTGTTCAGTATCTCGGTGGGTTTGCAAACACTTCCCACAACTCTCGGGAAATTATTGATATAATTTATAGATATCCAGAAGAGCGGGGTGATGCTGAAAATTTCAGTCTTTGGCACATTTTGTTATTTTTTTTCTGCTTTAATTTTTCCTTGCTAACCTTCATCATGGTCTGAAAATAGTTCACTGATGAAACCAATTTTTCAAGGACAGGAAGGCATCGTTGAGTTGCTTTCTTAAAAGCAGGGACAGCATAAAGAGATTTTAATGATAGTTGTGTTTACTCTCAAATGCAAATTGAAACCAAGAAATCAATTCTCAAACAAAATACCATCTTTCACTAGTCTACGTTTTTAGAAAAACACAGCAATTGATGCTCTGGTAGATCTTGACAGTTGTTTCGAGATGAAGCATTATGTTCTCCCCTTTTGAACTAAATTGTAATACAGTCATGTTTAACTCAGAAAGCCAAAACAAAATTACTGAAAGAAAGAAAAAAAAGAAAAATAAAACCAAAACAGAAACGGTTATGTACAAAAGGTGTATCTAGGATTTGTTAGGTGAAATACTTCTTAAGAGCTTGGCCATTCACCGGAAAGGTGTCTGGTTATCCCTCTAAATTCTGCAGGCAGAAAGAACTGGGACCTAGTTTTTCGGCGATTAAGAATGGTCCCAACCACAGGTTTTGGAACTTAGTATGTTCCCCTTTCCCCTCATGAGGTTTATCCCACTTGAGGATAAGATCACCTACCTAAAAATTCTTGTCTGAGGTAGAACTCGAATCAAACTAGATATTGACAATATGTTGATGTTGATCTAGTTTTTGTTTTGCTTGAGTCCTTACCTCTTCTAACTTCAGCAAAGCAATAATCTAACTTTCCAAAGGAGGACAGTCTTCTTCCTGGACCTTTTGTGATAGTTGCAGAGAGGGGAGCAGAACATGTGGAGGAAGAATTGCTTCCCTTCCGTAAACAAGAAAGAAGGGGGAATTACCAACAGCAGTTTTCAGAGTTACCCTATCAGCCCAGAGTGCATTGAATAGTGCATTATGCCAATTTTTGTGGTTTTCGGAGACTGTTCTCTTGATAATCTTGATCAGGTTCTTGTTTGTCGATTCTTCCAAACCATTTCCTTGGGGGTAATAGTTGGCAGAATATTTTAGCTTTATCCCTTTTTCTAAAGCAAAGGAACTCATATCTAGGGATGAAAAATAGGAAGCATTATCGAAAACCAGACATTCAAGAATACCAAATCGAGTAATGATATTTGAATTAAGGAAAGATATTACCTGACTGGTGTTTACCACTTTTAATGGCGCAGCCTCAGACCATCTGGTGAAATAATCTGTTGTTGTGATGATGTATTTATGCTGCTGTGAGGAGCTGGGGTTTATTGGGCTAATGATGTTAAGACCCCATTGCTGAAAAGGGAAATCCACTGAAACAGGTTGCAGCAGGAATGTTGCCTTCTGTACACGTCTAGAATCCTTTTGACAGATTGTGCATTTGCGGCATAATGTATGGTCATCTTTGAAAAGTGTGGACCAATAATACCCTGCCCTTAATACTTTGTGGACATTAGTGTCTCCACCGAAATGCCCACCAGCTTCTCTTGCATGCAACTCAGATAAGACTTTATCTATTTAATCTCTTGCTAGACAACGCATAAGGATTTCATCAAAAAATTTGCGAAATAATACACCATTCACAAGCTGGTACGGTGCAGACTTTAATCTCAACGCTCTCCTCTTTTTGGGATCAAGGTGATGAGGAGCTGAATCGTGTATTAGATAAAACTTAATGTCATCATACCAAGGATTTGTAGAATTTTGTACACAGCAGATTTGACTTTGATTATGTCAATCTTCAATTAACATATCAGTTAGACTTTGTTGTTCTTCAACTGAATCAGCGACCAATTTACATAGACTTTGGCCTCTAACAATTTGTGTTGGGGTGACCTCGAGATCAAACTCTTGTAAGGATGTCACCCAATTTGCCCATTTTTCACCCAGTTCTTTCTGTACTAATAAATTTCTAACAGCAGGGTAAGGAACAATGACTTTAGTTCTAGATTTCAGTAGATACGATCGGAAATGTTTTACTGCTTTAAAAATAGTGTAAGCCTATTGATCTACAGCTGGATAATTAATCTTTGCTCCCTTAAAGGCTGAGCTCATAAAGGCAATGGGAACCTTGTTGTTTTCAGCATTCCTTTGGGTTAGCACAGTGGCATAAGATCGATCAGAGGCAAACATGTAAAGAGTGAAATCTCGTGAAAAGTCAGGGCTTATTAGGGATGGAGCCTCTATTATGATGTTTTTTATTGAATCAAAGGCTTGACTTTCTTGAGGTCCCCAATGGTATTTCACATCCTTTTTTATTAAGTTTTGTAAAGGCCTCACCATTTCCGAAAAACTCGGAACGAACCTTCTAACAAAATTTATCTGACCTAGGAAAGATTGCATACATTTTTTGGAAGAGGGGGCAGGGAGTTTTGAAATGACTTGATTCCTCTTGGGATCAATGATCATACCTTCATTAGATACTATGAATCCAAGCAACTTTCCTTGTCCTACTGCAAAGACAGATTTTTTAGGATTCAGAGAGATGTCGTACTTATGACATCATTGTAAAACAGATCTTAGATGGGCTAATTGATCCTCCTTATTCTTGGAGAAAACTGTGACATCATCAATATAGACTACTATAGATTGATTGATTAGACCACGAAAAGCGATATCCATCGCTCTCTAGAAAGTGGCACCGGAATTTATAAGCCCAAAGGGCATCTTTCTATAAGCATAGGTTCCCCATGGAGTACGGAAAGAGGTTTTCAGCTGGTCTGGAGGAGACATGAGGACTTGGTTGTACCCTGAAAAATCATCTAGTAGCGACAATATTTTACAACCAGATACCTGTTAGAGAATTTGTTCCATCGGAGGAACGAGGTAGTTGTCTTTATCAGATGCTCAGTTTAAGTTTCAGAAATCGACACATAGTCGGATTTCGCCACTTTTCTTCCTCACAGGGACAAGGTTAGAAACCCATTGAGTATGCCTTATCGGGAAGATTATCTTTGCATTCAATAGTTTGTTTAGTTCCTTCTTGACCGTTGGTTCTAGCTTTGGGTGCATCTTTCTTAAATTCTGTTGAAAAGGCTGAGTCAAGGGTTTCATGGGGATGATGTGTTGTATAATGTTAGGGTCGAATGTTTTTAGATCATCATACGTCCAAGCAAAGACATCCTTAAATTCTTTAAACAATTTAATAAAGGTCGATTTCTCTTGCTCAGAACATCTCGTTCCCAAATTGATGCATTGTGGATTATCTTTAGTTCCTAGATTTACTTTTTCATGGGTCAAGGAAGAACTATTCATTTTACAATTTATCGATTTTCCAAATTTATCATGCAAATCATAAAAAATTTATAATCTTACCACAGATTTTGGGATAGAATTTACCAAATCTGATGTCATTTCTGGGGATCTTGGGTCCGATATTATCGTAAAATTGTGGAGGTCTTCGTCGTGGGTGCCTTCATCGATAACAACACCTTGGAAAGTGTCTTCCATGTGCAGGAAACTGATGATCTGTTGATCGTCATCGAACACTCTCCAATTAGTGATGTTTTCCGGGATTGATGGTCTGAACAACAACTCAATGGAGAACGCATTCGGAGAAAGGCCTTCTGCGGAAAACAGTTTAGAAGAAACATTAGCCAACAAGTCAGCCTCAGAATTATTTAATCTTGGAATGGAATTAATGTTAAATGCTGAAAATTTGTGCATTAGATTCCATACCTCAGCTTGATAACTTTTTCAGGTGTGGAGTCAGGCAATGAATGGAATTCCTTACCTACTTGACCACAATTTATGAATCGTTGGATACCACTAAATTCGGTATTTTCAAATCTAGTGCCTTTCTGAGTCCTTGCAGAAGTGCCTCGTATTCAGCCATATTGTTTGTGCATTCAAATTCTAATCGGCAAGTGATCAAAGTTTTGTTACATGCTGAGTCAATGAGCACACATCCTGCACCAGCTCCTTCTTTAGATTTGGACCCATCGAAGTAGAGAGACCATATGTGAGTCTCATCAGCTATATGTGACATATTAGGGAGATCTGCTGACTGTGTGCATGTCATGAGTTCTGACTGTCGTTCCGGGTCAGTAATGGTAGAAGTTTTTTCCATGAAGTTACCGAAAAAGGTGTTCATTCCCTGCATTTCAAGTGAATTAGAAAAAGAAGTAAATGGCTCATTAGTGTCATTTAAATAAGTCACGGTAAGCTTGAGATAACGCTCACGATTGATCTTGATTCTATTAGGCTTTCCATTCTCTGGCAGTCACAAATGAGACTAGTATGTCGCAAAGTAACCATGCAGTTGTTCGGACCAATCCCTACTTAAAAATAAGCCATATACTTCAGGGATGTCCATGACAATAATATCAATAATCTGGTGAACTTTAGGATTAGAGGATAATCTGATAAGGACATTTTTTAATTCACCTATCACCTTAACACTGGTCCGATCAAGATGAATAATTTTTAGACTTGAAGGTTGGACTTCAGCATTGATTTTCTGGCAGACAGACCAAGGCATTACATTTGATGATGCGCTAGAATCTACCATACAATTATGTACATTCCTATTGAAAATTTCAAAGATCAACAGAAAAGGTGGGACATTTCTACGAGTGTTAATAGTAGAACTTTGTTGGTTTTTAGTTGCAGTCCCAGGAATTATTCTATCTACATTTGTTACACTTTTTACAGCAAGGTCTCTTTTATCCGAGGATTCTAGTGTCGTTTTAATGGGAACCTTTTGAGATGTTTTAGGGTTGTTTTCTGCAAATTTGTTGATGTTCAGATTGTTGTTTTTGCTATTTTCTGCAATGTTCTGAAGCATCTTTTGCAGAAGAAAAGGAAATTTCAACAATTCATAAACATAAATATTAGCTCTAATTTTCTTAAGGTCTTCAATCAGATCGTATTCTAAACTTGGGGTTGCTGAATTTTGTTTAGTTTCAGTCTGCTTAAACTGTTTTTGAGGAGCACTAGTTCCAATTTTAGAAGAGGGTTTGTTTTGTGTTTTGCTTCTAGTATTATAAGGATGAACTATTTCAAAATTGGCTTGAAAGATACTATCCGAAAAATGCCCGAAGATGTTGGGAGAGGATTCGTCCTCTTCCACTATTTCTTGTTCAACTACATCTTCAGAAATCTCAGGGGGAACTAAGTTATCATGAGCTTCAAGGATTTTCTATATCGCATATTGTAGGCTTTCTAAATTAAGGCCTTCAGAATTTAAGTTGGGTCGGTTTGTGGGAAAAGGTTTTCTGAAAGGGGGTTTGTAAGGCCCTTTTCTTGAAGAAGCTTCCTCGGTCGATCTCCTTAAATATACGACTTGATTAGACAATTTTTGAATGACCTTATGTAAACTTTCCAGATCTGAACTATCTGATTGAGTTTTGGTTTGGGGAGGTCTAGGAAGAATTTCAATTTTCTTCTTGGAAGATGAGGTAATCTCTGCCTCATTACAGATATTATCCTTTAGGCTTAGAATATCTTTCTCAATTTGGATTGCCTCCTCAAAGGCTTCCAATAATGTTTCCTTCTTAGACCTTTTTACCCAGATTGCTATGTTCCGGTGTAAGGATTTGATGTAGTATGCAACGATAAGATTTTCAGCAGGCATTGAATCAATGGGGATTCGATTTTTTAATGTTAGAAACCTTTGATTAAAGTCTTTTATTTTTTCTTTGGGGTTCATCTTTAAACTAGAGAGTTCCATGACTAAGACTTCAGGAGATTTTTCGTCTCCAAATTTCTCAAGGAAACAAGATTTGAATCTATCCCAAGATACAATGGTGTGGGGTTGTTGGGAAAAATACCACGTAGAGGCATTGCCTTCGAATGTATACAGGAAAAGTCTACATACTACATATTTGTGTTCTACGTTTGAGAGTCTAATGGCTAGCATGAATTTTTTTATGTGATCCTCAGTGATTTTCTTAGAATCTGGATCGAATTTAGGGAGCCATTTCTCTGGATGTTTAGACAAAGGATGTTGGGGTCCAGGTATGGCCACGGCATCTTGATCGAGCCAAGGTCTGGCGGGATTGTTTGTATTTTCCATGGGCGTGGGTGGTGTCGAAGGCTGAGATGAAGAACTCCCTTCGTCTGATGACTCTTCTCCCGAAGAGGAAGGAGATGAAGGCGGTGGTAAAGGTGAGATACCAGATCCTTCGGCTGCAGGAGTGGGGTTGTGATCTGGATCCATAGGATTTAGTAAAAGACCAGTGCCTTCAAGTTGCTCCCTGATATCAGAGAAATCTAGTGGTTGATTCAGTGGTCAACCTGGTTGTCTAATACGGGACAAAGCACCATGTGTCCTTAGAAGTGATTGACAAACAATTTCTTGTACGTCAGACCCTGAAGGGTTTGGTGTTACTGGCTCAACGGTAATTTGTAGATTTTCATTTGAGGTGGTTGTTGTTTGAGAAGTAACGTTGTCGTCAAAATGACTTCTTGTTACTATAGGGGAGCGGGTGTGTGGGAGAGGAGTCTTGCAACCTCCACATGCCATCAATCGTGTTCAGGCCCTCCTTCTAGCGCCATTTGTTGATGGGCGAAAATGATCGTCCATCAATTGGAAGAACGAGTCTGGTCTGGGGTTGTCTAAATAACCCAAGCCGTTTGGTATGACTCGCTTTGACGGGTTTAATGGCTCTGTTGGCCAATCTAAAATTCCTAAAAGAAACAAAAAGAAAAAGAGTTAACTATTTAAATAACTACTTAACGTACATATGTATCTATATAACTATTTTAAATAATATTTACACAACAGATATGTCTATATTATTTATGTGCATGATATACAAGTTACGAGTTTTAATCTAAGCTCATGAAAATCTATGTGAAGATGGTTGCTTTAACAAAAGCAGATAAAGAAAGCACATAAACTATTTTTTGTTTTTTCTTTGTTTATCTAAGATTAAACAGAAAAATATACTATGAAACAGGAGTATGTGGTCGATCAAAGCCAGACCATATATTAGAGTTTCGAAGACAAACAAACGACAAAAAGAAAAGAACTAACCTATTAATGCATCCAACGTCTGTGTTATAGAGAATATCCAGCCACCTTGTCCGAGAGGTAAAACTGCAACGAACCTTAAGATCATTTCGAATAAATGTGAAACAATATGCTATAAACTGAGTTTTAATAACCGAATGTATAATACAAATAGTCACAGTGATCTTATGATTTATAAGAAATTACAGTGAGATAAATCTTATTGTAAGAACTTTGCATTTAAACATTCAACAAAGAATTAAAGATAAATCTCATAATTTGAGTTGAATAGATGATCACCCTATATGATATCTGAAACATCACATATGGATAGCATTTATAAATGAATTATCCCAACTCATAATAAAGCATGAAGACAAAAGATATCAACACCTATTATCATGTCAAGATAAACAAAACTTAAACTAAGACATTATACACAAGAAGCTAAAGTTGTAATATGTATTTTTGTTCCATTCAAGTTTGTGCATTAATTATCCATACTTCATCCCCAGGCCAACATGATTTGATTACAAAAAATACGAGTTTATAAAGGGTTCAGAAAAGCTAACTGTCTTATCTTATAAGATAAGATTAAATCTCTGCAATCATCTACTGAATACAAAAATAGGGGGAATATAACCACCCCAAATCACACTAAATCTCTAAAAACAAAAAAGAGTTTGTTCCTATTTACACAAAAATGAGCCATGGATATGGCTAATAAGCTCAAAAAGGCTCCAGATCATTTAGTCACCATAAACTCCCAAATATCCTGAAAGAAAAAGATGAAATAAAGAAATTCAGATATACATTTAACCAATATTTTCCAAATTTTGAATAAGAATAGACTGGCTACAGAATCTACTGATTTCTGAGTCTGAGCTCTCATGGATCTCGATCATCGAGCTCACATGAGGGTTTGATTTATTTTCCAATTTCCTTGAGATCAACCTACCTGCCCTTTTATTTTTAAAACCTAAATCAATAACACTTTTAGATGGCTTCCCCACAGGTCTGTTTGTATTCTTAACAGAGGTGTTAGGATGGCTCTGCTCAACATCTTTTGGGTCAGATATAGGCTTACTGAGGGTGGATGTAAGACAGACCTATGTAGATGAAGGGACTATGGTTTCCTCTATCACGGGTTTGTCAACCTCTACAGCATTAGAGTTAACGAAGCCATTTCGGGCTAGGAAGGTGTTCCAGTCATCATTTTGTAATTTTAATTGATGTACCAACAGTATCTTTATTAGGTCGTGGTGAAACAAGCTTGAATCCAATTGTTATCTTTTATACCTCTTTGCCATTTTATACAAGATTCTCCACAGGTAATAGGGCATGTTTAATTGAAACCCAATGAAATTCATAAGCAAACGTATATGATATAGAAATACAAAACTGAAATGGCCTTCACACGTCACGAATTGTTTCAAGACTGCTAGCAGGCCTTGCCATTGGGTTTTCAACATGGACATGAGCATACCTCTGTCGCAGCAATTGATTTTTCAAGACATGAAGAAAAGACTCCATGGAACCTCCTCGACTTTAGCATTTTTGAACCACTTCTGCCCGGTCAAAGGAAGACATGTTGCTTGACCTAAAAACTCCTCTGTGACTTCGACCTGAACGTCTCCCACCTTGGCTTGACATCCGTCAAATGAAAGGGCAAATTCCTGAGCGGTACGCAAGTTAAATCCATGGAATTTCTCAATAAAGACAAGCTAGCCTTGACCCTCGAGATCTTCCCTTGCATCATCGCACAGGAGCAGGGTATGAGAGCCATTGGGTTCAATCCTAACAACCAGGGCCATGGGGATTCGACAAGCAGTTAATAAAACACAGTGAATATGGAGGGTTTTGAAGGAGAAGACCAGAGCAACATTTCAGACCCAAAACTCATAGTATCCATATGACTAAGGAACAACTTGAAAAAACACATAGATAAGTCATATGGATTAGTATCCATATGACTAAGGAACAACTTGAAGAAAACACATAGATAAGTCCACATTTCTTTATGTTTTTGTATTTAAAATAGTGTTAGTACTATTTTTAGACAATTTGATTTTGATAAATAAGAGAATCAACCATGCAATAATGGTCAAAGGTTTTGTGTAAGAATTTTTGGTATTGATGTAAGTGGAATTATTTCCAAAAGTTAATTCAAAAGCTCAGAAGGAGCCACACCGTTTTTCCAAATCTATGCTTGTCATTTGATTGGTGGATTGTTCTACAATTTTAATTGGAAGCTACAAGTTTCTAGTAAGATCTTAATTATTTATAGTTACCTTGATTGGTTAAGAAATATTTGGATAAAGTTTGGTAAAATCTTATGTTATTTAATTCTTTGTGTTAAGTAAACTAAGAAAAATCATATAACTAATTACCACTTCTCTTTTCCTCATATATCTCTTCATGCATGTTATTTATTTATGTTTCTTAAGAATATATGGCGATTGATAAATGTTGGTATTAGTACTAGAGTGATTTGGTTGCATATGTTACTTTCCTATTATTTCTAAAGGTTATCATGGGCATGGATTTCCCCATTAAATCTATTTCTTTGTTATTCGTGTTTCCCTTTGTAATAAAACAGAAAAAATAAATAAGTACCCAAAAAGGAAAGAGAACAAGTAACAAAATAGTTCGAGGAATGTATTTGAAACAAACACACAATCATTAAAGCTCATCAAAAGGTTGTTGGGCCATTAACCCAGAGAATCACATTATCCCAAACAAGGAAGAGTCGAATTGGGCCTCATCTTCAAGTGTGATCCCTAATGTTGATTCAAATGGAATCCATCCCCCTCAACATATTGGAGAAGGGAAAAAACATCATTTCCCTAGACATGGCTGCCACAAGCCATCTTCTTGTTTTTTGAAGATTCAATCGTTGCTTGTAGGCATTGTAGAGACCACATGTTTCCTAGCAAGTAGTTGAAACCTCTCCACAAGTCGCACGTAGTGTTATGAGTTTTTTGAGGTTGTACACACCATCATACAAGCCATAATCATTTGTTGGAGTTGTGTTGGAGGTTGTACATGCCATACATAGAATTAGCAAGCATTGGGCATTGGTATGGTTAATGGACATGAATTGCATGGAAACCTGTGTCATCAAGAGAATGTTCAGGCAAAACCATAACTCTTTTAATTGTTTCCCCTTTTCATTGATTTTGGTGTTTCATAGTTCAAGTCTTCGTGAGTATATTATCTCCAATGCATTGGACCCATATACATTTTGATGAATGGTGTTCAAATTTTGAATTGGAGATTGTTATTTTAAGGAGTAAGTAGACTTTATAGTTTAGAGATTACAAGTGTATTTAAGTCATCATTTAAAATATCAGGCACCCAACTCTACATTTGATAGTGTTTCCTTGAAGGAGTTTTATCATTTTGATAAGAGGAGGATAACCATAATTCTTCTTCCAGTTGATTGATGAGAAGCTTGAGTATTGTGTTTGAGCACCACTTATATTTGCTTCTTCTTGTATTTTCATTGGCCTAAAAATATAGCACTAAAATTAGAATTGAATGCATAGACTAAACCATGGCAGTCTCTGAGCCTTTAGACACTTAAGAGATGTAGTTCAATTGGATATTTACATGCAAATGAGCTGCTCCAAATGTGTGTGTGTGTGTGTGTGTGTGTGTGTGTGTGTGTGTGTGTGTGTGTGTGTGTGTGTGTGTGTGTGTCAATTAGGTCTACCCTAAGTGGTTGTGGGATGGAGTGTTATTCTCCCCACCCAGGTTATATTCCCCTATGTGACATGTTGATCTCGTAATGAGTATATTTTTGTAATGACCTCATTCTCTAAAGAATACAAGGTTTCCCTGGGTATCATCCTCGAAATGATGCAAAGTACCTATGGGTTTTCCCAGGCATTGTAACCTGTAAATGTGTGTGTGTGTGTGTGTGTGGTTTAAATAATGGACAACCCATATATGTTTCTATGAATGGTGTGTTGGGTTTTTATATTATTTGCAGTCAAATTCTAGTCGAGGTGGATCGACTGACAGTAAAATTCAAAGGTCGAGGTGGTTCGATTGGGTAAATTCGAAGTATATGAAATCGACAGCAAGTAGAAGAGGTCAACCGACAAGAGGTTGACAGGCGGGTGCATGGAAACCAATTGAATATTGAATGGAGGTCGACTGGTAAATTAACTTAGAGTCGAATGTAACAGAATCTTGAGATTCGCGGGATTTGTAGCCAATGATCTGAGAGAATCTGTAACCATTTTTTGGGTGCCTTTCTTTAGGGTTTTTCCTATTTTAAATCCTATAAATAAGGCGTGTTGTAATGTTGTGAGAGGTTAACTTTTAGAGAAATCATTTTAGAGATTTTTGGTCACGTATATGTAAGTCGAATTGGCTACAAGGTTTTTCTTGTGTAAATAAAGAAGGTATGATGTCGATTATGTCTTGGGTGTAGACAAGGTTAGGCATGTAACCTTTTATTCTGAAGGAATAAGACAACAAGAGAGAAAAACGCTCAAGGAATGTCGATTTTCCCATTTGGGTTTCCAGGGTAAAATCTTTGTGTATTGTCTTTGCTTTGTCATTTAATTTCTTGAATAAATATTTATTCCTCTCTTCTGCTAGGTTTAGTGTGGAAGTGTTCATCATTTCCTAACATGGTGTTCAAATTTTGAATTGGAGTCTATTATTTTAAGGAGTAAGCAAACTTTATAGTTCATAGATTACAAGTGTAATCAAGTCGACATTTAAACTATCAAGCACCCAACTTTTCATTGGATAGTGTTGCTTTCAAGGAGTATTGTCATTATGATAAGAGGCGGATAACCACAATTCTTCTTCTAGTTGATTGATGAGAAGCTTGAGTATTGTGTTCAAGTTCCACTTATATTTGCTTCTTCTCGTATTTGCATTGTCTTGGAAATAGAGAACTGCAAATAAAATTGAATGCATACATTGAACCATGATTATGTATCAACCTATAGAACCTCAAGAGATGTATTTCAATTGGATATTTACATGAAAAGGAGTTGCTCCAAAGACAAAGTTCTCAGAGACATAGTAATTGCATAAACTTGGTTTTTTTTATTTGTGTTGTCATCTAGTTTCGTGTGTGTAGGCTACACCAAAGAATAGAGACCTTATATCCATTATGAAGATTGATACCTCTAAATAATCTTGAGAACATATAACATAAATTTAATTATGCTTAGTATATGTGTTGGTGTAGCAAGTGGGGTATAAGTCCCTCATTCACAGATCAACCTTCTATTGTTACTGCAAAGGTGATCACAATCACTGATACAAGCATGATAAGCTCACCATCCAAGCACCTTTTACAATCTAGTTCAAAATATCCCTTTGGTAATTTTGAAAAACATATCAGAGGCATAGGTTGCACATTAATGACACATATGGTCTAAGATAGTCAAGGGCTAGGCCAGAGAATCCATTGTAACCTCATTATATATTAAAATAAGATCAAGCATGAAATCCTAGGGTTTGGTGGCAAAGATGAAGTGAATGAACACAACTCATTTCTTGAAAGTTTTTCTCAAGGTAAGACAACCAAGACTACCTTTGTCAAGGAAAGAGGTACCAAAGAAAAAGACGTTTTGATTGAAGAAAAGGAAATGAAAAAAGGAGTGGACAACAAACCGTCTCCAAAATTATTGTATAATCTTGAATGAGGGGAGTTAACAGATGCTTCTTCCATCCAAAACAACACCAACACTTGGAGGACCAAGTAAACAATCCCACAAGCATGAGAACAAATCAAAGAGGTGTGATAAAGCATCTCTTGTTTGTTTCTACTATAAAAATAAAGGATGCAAGTTTGATAATTGTTGTCACTATGATGCATGTTCCTTTTGTGGTATGAGAGTTCATCAAGTGACTACTTACTATAATAATAAAGCGTTCAACAAAATGTTATATTGTCTTCAAAAAGAGGAGGAGGATTCAAGGACAATTCTTCAATCTAGTAGAACAAAAATAATGTCAACAAAAAAAGAATGTTAGGTATCCAATGCAATGGTATGAATTTTTGTCATCATTGCAAGTTAACTAAACATTAGAAAGCCAAGTGTCAGAGGCTTCATTTTGAACATCCTAGAAATTGCACATCCAAGAGAAAATTTTGAAGAATCAAGGTCGAGGGGAAAGAATAGATGTGTGCACTTGCAGTCCAAGAAGAAACAATTATTCAAGGAAATCTACTATGGAAGATATTTTTTCAATCTTAGATGGAATTTCTATAAGCCTACCAAGAATAGAGAGTGTGTTGGAGAAGAAAACAACATGTTTGCAAGTCTCTTATCTTTGATTTGAATCTTTTGGGAACCAAAACTTGTGACTGGGGAAGTGTGATCCAAAATTGATCTGAAATGATTGAAAGGGTTGATCAAAACATTCACGAAATCCAATGAAGATAGAATGGAAAATATCTCACTTTGGCCCCGCAAAAATATGAAACAACCTTGCTTTTTGAAAGGGGTTCATTGGCATTCTACGGTAACACTATAACAAAGGACATGTCTTGCTTGTTGGGGAATCAATGTGCAATGGTAAATTTCTCCATCACATAAATGGATTCTAGAATGAAGGAGGGAGAAACAAACCCTAGAGCCTAGGAAAATGGTTTTTGATCGAGATGATATCAAAGATAGGAAAAAGCATGGAGGTTGGTCCTATTACCTCTCAAGTTTTTCACTAAGGTGAAAATTTCACAATCACCAAGTGAGACCCTATGGAAAACTTGAAAATAG
Source organism: Picea engelmannii (assembly GCA_009831015.1). Taxonomy (NCBI): domain Eukaryota; kingdom Viridiplantae; phylum Streptophyta; class Pinopsida; order Pinales; family Pinaceae; genus Picea; species Picea engelmannii. The sequence continues at coordinate 1,093,866 of ML779783.1, forward strand.
TACCCACTATCACCTTGATAGTGCTTTCCATCTCTTTAGGTTATTTATCCTTTGGCACAAGGGGAAATTTCCTAATCAAACTAAGTCCAACGAGGTATAAATAATATGAAGGGAATCTAGGACTCATAACAAATCTGGTTTCTAATGATATTTATGGCAATAAATTTTAGATTTACTTAATATAAAATAAAGTCTAATAAAAGATGATTAAATGAGGGGTTTCTTAGACTTAATGAAAACATTGTTTCTAATTATTTATGTTGTAATTTCCATATTTTCAAAACATTAAAAAAAAAACAATGTATTTTTTATATTTAAGATGATTGAAAGGAAGGACAAGTGCCTAGATTCTAGATTAAGAAAATGGGGTCAATAGTGTAGACTTTCTGGGCTATTTAAACAATATTACGGGGGAAAACCAAATGAAAAAATGCATACTATGGAAATCCCTAAATGCCTTAAAATCAATACGTAAACTTATCAAGGAACGGGCCTCTAAGAGATCCACCTTCAATCCAGGTTCAAGGGTGAAATTTGTGAAGAAAATAAACTAATGGGGAAACTCGTTAAGATATCATATTAAAAACAAATTATTTCCATTAATGAAATACCAAAGAAACTATATAGAAGTCAATTTCCACAACTAGTTTACTTCCAATGTGGTTGATAAACCATTCCCCATGGCCTCATGAAAACATTTTGACATTTGTAAAATGAACAATCGAATTCCAACAAATAGACTCCAAGTAAAGCACTCCACATCAACAAGAATGCACCATCAGTTTCCATTAAGCCCTCAAAGGTTTAGCAATATGGTCTCCAAAAATTATGAGCACTTTCAACAGCCATTACAAGTGGGAGAAGCCTCTATTATACAATTTTTTTGGCTCAAACTTCCTCAACAATAAAATAATAATATCCATTCTAAAATCCTAGATCTATCATAGGAATGCATAAAAAACTAATATCCACCAACTAAATAAGAGTGTACAAGTTAAACAATTGATAAAATATGAGTGGCCATGCCAAATGTACAAATCTTCAAGAAATATGAACCCCAAGAGGTAGGACATGTCCTCAAAATAGGTGTAAGACCATGTCAAGGGATCCAACGTCCTACCCAAACCTCTCCAATATGAGTCGCTCCACTAAAAAGTCCTCAAAATATGTACCACCAATCCCTCCAAGATGTAACAACCCTCAAGATGTGTGTAAACAAGCATATCTCAAGAATGAGGAGTCAATAAACTAACAATAACATCAATGTACATACAAGAGGCCAACAAACTCCACGGAGGAAAGGGACATTCCCATCCCTAGCAATAAAAAAATATATAACAAATGAGAAGATGCCTCAACATGTGTACTGAAGAGGATGAGTGCTCCATCCTAAATCATGATCCACATCATAATAAACCATTCAAATTGTGAAAACAAGCCACACAATCAATGATGCTCATGGGATAAGCCTCCAACCTAGTCAAAAGAGGTTATACTAGTTGTTGAAAGCGATAGAATCACCCAAGCATGTGTGCACAAAAGGAGCAACAATCCATGTTATAATAAAGTGATATATGTGTCAAAAAACACCAAATGGCATAGGGTATTCATAGTACGAAGCTCGAACCACTTTAAATAAACCGCCCCTAGAACCATGTGAAAATGGGTACATATTCCAAGTGTTATCCATAATTTTAATTCCAATCATGCCAAGGTGCAATCCACATGAGAAATAAGGCCTAAAGTTCTATGATTTTCATCACCTAAGTATCATGTATCACCAATAATGTCTAAACCATATCCCACCACCTAGTCAAGTGACGACTAGAACAACATAACAAAAAGGGAAACACGTATAACACTCCCATCTAGTAATAAGAAAACACACCAAGTCACACCAACAACATGTACCACCATAACACCAATATATAACACCATACAAAGAGTTCTCCAATATCAACCAGGGTACATCAATACCACTCACTAGAGACCAAAATATGCTCTAGGGGAAAAAACCAATAATCTGAAAGCAACTACTTTCCTCTAGACATTGTGCACCCAACGTTGGTGGTCATTGGACAAGCCACGAGGGAAGTGCCAATAAAAGCATGTGAATCCATAATAATGCCCCTGTATTTGTTGAGTAATCCATCAGTTTCATCCTGCAAGTCACTATTGTGTATGATAAAAATCACAATTGGTTTGATGAAAATCACAATCTGAAACCTCATTCAAAGTGAGGTGTAACAACCGAATCCATGTAGGGACATGTGCTTTGGAATAGAGTGCATGAGGAAACCATAATCTATCAATAGCCAATATAGCTCAACATGAAAGAGATAAGATTTTTTGGTATGGCAATAGTATCACCCCAACACACCACATAATGAAATCAAAATCAATACATAATGTCTTTGAAATTTAATGCATGATGTCAAAAATGGATCTAAAATAAGACATGAGCCAAAATGTCAAAGGGAACATGAAATGAAACAACTACTCTAATTTACTACTCATGTGAGCTTATTCATTTCCTACTATACTAATCTACTTATGCCACTAATTGCCATTAGAAAATTAATGCTTTAAAATTTTCATGTTAATACGCAACTGCAACATTTCTCTGTCTAGATGGTTAAGGTAGAAATAATGTATGCCTTCTACATCTTCAATCCAAAAGGGAACAAACCATAAGCTATTCAACTTGTCGTATTTCCTTGTTTTCTCTTTCCTTTTATCCGACATAAGAACAAGATCACATTTCCATTAAATCCTTCAACAAGCCCTCCTATTGAATTTACTTTTGACTTTATCATTATTCTAAACAAGGTGATCAAATGCCTTCCACCTATTTTCATCAAGCTCCACTAGTAGGTTCACCCTCACCTAAATTGCTTCTTGATCTAATGTGAAATGTTGAAGCAATTGATACACTGGGATCTTCAAATGAATAGGCATTCTAACCTCCATCTTGTATATGAACTAGAATGGGTTATTTCTTATAGTTCATTTCTTTGTAATCTGCTCCGCCCATAATGCATACTTTATCATAGTATCCCAATTCATTTTGTTTTCAACCACAATATTCTTAATGATAACCATTAAATTAGTATTGCTCAACTCAGCAAAGCCATTTCCCTATGGGTAATAGTTGGTTCAACTTAATTATTTATTATTGTCAGTTGTAATCTTTGTTAAGACACTGAACCTGGTGATTATCCTATCCTCTTTAAAATCCATGACTACTTTGTCAATTTCCCTCTTCATGAGTATTTATTTAGTGCACCTAATAAAATATTTTGTGGTAGTACTAATCCATTGGAAACCATTGCTAGATTCTCCTTGAACCCACTGATGAAATCCAAACCCCACTACTAAAATGGTGCATCTACCACTATAGGCTACAAAGGTAAAGCTGCCAATTGTTTCCTACCTATAAATAATTGACAAGGTTGATGTGCCCTCACAAAAATATGGACAATAATAAACACTTTCGACCGATAATATCCAACCCTTAAGATCCTATGAGTCGTAGCTACATAATGTCATCCATACAAACTGACATGCGAATTTGTCATCAATATTTAAGCTTCAACATCATCTACACATATCAAGACCAAATTTTATGAGTTTCTCCAACCCAAACCTTCATGAACCATGCAGTACTTTGATGCCTTCAACCTTGAAGCTCTAGTCTTATGATCAACAAGATGATCCAGACATGTTAAGTTCTTCAAATAATAAATAATGTATGGGTACCATTCATGTTTCTCTAATTCTTATAACACCACAAACACCATCTCCAAGACTTTTTCATCATCCATGATTGAATCCTTTTCATTTCCTTTTGTAAGCATCTTGGCCAATCCTTATCCCTTAACCAAATTTCTTGGCCTAATCTCCATGTCATACTCTTGGATTTTGGACACCCATTTTCCTCTGATACATAAACAATATTGTCGAGTCAGAATATCTTTAATAGATGGGTGGGGGGCGTATGTTATTATCTTGGAATTCCCCACATAATTTTTGAAATGCTTTTGAGATTGTACAAGAGCATATGCATGTTTCTCCATAATCCTATACCTTAGCTCTGAATCTTTGAGTTTCTTACTCATAAATTCTATGGGTTACTCCATGTTCTGGTCATTCTTTTGCAACAACACACTTGTTATAGTATCCTCGGATGAAAATGACAATATTTGAAAATCCTTTGAATAATTATGACTCACCAATACTAGTCTTGTTACAATTGCTTTCTTTATTTTCCTGAATTCCTTTTTACTCTCGTCATTCCACTTGAAAACCTTATCCTTCTTCAACAAATTAGATATGGGTTTGTAATCCATGCAAATTAGGGTATAAACCTCCCAATGAATTTAATCTTTCCAAAGAAAAACTACACTATTTTCTTGCATCTAGGAAGTGGGATCTATTGAATTGCTTATATTCTTGATGGGTCAACCTCAACCCCTTCCTTGGACACTATGTGACCAAAGATCCTTCCTTCATGGACTCCAAGGATTGATTTATTCTAGTTCAATGGCATCACATACCTTCTGGACCTTTCAAATACTTGCTTGAGATGTTTAATATGATCACCTTTCCTTGGAGAACATTGTCAAATCATCCTAATATATCTCAATAACCTTTATAATTATATTGTTGCAATCAAAGTCCATTTTCCACTGCAATTCTAATCCAACATTCAATAACTTGAATGGCATTATCAAGTATTCATAAAATCCCCATGGTGTAGTGAATGTTATCTTAGGTTGATCATGTTTCTTCACGTGTACCTAATTGTTTCCTACTAAGCCATCCAACATGGATTACATACCTGATCCTATGACCTTATGCCATAAATTCTTCGTATTTAGAAGGCGATAGTTATCCTTTATATATAACTAATTCAAGTGCCTCAAATCAAAACATAACCTAGAATCAACACACAACCTGATTTCACCATTTTTCTTCATCATTACCACCAAGTTCAACACCCAAGACAAATGTCTTTTGGATGCAATGATTTTAACAACGAACATGTGTTGAATCTCTTTTTGAATAAAAGGAGCCAATTTATATTTACATGTCTCAATCTTTTCCTAAATTGTTATGCATATTTATCTCCCTTATATGACTTCAAGCCATCTTATGTCCAAGAGAAGACATCTCTATATTCTCTGGTCATATCCTTTATTTGTACTCTCTCTTCTCCTTATGTGTTATTTCCAATTCTGATAAGTCTAGAGTTCATTTCTAACCCATTGTTGATCTCAATGTTGTCCTCTTGCTTGTTCAATTTTTTCTTCTAACTTTTGCATATCTCATTTGTCAAAACAATTATTGAAAGGAACAAGGCCCTTTGGAAATTTATTATATTTTCTCTCCATAATTCCCTCAACTTTGAGATTTTCATCATATTCACTTCTCCAATCAACTTCATATTGTGCAAACTCCTGCAGGTTATTCGGGGACCTTATTATTTGTGCATCATTATTGAAAACTTGCCAGTGTTCAAAATTGTTTACGACCAAAGGTCTAAATATAATTTCCATTTTAGTTTCTCTTGAAATGAGGCTTTCACATGGCTAAGAAGTAGTAATAGCTACAATCAAGGTATCAAATTGTGCATTTTTCTCACTTGGGACTTACTTGATAGAAAATGCATCAAATAATTCTATATTTTCTGATACTGCATACTTTTATTGTTTTAACTTGTCATTCTTCACCAAAAATTTATCCTTCACTTACATGACCACAAGATTTGAATCTCTTGTACTGACTTCCAAAACTTTGATGCCCATGTCTCTTGCTAGCTCGAGACCAAGAAACAAAGCTTCATACTCTGCCACATTATACATGAAATCAAACTCTAACCTATAGGTAAAACTTATGGTATCACCTCGAGGAGAGGTAAAATTAATACATGCACCTACCCCTAATCTAGATTGAGCTCCATAAAAAGGCATCTTCCATTTTTTCTTACTCTTCACTTCAGATTCTTCTTTGATCTCTAGGACCAAGGAGTGAGCCATAATATCATAGTTTCAAAATTCATCTTCTTCTATGCAAACCAGTTCACTCATTGGCTCATTCAGGTCTTCTACATGGTACTTCATGGGATGTTCTCTATACAAAGTCACAAAGTACCTTTACATGTCAGAATGGTAGCATAAGATAAATCCATTTATATACTACCTCCCAAATTGGTATCCCACTTCTTTTATAACAACATACCCCAAACATCTCGAAAAATGATAACCACTACATCAATCAAAATAGATATATCTAGATAAATTTCCAACTTAACATGCAAATCCTTGATTAGGTCACACACCTCAATCTCTCTTGAACCCACAACAAACACATTCATGTAAGGTCGAGTGGTCTTGAGTCCCAACTGATTCATCACCTTGAGTGACATGACATTGCTCTAGAATCTATCATGCAATTATGCAACAAATCATTTACCACCAATGTGGTAAAGAAGGGGTTATGAATTATGTTTCTCCTTCCACGGTTCATTTCTTGTAATACTATAGGACAATATTCATTGATTTCATCAAAACTGAACAACTTCTTCAACTTTTATTTTTCGGAAGGAATCCTTGTTGGTTCAATGAAAGGAACTGACACATTCACCTTTGATAATACCTACGTCAAATCGACATACAAATAATAAGCTATACTTACAGAAGGCCCTTCTAATGAAGGTTCCTTGACAGTTCCAACTATTTGCACAAGTTGTTTACTCACAAAATCCCTTTGTTGGATTTGTCTTTCTACTTCATGTCTTCATGGAACTTCTTTATTCCTCATTTGATAGGTCACCCACTCTTTTACCTCATTTCCTCCTACATGGGATTTTCACCATACATCCTTGTGATGATGTCAAAGTCAATGTTTTTCCCTGTAATTTGATTCATTTGATCTTGAGAGACAATGTAAGCTCTTCCTGCTACATTACAAATGATATTACTTTCTTTCCCATAATAATTCATGTTATTAGATTCTATTAGTGAATCATTATTAGACTCCCTAACATGTATCGTTGTTGGACATGAGTCTTCATCATGAGAGTATTGACATGTTCTACACCAAGGTGCAGTTTCACAATCAACAATATTATTATTACTAAGATTTAAAGGAATTGGGAATCTTTTTTTTTTATTCTGAGGACCTCTGGTTCTATCCCACCCATCATTTCCCCATGGTGGATATCTAAGTTGCCAATCTCTTTCCAATTGTACCAACTTATTTTTCCCGACAATGTTCAATTGGATAAAACTGGAATCCATACATTTTATAGCTTCTATCAATGTTTTTATGGGACCATGAGAGGGATCATATGTGTTTACCACTCTATATATCTCTTTATCTCTATTAATATTGGCTCTTGAAGAACTAAGTTGACTTGTTTTACCATATGCAACAATTCTCTTCTCAATTTTTACTATTCAATCTTAGGTTGCCTTAAGGTTTTATGGATATTTTTCTCTTATTTGGAAGCCACGTTATCCATCAAGTGCATTAGTGTAATATATAAGGATAGCTACTCCATAGGTTTTATATCCATATGCAATATTTGGATTATTTGGTTAAACCTCTTATTGAACTCTTCTATAGTTTCATTTTCATTTCTCTCGTCACCATTAAGGGCAGCCAACAAATACCTATTATATCTATGTTCTGCCCATTTTTCAAAGAATGCACTCTCCAACTAATCCATCATGCTAATAATATTGTCTCATAGGTTTGTGAACCAATTCATGGCAACTTCTTCAAAGGGTAAAACAAACAACTTCACGAGAACATCTAGATGCCCAATACATTACTTGATGGTCATACTCATGAAAATGTTTTAGTGATCTCTAGAAAATACCACATTATTCCCCTAGAATGAGGTTAACTTGTCTATGGATCTCTCTAGTATATCATGACGATACATGTTGATGTTTGTAAAGTTAAGAGGCTTGCAAATTTCATCTAAGCAAGGTGTATCCATGATGACTATGCTAGGAGAACCAAGGTCACTTTCAAGAAAACACCTTATGTCTTCATCAATGCAAAGGTCTTAGTTGTTTGAATTATGTAATCCATAGATTCATTTTTTCACCCTTATTTTATATACCTTTCAAGTTTTGGGATTGGGTGAACAAGGCCTTGTGTGTATGTTCTAGTAGAATACCTCTTTGGCACAACTTCATTTAATGGAGTTTTCAAATGATCTTTCATGATTAAATTTTAACTCTATGCTCGTCAATATTATGAATTTGAAATTCAAGATTCATGGAAATGGACTTTATCCTCGAAAATGATGCCAAAATGTTACCTCCCAATTTCTTCACTTAAGGTGAAAAAGTCAAAATCACCAAGAAAGACCTTAATGGGAACTTAGAAAGACTATCCATTGCCACCTCGATAATTTTTTCTCTCTCTTTAGGTCGACTCCTCTCCAAAACAAGGGGGGCTTCATTAACCAAAATTTCTCCACTTAAGGTGAAAAAGTGAAAATCACCAAGTAAGACCTTAATGGGAAATAGGAAAGACTACTCACTATCACCTTGGCAGTGTTTTCCCTCTATTTATGACAACTCTCCTATGGCATGAGGGGGGATTCCTTAACCAAAATTCCAACAAGTTATAAAGAATAGGAATGGCATCCAAGACTTAGAATAAATCTAGTTTCTAATGAGATTTATGGCACTAAATTCCATATTTAATAAACATAAAATTAAGTCCAATAAAAGATGATGAAATAGGGGTTTCTTAGACTTATAAAGAATTTGATTTCTAATTATAAAGAATTTGATTTCTAATTATCTCGGTTGTAATATATAGATTCACAAAACAAAAAACAAATGATGTATTATTTATATTATAAGGTGGTTGAAAGGGAGGACACATGTCTAGATTCCAGATAGGGAAAATGGGGTGAACAGCGCAGACTTAGTGGGTCATTTAACCAATATTTTAGGGGAAAATTGTTGCATCATTTCACACTTGCATGCCTCCTTCTTAATGTTGGGGAGATTAGACCTAGGGTTCATCCATATTTGACCAACAAAAACCCCAAAGCATAAGCATATCAATCTTCAGCCAAGGTTGAAGAAGGTCTCACCTGAGACACAATGAGGATCATAGAAACCATGTGGTCTTATGATCGGGATGAAGGACTAAACACATAGGGATCCATCCAGGATGACATCCATACACTCCATTAATGAAAACTTACTATTATCAATATGTAAAAAAATACACATGTATATCCAAATAGCACATGAGTGACATATGATAGATCAAAATTGTTCCATCTTTATTATTCTTTCTATTCCATTGAACACAACCATACATTAATCAAACTATACTCAACAACAACAGTCTCATGTTCTCTTTAGATAATTCCCCAAAGTTACAATATATTGTGTCATGTGTATCCTTTAGACCTTAGACATATGATAGACTCGGACTTATAGTTAGAAGCATTACAACCTTACACTATTATAGAGGCTCAGAGTGAGCTCAACAACACAACAAACAACAACTCATTGAATCCTCTAAGTGAGTCTGTAACTCCATTTCTATTGATGTGGCTTCCTTTTATAGCTTTCTCTGCTCGAGAGCTATGTCTCTGTCAGTTTTGCTCCACTTTCTCTACTGACTAATAGTCTTACACGCCTCTACCGCCTACTTGCATCCACATATTATTTTTGGAATCGGGGCAATCTTAACTGCCTCACCAATTCATCTTTTGTTAGCTCCACGTTCCCTTGTGTTGTTGGATGTAATTATTCGGGGAGATTTCCTAATGAGTCCTTTCTTGATTCTAGTGTGTGTCTTTTTTATTTTCGATGTGCTTCTCAAAACTCAGACCGGCATGCATTTGGTAGACTTTGGACTTAGTGAGAAATATAAAAATTTGGTCTAACATGTGCTTCTTATCAATCTTCACGCATTAGGTTGGGTGCACACAAAACTAGAATGGGAGAGCACAATTTCATTTGTGCACATGCGTGAGATAAAACCAAAACTTTGGGTGCCAACAATCCCCCACCACTATTACTTGGCTCGTCCTTGAACCAATTGCATCATGGAATGACCACAGCAACAGATAGGACAGTGCTTATGAGTTCCTACACAAAATCCTTAAACTGGTGCTCAGTCTCATTAAGGTATCCCTAGAAATCCTCGGTAAGTTGAACAGTCACATCGGCCTCGATTACTATAACTTGAGGATATATCAGGTCCCACTGGTACATTGAGCCCATTTTCTGACAATTTACCAAAGCATGTTCATCGCCAAAATGTCTCAAGTACGACAAAGCCTACAACCAATTTTTCGTCGGGTCACCTCCATCGCAATTATGAAAATCACTCTTTTGTCGCAACACAGATGAACACATCCATTGTCCATCGACCAACGTTGGTCCCAACTCTAGGTTGTTCTCATTTCTAGTTCATTGTAAGAGAGACTAACCTACAATGAACATGCCCCATCAGTTCATCTCAAATCCATCATGTTGTCATCGTTAGTACATCAAAAGAGGGACATATGTTCGTCATAAGAGCGACAAAGAATCGACGAATGTGCCCCATTAGTTCATCCCAAATCCATCATGTTTTCCTCTCCAGTCCATTGTAAGAGCGAAAAAACAATGACGAATGTTCCACAAAAGATCATCAGGATCTCGTCAAACTATCGATAGGATATTGAAAAACGGGTTGTATTTCCGATGGTTACTAGGTGGGGAAGAAAATTTTAAACTAGTCGAACCATCGACAAACAAGTTCTTCGATGGTCTGACGAAGGGTTATTATTTATAAAATATATATATATATTGTTGCTTCCAATGTATTGTTCCCATAAGTATTGACAAAAATTATGAAGACTTGTTCTCGCATTATCTTGCTTCTTGTTCCAAAAAGTATTTTTCCTGTAAGTCTTGCTTCTATCACATAATTCCATCATTGTGAAGCTTTGATTGAACACCCTTGGTTACTAAATAGAGAATGAAGACAAGGAAATGGGGTGGGAAAATGGTGCAGATGTAAACATGAGAAAGTTAAAAATGCATCATGGTTAAGAAATGAAGGAGGGTTTATGGTAGCTTGGATGTTGTAACATCTCGCTCTGGCACACTAAGTGAACTTATTCTTTGAGGGCACTTGCTCGCAAGTGATCCGGATTATTATGCTATTAAAACTTTTGATTTTGATTATGAGGTGTCATGGGTTGATGACATGTTGTTTTACTGCATTGACATAGACAGGTTCTATTGACTCGGTTTTACTGAGTGTGCAGGATTTTGGACCTCGAGGATGCAGAGGCATCGATGGAACGCATTGGACTCCGGATCGAGTCGGGGAGTGTACCAGTGGCGTTTGATTTTTTTACTGTGATATTAGTGCATCTGATTAGATGATATGATATGGATATCTTCTGACATGATTCGTTGATGATGCAGGTTGATGATAGCTTGTCGACCAGACTCACATGTGGAGTAAAGGGGTCATGCATGACTACCAGAGATAATTTGTTGTGTTTTCCCTTGAGTATTGCGCTGTGTTTTTGCTAATTTGGTTAAACCCATTCTGCTGTAGATAATTATCAATGATATTGGTTGATTCCTTTCTGTCGATAATATTGATTTACTAGTTCAATTCCTTTTGTTGATAATGTTGATAATATCGGTTAATCCCATCCGGTAGTAGATTAAATTTTGTTTATTAGACGAACTGAAGTGTATTGGATAAATCCCTTTTTGTTTAAATCAAATCAGTGGAAACGTTAAGAAAAAGATGGAGTTAAATCTTACCGTAGATTAAACATTTATTCACGTTATTTCCTTGCTAAATTGTGATTCCACTTATCATTAACTTGCTTCTTCAATTACTTGCCAACAGGGATGGACTAATAAGCAAGTTGAAAAAGGGAATGAGTACTATATATAAAAAGGATTAGTTGAAAAGGGAATGATTTTTAATTATTAATTTAGTGATGAGAATGAATGTTTACTAAAATAGTAAGTTCCGTTGAAAAAGAATGATTTCTAAATGGTGACTTTTAGTTTGATAAAGGAAGGGATTTAAATATTAAAGAGAAGTTTGGTTTAAAAAGGATTGGTCAATAAGTTAAAATTTAGAGTTGTTCCACTCACCTTGTAATCAAATTTAAGCACTCATTACCTTCTCTTAGAAGTAATTGATTAAACCTTCTCACTTGTTTTAGCATTTTTCACTACTTACATATTCAATAGGAATTTCAATGAAATAATGCCAAACACTTCCTTGTTTATTGATGATTCTCTTAGGAACTACCTTGAGAAAAAGGCTTAGTTTATTTTAATGACTTAACAAGCATTGCATTTAATGATTTCACCTTGTTAAATTATGTTAATCACTCACGAGAAATTATATTATGACTTGCGTACCATTAATTTTAAGGTCAGTGCATGTTATGCAACCCCAAGAAAAGTATTAGATGATGTACATCAAGGAAGCCTAATTTACTTCACTCGGGCCCTTTACATTCTGCAAGTTAGGGAGAAGCTTTTTTTTAAACCTTGCACAAAACTAGAAAAATAATAAAATAATATATAAATGTGCTTTTACCGGTTGTACATCGTAGGATTCGTAACGGTTGAGGGTACGTTACACATGGTATCAGAGCAGGTTCAACCCGCGACTAAGGATCGCTACGGCTTCCATTGTTATGATTTGATTATAATGTCACTAATTGAGTTGACTTGTATGCATGCAAGTAATCATGGTTAGAGGAAGCTGCAGAGGCAGACGACAGGGTGCTAGGAGAGGAGGTGCGACGCCTCCAGTAGCATCCACACCTGAGAGATCTAACCCCTACAGAGACGAACAGGTTGTCGGGCAGCAACAGATAGCAATTGGTGATGTGGCTGGAATGATGAGATATTTTCAGCGCATGTCTGAGGCATTGATCAGTCATTTGGACAGAGATGAGGCCAAAGTGTTAGCACCCCCTGAGGGTCCACCGTGCACCCCGGTAGATACTGGTAGCATTCACCATGAACTCGAGAAGGTCAAATTTCCCAAGTTCTTTGGTGCCCTAGATGATGCAGTCATCAAGGAATGGTTGCAGAATATGGCGATGTTCTTTTCACTTCGTGATTATACCTCCAACATGAAGGTCCGCATACTGGTCTTTCAACTGAAGGGGAGGGCTCTTCTATGGTGGAAGACACTCCTACCGCAACTGAACATGGTCGTCGAAGACGTGTCATGGGAACTGTTTGAGGAATGGTTCTGAAAGAGGTACCTATCAAAGGAATTCATTGAGCGTCAGCTCAATGAGTTCAATGCCTTACGACAGGGCGGTCGTACAGTGCCCGAGTACAAGGCCAGTTTTATGGAGATACTCTGGTATGCTCTGCATCTTAACACTGAGAAACTTAAGGTCAACATGTTCGTGTTCGACCTTAACAGTAGCTTACATGCAAAGGTTGGGATTTTGATGCCTCAAACCTTACATGATGTCATCTAGAAGGCCCTCATAGCAGAGGAGGAGCTTATCAGCGAGGGTCAGACCAGGACTCCAGCGAGACCAGCAGGGTAGGTGTCATCTAGTGCACAACAGCATCAGACAACATCCAGACATACGCCAGGGTATCGTGGCTTCCAGAGGGGATCCACTTTCACTACACCTCGGCGATCGATGCCTTAACAGCGAACACCTTATCAGGGACCACAGCATCAATAGCAGCGTCGACCACAGCACTAGCAGTTTAGGCCTGTTCAATAGAACAGACCAGGATTCCAGGCTAGTGGGCCATCATCTTCTACTTCGGGTACCAGGACTATTGGGCCGAAGAAGGGGTATTGGACGTGTGGGGAGCCACAATACCAGTGTGACTGCCTTATGGAGAGTACTAGAGCATCCGGATCAGTTGGACCCACTACCGTGGGAGATATGGGCAAGGCCCATCGGATTCATGTAGCGGTGAATAATCACCAGGCAGAGCATCAGTCAATCATGCTCGAGACGACAGGTACCATCGTTGACTAGACCCTTAGTATTTTGATAGATCCCAATGCTACCGAGAGTTTCATCTTTGGTGCAGCACTAAAAAGGATTAAGGTAAAGGTAGTCGAATAGGATGATTTTAGCTTCGTAGAGATGGCCTCGAGAGCCAAACAAAAGGTTGGAGGAAAGGTTACAGGATGTATCCTTAACCTGGGAGAGTTTGTCACCAGGGCCAACCTGTATGTCACAATCTTAGGATCTTATGATGTCGTGATTTGTATGGACTGGTTAGAATCGCATGAGGCGATACTCAACTGCAAGACGAAACGGTTGAGCTTGGTCGATGATGAGGGACAGAGATGTGTGATTGTAGGTTGGAACCAGGGAGTTTCCCTGAGGTTCATCTCTTCCTTACAGCTACGAAAGATCATGCGCAAGGGGTGAAAGCTTTACGTGATCCTTGCGTTAAACGAGAAGGGAGTAGCGAAAGGTCTAGAACACCTTCTGTGGTGAGTGAGTTTGCGGACGTATTTCCGAAGGAGTTACCTGGGATGCCGCCAGAGAGGGAATTGGAGTTTACTATAGACCTAAAACCAGGAACTTAACCGATAGCTAGAACGCCTTATCGGATGTCGACCCCGGAGTTACAGGAGTTGAGAATGCAACTAAAAGAATTGTTGGACTTGGGACTGATACGTCCAACTGTGTCACGTGGTGTGTGCCTGTTATTTTCGTATGAAAGAAGGATGGGTTGTGGAGGCTCTGCATTGACTACCATCAATTGAACAAGGCCAGGATCAAGAATCAATATCCGTTACCAAGGATTGATGATCTATTCAATCAGATGAAGGGTGCAATGGTGTTCTCAAAGATTGATTTGCGATCAGGGTATCACCAGTTACAGATCAAGGAGGAGGATGTCCCCGACACCGCTTTTAAGACGAGGTTTCGACATTACGAGTTTATTGTTTTACCGTTTGGACTTACAAATTCCCTAAGGGTATTTATGAGTTTGATGAATGGGGTGTTCTGCAAGTACTTGGACAAGTTCATCCAAGTATTCATTGATGATATTTTGATTTACTCTCGGATGACGGAAGAGCATGAAGAGAACTTGCGCTTGGTACTACAGTGTCTACAAGAGCACAAATTGTATGGGAAGTTGTCCAAATGCTCATTTTATCAATCGAAGATTCACTACTTAGGGCATGTCATCTCTGACGAAGGCATCGTCATGGATCCAGCAAAGGTTGAGGGTATTATGGAATGGCCTATGCCGACGAATGTCCCGGAAGTGTGTAGCTTCATGGGTTTAGCGGGATACTATCGACGGTTCGTTGAGGGATTTTCGAAGATAGAAAATCCGATCACAGAACTGCAGAAGAAAAAAAAGAAGTTTGTTTGGATCGAGAAATGCACGGAAGCATTTCGGAGGCTCAAGGAGTTGTTGACAACAACACTAATACTAAAGGTCTCTAACATGGATGCGGACTTCTTGGTATGCACTGACGCATCCATGGAAGACTTAAGTGGGGTCTTGATGCAAAACGGACGAGTGATCACTTACATCTTGAGGAAACTGAGAAGGCATGAGGAGAACTACGCGGTGCATGATTTGGAGTTGTTAGCCATCATATATGCCTTGAAGGTTTGGAGACACTACCTTGTTGGAAAAAAAATTGAACTAAAGACTGACCACCATGGACTACAACACATCTTTATGCAAAGCGATCTGAACGTGCGACAACGGCGTTGGTCGGAATTTCTTAGCGAGTATGACTTCAAGATTACTTACATAAAAGGAACAATGAACCGAGTGGCAGATGCATAGAGTCGGAGACCACGCATCTTTTCGGTGTTGCCTCTTTAGATGAATTTACGTGAAAAGATTATAAATTTACAGCGTGACGATGAATGGTACAAAGAGGTCGAGGGTTTTATCGGAAAAAACACAATGATGTACCAAGATTTGAAGGATTTTTGTTTGATAGCGCTGGTTTATTGATGTTTAAAAATTAGATTTACATACCACCAAACAACAAGTTGAGGATGTTGATCTTGAGCGAGGCTCATAGAGCAGTTTACATGGCTCACCCGGGAGTCACGAAGATGAGGGAAGACCTTAAACCCTTATTCTTCTGGAAGGGAATAAAGGCAGACATAGTCAACTATGTGGCCAAATGTCTAGAATGTCAGTAGGTAAAGGCTGAACATAGACACCCAGCAAGATTACTTCATCCACACGCTATTCTGGAATCGAAATGGGAGGTTATTTTGATGGATTTTATTGTTGGATTGCCACTGACGGTAAGGAGACATGACTCGATTTTCATATTAGTAGACACTCTGATGAAGAGTGCTCACTTTGTTCCTATGTGTACAACATATCAGGCACCTGACATAGCTAGGGTTTTCATCAGTGAGATTGTGAGGTTGCATGGGGTGCCTAAGAGGATTATATCTGATCGATGATTAGTGTTTACTGGACGATTTTGGACGAGTTTCCAAGAGGCCTTGGGAACCCAACTTAACTTCAGTACAGCATATCACCCAGAGACTGACGAGAAAACTGAACAAACGAACCAGACCTTGGAGAACATGTTGCACATGTACGTGATGGACCAACAAAAGAATTGGGAAGAATTCTTGCCACTGGTGGAGTTCACTTACAACAACAGTTACCAAAGCACCATTAAGATGGTGCCTTTCGAGTTTCTTTATGGGCGACTGTGTCGGACGCCTTTGAGTTGGGATCAGCTTGAGGATAGGGTCCTGGTGGGACTAGAAGCGATCCAAGAAATGGAAGAGAAAATGCAAACAATAAGACAAAGGATTAAAAAATTGCAGGATCGGCAGAAGAGTTATGTCAATGCACTTCGTGTCGATCGTAGTTATGAGGTCGGCGATCGAGTCTTCTTGCAGGTTAAACTGCATAAGAGTTCGATCAAGTTTGGAAAGGGAGCTAAACTCTCTCCTAGTTTTGTGGCACCTTTCGAGATTGTGGAGAGAAAGGGGCCCGTGGCCTATCAACTAGCCTTGCCTGACTCTTTGAGGCGTATGCATGATGTTTTTCATGTATCTGTTTTGAGACATTATATTAGTGATCCTACACATGTTATTGACATGAGTTCCTTGCAGGTATAGGATGAGGGGGCTCTCACAGCTGAGTTGATCCACATCTTGGATCATCGTGTTCGACAGCTACGATGTCAAACAGTAGATCAAGTCAAGGTTTAGTGGGACAACTATAGTCCGCACTCGACAACGTGGGAGGATGCATATGATATGTGCCAGCAGTTTCCATTTTTGTTTAATAGATAGAATTATGATACTGTGATACACATTATTTTGGCACTTATAATGTGAAACTTCGGGACGAAGTTTAGACCAAGAGGGGGTGTATGTAACATCCCGCTCTAGTGCACTGAGCGAACTTATTCTTTGCGAACACTTTCTCGCAAGTGATCTAGATTATTATGCTATTAAAACTTTTGATTTTGATTATGAGGTGCTATGGGTTGATGACATGTTGTTTTACTGCATTGACATAGACAGGTGCTATTGACTCGGTTTTACTAAGTGTGCAGGATTTTGGACCTCAAGGATGCAGAGGCATCAATGGAACGCCTTGGACTCCGGATCGAGTCCGGGAGTGTACCATTGGCGTTTGATTGTTTTACTGTGATATTAGTGCATCTGATAAGATGATATGATATGGATATCTTCTGACATGATTCGTTGATAATGCAGGCTGACAATAGCTTTTCGACCAGACTCACATGTGGAGTAAAGGGGTCACGCATGACTACCAGAGATGTTGAGGGAAAGGCATGGTTAGCATCCCTGCCACAGCCTACTAGCACTCCCGATGTGGCTCGAACTGTAGGTTAATGTTTACCTAGTTCGAGAGGACCCACGATGTCGTGAGGGTGGACTGCGACAGTCACTCACGATGATTATAAGGGGCGTGCAATAAGGCGGGGGCCTTATTCCTTAGAGGCCCTTAGTCTCCCACAAGTTCACCTGGCGGAGTATTGACTCCAGGGGTTTTGATGTCTACCAAGTCAGTCAAGAGGTGAGCGGCACACTTGGAGCACGTGGTGCATCCTGAAGAGCACGTCACGCAAGAAAAATGGAAAGAGGCGACTGGCACCCTTGGAGCACGTAGTGCATCCTAAAGGGCACATCGCGCAAGGGAAACAGATTAAGGCGAGTGGCACCCTTGGAGCACCTAGTGTGTACTAAAGGGCACGTCACGTTGTTGATGATAAATGATGAACCTAGATGGCCTTATGACGAATAACGTGTTAAGAATTTTTAAAAAACAAAATCCCTAACAAAATGTCGTCCAGTACAAAAATTTAAGGTCTAAGTCTAAATTATGCTAGTGGTAAAATTTTAGCTATCTATTTAAAAAAAAAAAAACCAACATAAATAATAATTATACTCTTCATTAAATCTTGTAACAATAAGGGGGTAAGCAATTTAAATAATTCATAAAAATATGTTAGGGTAAAATTTAAGAAAAAGGAGGATAATTGTTTTATTTTTTTTTATGATAATTTAAAATTATTAACTAAAAAGGGAAAAAGGAAAAAGGGGGTTAATTTCTACACCTGCCAATTTGAGTCCTAAATAAAAAGGGGAAAGAGGGAAATCTAAAATATTTAGGAAACTAGGAAAAGAGGGAAACTTAAGAAGAAAAGGGAAACCCAAGGGGAAAAAAAAAGCAGAAAGTCAAACTTAGTAAGGTATCTACCATTAAGAACTTTCTAATTTAAAACTGAACTAGCAAATTGATAATGGGGAAAGTTATTAAAACTTGTAAGAGAATTTGGGGACACCTAGGAGTGACTCTAGGTGGGTGAGGGAAATAAAGGGAATTAATTAATTAAAGAAATTAAATTGTGGAGGGACGAAGGGGATGGGTGACACTTGTACGGGGAGGAATTTTTAGGATTTAATTTTTAAAAACTTAATTAAATGAGATTTTAGGAAAGTAAGGGATTTTGAAACTCTATATAATGAAGGGAGGAGATGGAGGAAGCATCTATTATGTTTGCGTAACGTTGCACTGTAGAAATCTCTACTTGACTTACTTGCTTGTGGGAGTTGGCATACCCAGCTCGGTGAGGAGTGGTAGCTTGGCCTTGCGAGGCGAGCTAGGAGCTAGTTGAATCTCTGGATAGTGTGTGTGGCCCTTTTGCGGCTCGGAGGGCTAAGGGGGAAGAATATCACCCCTAGCATTGGCTAGGAGGTACCGATGAATTCTCGTCGATCGGCAAGTGGGAGTTGCACGGAGTGCGCGGGACGTCACTCAGAGCGGGCGATTAGGCAACGGATTTTACCAGACTTAATGCCCACGAATTGTGGCTCCCAACCATTGCCCTCTGGCTGTTAACACCCCTGTTGTTTTGTTGAAAACGTTGACTGTGTTGTTGTAGAATTCACCCACGATTTTAGCCGTTTAATCATGAGTTAGCTTGTCGGAATGACCACGATTCGCCTTCAAACTATGGCTGTATTTTCCCTTGAGTGTTGCGCTGCATTTTTGCTAATTTGGTTAAACCCATTCTGCTGTAGATAATTATCAATGATATTGGTTGATTCCTTTCTGTCGATAATATTGATTTACTAGTTCAATTCCTTCTGTTGATAATGTTGATAATATTGGTTAATCCCATCCGGTAGTAGATTAATTTTTGTTTATTGGCCGAATTGAAGTGTATTGGATAAATCCCTTTTTGTTTAAATCAAATCAGCGGAAACACTGAGAAAATGATGGAGTTAAATCTTACCACAGATTAAACATTTATTCATGTTATTTCCTTGCTAAATTGTGACTCCACTTATCATTAACTTGCTTCTTCAATTACTTGCCAACAGGGATGGACTAATAAGCAAGTTGAAAAAGGGAATGAGTACTAATTATAAAAAGGATTAGTTGAAAAAGGAATGATTTTTAATTATTAATTTAGTGATGACAATGAATGTTTACTAAAATAGTAAGTTCCATTTAAAAATAATGATTTCTAAATGGTGACTTTTAGTTTGATAAAGGAAGGGATTTAAATATTAAAGAGAAGTTTGGTTTAAAAAGGATTGGTCAATAAGCTAAACTTTAGAGTTGTTCCACTCACCTTGTAATCAAATTTAAGCACTCATTACCTTCTCTTAAGAATAACTTCTCTTAGAAGTAATTGATTAAACCCTCTCACTTGTTTTAGTATTTTTCACTACTTACATATTCAATAGGAATTTCAAGGAAATAATGCCAAAGACTTCCTTGTTTATTGATGATTCTCTTAGGAACTACCTTGAGAAAAAGGCTTAGTTTATTTTAATGACTTAACAAGCATTGCATTTAATGATTCCACCTTGTTAACTTATGTTAATCACTCACGAGAAATTATATTATGACTTGTGTACCATTAATTTTAAGGTCAGTGCATGTTGCGTGACGCCAAGAAAAGTATTAGATGATGTACGTCAAGGAAGCCTAATTTACTTCACTCGGGCCCTTTATATTTTGCAAGTTAGGGAGAAGCTTTTTTTTTAACCTTGCACAAAAGTAGAAAAATAATAAAATAATATATAAATGTGCTTTTACCGGTTGTACATCATAGGAGTCATAACGGTTGAGGGTATGTTACACAGTATCAGAGCATTTTTCCACAAAAGATCATCAGGATCTCATCAAACTATCGATAGGATATCGAAAAACGGGTTGTATTTCCAATGGTTATTGGGTGGGGAAGAAAATTTTAAACTAGTTGAACCATCGACAAACAAGTTCTTCGATGGTCTGACGAAGGGTTGTTATTTATAAAATATATATATATATAGTTGCTTCCAATGTATTGTTCCCATAAGTCTTGACAAAAATTAGGAAGACTTGTTCTCGCATTGTCTTGCTTCTTGTTCCAAAAAGTATTTTCCCTGTAAGTCTTTCTTCTATCACATAATTCCATCATCGTGAAGCTTTGATTGAACACCCTTGGTTACTAAATGGAGCATGAAGACAAGGAAATGGGGTGGGAAAATGGTGCAGATGTAACGGTTGTACAACGACGAATGTTCCACAAAAGAACATCAGGATCTCGTCAAACTATCGATAGGATATCGAAAAACGGGTTGTATTTT
This sequence comes from Picea engelmannii, assembly GCA_009831015.1. Classification (NCBI taxonomy): domain Eukaryota; kingdom Viridiplantae; phylum Streptophyta; class Pinopsida; order Pinales; family Pinaceae; genus Picea; species Picea engelmannii. Next base: position 1,115,008 of record ML779783.1, read on the forward strand.
CGATGGTTACTGGGTGGGGAAGAAAATTTTAAACTAGTCGAACCATCAACGAACAAGTTCTTCGATGTTCTGACGAAGGGTTATTATTTATAAAAAATATATATATTGTTGCTTCCAATGTATTGTTCCCATAAGTCTTGACAAAAATTATGAAGACTTGTTCTCGCATTGTCTTGCTTCTTGTTCCAAAAAGTATTTTTTCTGTAAGTCTTGATTCTATCACATAATTCCATCATCGTGAAGCTTTGATTGAACACCCTTGGTTACTAAATGGATCATGAAGACAAGGAAATGGAGTGGGAAAATGGTGCAGAAGTAACGGTTGTACAACGATGAATGTTCCAACGGTTGTACAACAACAAATGTTCCAATGGTTGTACAACGTCGAATGTTCCACAAAATATCATCAGGATCTCGTCAAAATATCGATAGGATATCGAAAAACAGGTTGTATTTCCGATGGTTATTGGGTGGGGAAGAAAATTTTAAACTAGTCGAACCACCGACGAACAAGTTCTTCGATGGTCTAACGAAGGGTTATTATTTATAAAAAATATATATATTGTTGCTTCCAATGTATTGTTCCTATAAGTCTTGACCAAAATTATGAAGACTTGTTCTTGCATTGTCTTGCTTCTTGTTTCAAAAAGTATTATTCCCGTAAGTCTTGCTTCTATCACATAATTCCATCATCGTGAAGCTTTGATTGAACACCCTTGGTTACTAAATGGAGCATGAAGACAAGGAAATGGGGTGGGAAAATGGTGCAGATGTAAATATGAGAAAGTTAAAAATGCATCATGGTTAAGAAATGAAGGAGGGTTTATGGTAGCTTGGATGTAGGGAGGCTAACACATTTGGAAAAATTTAGAATACAGGAAAATCCTTCATTTTGATGTACACAGAGTAATACCCTCTTCAAATTCTTCTGACCAGATTCAATCATTGTCAATTGATCAGTGCTACCGGACCCTTTTTTCCAAGCATTTCATTGTTTTGTCCTTAATTTATCTTCAAAAACAATTTAGTTTCTAAGAAAAAATAGAATCATAAGAATGTCAATTTTTTATCGATTTGACAAGAGAACAAAATTAACTTGGTAAAAAAACAGTGATTACAACTAAGAATCACATGGTCTCTGGAAAATTTTTGTTGTAGTTCTCGGAATTGGAAAAATCAAGACCATGGAAATGTGGCATGCATCCCATCCATTTTTCCTCCACGACCTCATCGATTTTGCTTGTATCATGCCAGAAATGTAGCATGAGTCCCATCACACCATTAACAAATATTTTCCTAGCTTGAGTTCATTGCTTATTCAACTTCATATTTCTCAAATGAGATAGGTTCAACATCAACAACATACTTGTAAGTATGGCCAAGAGCTAAGTCTTGCCATACATCAAAAATGAAATAATTCCACGTCATATCACATCATCGTTGATTAATATTTCAACTTCGTTCTATTAATTTTAGTAAAGAATTATGTATTATATACCTTGAAATTGATCATTCTAAATTTCCATTCAAATCTACCATCTAGAGTATCATATTCAACCAGCACATGCATCTCTAGAAAAAAATGTGTGTGTTATCTTGTTCTACCATCTCTTTTGTAAGTTCAATAACTAAATCCTATAGAAAAAGGGAAAACAAGAAATAAGTAAAACAACACACCAACTCCACAAAAACTTCTCAGTCTAGAAGGAAAAAGAATACATACCTCAATACTGGAAATTTTAACTCCATCTTCAACACACAGATAAGTATTGTATATGAGACCACCCATAACCAACTTATCAACTTTCTTGTATATTTTTTTGATGGACCGATCTTATTATCATATGATGCACTAGAAATAATTGCAACAAATTGTTTGCTAGGATTCAAGACTACTTGCACATGATGAAGTTCACCTTGAGGAGGGAAACAGTGTCGGGAACTTCAAATTGACATATTCACTTTTGTTGAATGACAATAAATATCGAACCAAAATATGTGTTTTCATGGAAATAATAACACTCAATAGAAGTGCCAGGATTCCAAATAAAATTTAAGTAAAGAACACACACCTGCATGCATAATCCTACATGTGAGGGAAGGTATTTTGCAATATGGTATGTGGAACCATGAGGCTTCCATGAGACAAATGCATCATTAACATATACATAATCTAGAGAAGAGAGTTGAATAACAAATCTGTCAAGATTTTCTCCTTTATCTTCCTCCCCCTATTTCATGGAAGAGCTAAAATTGTTTTTAGGAAGAGTTATTTAGCTTCATAAGTTATAAAGTAAATGGAAATATTCAATCATTTTCAATTGATCAGTGCTATCAAACCCTTTCTTTCCAATCATTTCATTGTTTTTTCCTTAATTCATCTTGAAAAACACTTTGGTTTCTAAGAAAAAAGAGACTCGTAAGAATGTCAATTCTTTTATCAATTTGACGAGGGAACAAAATTAGCTTGGTAAAAAAATAGTGATTAGAACTAAGAATCACATGCTCTTTGGAAAAGCTTTGTTGTAGTTCTTAGAATTGGCAAAATCAAGACCATGGAAAAAAGATGATTTTGGTTGATCCCTGCAAACAAAACTAAAGTACTTTTCATGTGCACACTAGGGTTTAAGTAGATTCTACTAGCCAAGGTTAAGATAGACTCTTCTAAAATAAACTGGTAAAAAAATATTTATATTCTCTATTACCTCTTTCTTGTTATATATATAGTTCACACCTCTTTTTATGCATGTGTGTTGTAAGATAGGCCAATTTCAAGTATTTTAAAAAAGAATTACTTTGACATTGAAATAGTGTTGGAGGGAATTTAAAAAAGGGTTACTTGTATCCCTCAGCAAAGGATTGGCACTTTATTGATATAGCAAAGGCAAATAGTAGTCTTGTTTCCTTATCTACAACTAATGCAAACATCGAAATATTCAACGGAAGGATAGACAAATACCTATGAATAGATTTTAGGTCCTTTGGTTTGTTTTTCGAACAAGAGGAAGAGATTTCAACATAAGAACTCCTTGGACATATGTACACATGCAAACAACAAAACCTTTACTCTTTCTTTGGAGAATTCTATTCCGCAAACTGAATTCAACTTGCATACAAATATTTAATGTAAACATGAATACAATTTCATGAATTGGACTATAGAAATAAACCATGAGCATATATGAATTCATATAACAACAAATGAATTGGGAGAGGAAAAAGAAGAGAGATATGAATTTTGTTTGCTCTATGATAGACTTAAGGTCTACAAAAGGTGTCTAACACAAACTCGATGTAGTCTAATGCACCGACCAATAGAACTAACAATAAGCACAATAAATACAACAAGACACAGATAATTCAGATACATCACAAACACATATACATGAGCAAAATTGTTCTCCATTTAATTAGCAGATCAAGCATTACATAACAAATCATGCATATAACTCATAACAAAGCATAAGTCTCGCGTCAACTCCAACAACAACTAACTCAAATAACTAACAACCTCTCATCAAACACATTACTATATATATATATATATATATATCAAAGCATAAGTCTTACATCAACTCCAACAACTACTAACTCAAATAAGTAACCACCTCTCATCAAACACTAATATATATATATATATATATAACATTACATGCATATATTATATTATATTTTTTTTTACATATAATATTACATGTATATATTATATTATACATCACAAACACATATACATGAGAAAAATTGTTCTCCATTTAATTAGCAGGTCAAGCATTACATAACGAATCGTGCATATAACTCATAACAAAGCATAAGTCTCGCATCAACTCCAACACCAACTAACTCAAATAACTAACAACCTCTCATCAAAATATATATATATAACAAAGCATAAGTCTTACATCAACTCCAACAACAACTAACTCAAATAAGTAACCACCTCTCATCAAACACTAATATATATATATATATATATATAAAGCATAAGTCTTACATCAACTCCAACAACAACTAACTCAAATAAGTAACCACCTCTCATCAAACACTAATATATATATAT
>ML779783.1:1130106-1179715 GCA_009831015.1 Picea engelmannii
AGGATCTTCCTCTAGATGCTTCTCTTAATAGACACATTTAGTATAAATAAGGGTCGAGGGTATGAAAACCCTAGCTTGGAGATTATTGTAACAGAGCGTTGCTCGACTGGAGGTTGCCCCCTCGAAGAGGCATGTGAACATTGTTTTCTAAATCAAAGTTCTTTTCTATTGCTATTTCGTATATCATTTCTATGTATTGTGAAGATTATGCTGGATATTTTACTGTTATTCTGCCATTTCTAGCATTTTATTTATGTTCTGCATATTTTATATATCTGGTATCTTGCAGTTGGTCATTGATAAAACCCCTACAAAATTCATGGAGACACTTTCCCATGGATGGGATGGAACAGGAAGTGGTGAGCATAGCCCCAGTTTTCTATTAGTGGGCTTACAAGTAGAACACATCACACACCCCTTTACATATTTAGTTACAATTGCTTTTATTTGAGGCCAGTAACAAAACCTCTGCACATGAGCCATAGTTTTTCCTACCCCAAAATGCCTAGACACAAGAGAAGTGTGAGGTTCTCGTATTACATGGACTCGTTCACTTGTAGGAATACATAGCTTCCCAAGATGGTAGAGTAGTTTTCCCTGTAAACAATAGTTCTCTACCTATGCACCATGGGTTGGCTTCTCATATACTTCTTTAAAATCTTCATCGATGGCATATTGCTCCACATAGCTATTATGAGATAAAGAAGTATTCCTCAAAATAATAGGAGCAGCAATAGGAGGTCTAGAAAGCATATAGGCTACCTTGTTACTTGTACCCTTCTTGTACTTGATTACCAAATGAAATTGTTGTAGAAAACCCATCCATCTGTAGTGTCGATATTGTTGTAGTTTGGTCTGTGCTTGGAGATAATGTAAGGGTTGGTGATCTGTATGTATGATTGTTTCTTTCCCTAACAAGTAGTGCTTCCATTTCTTTACGCTTTGAACTAATGCATACAACTCTTTATTATATGTAGGATAGTTAACAACAATTTGGTTAAATGTTTAAGAGTGGTAACAGATAGGCTTACAATATTGCATCAATACTGCACCCATGGCGTATTCATCGGCATCTGTCTCGATATTGAAAGGCTTTTGAAGATTCATCAGTACTAATACTGGTGTGGTGTTGATCTTCTCCTTCAAAGTGTCGAAAGATTTTTGTTTCTTTCCTTCCCACTGAAAAGTGTTCTTCACACTAGTTAAGGCATGAAAAGGAGCTGCTATAAAGGAGAAGTTGGGAATGAATCTCCTCCAATATTGAACTGCACCTAAGAAGCTTCGAACTTCGGTTACACTCTTTGGCTCAGAACAATTTACGATTACATCAATTTTGGAAGGATCAATTTTCAATTGTCCTCCTCCTACAATATGACCTAAGTATACAAGTGCAGTCTTGCCAAATTCACATTTAGACATTTTCACATACAGTTTTTCCCTTTGAAAAGTATCCAATACCTGCTTTACATGCCTTACATGTTCATCCCAAGTCTCGCTAAAAGTAAGAATTTTGTCTAAATACACAATCACAAAGGCATCTAGGAAAGGCCTGAATACCTCATTCATCACACGCATGAAAGTTGTCAGAGCATTACAAATCCCAAATGACATAACTAACCACTCAAACAATCCTTGTTTGGTTTTAAAGGCAGTCTTCCATGCATCATGTTCTGCGACCCTGATTTGATGATATCCACTGCACAAATCAAACTTAGTGAAATAAACAACATTCTTCATCTGATCAAGTAAATCATCTATACGAGGAAGAGGGTATGGATTTTTCACCATGATTTTATTTAAGGCACGGTAATCGACACACATTCTCCATGTGCCATCTTTCTTTGGCACCGTCACAATCGGAGAACCACAAGGAGATGAATTGGGCCTGATGACCCCTTGATTCAACAAGACATGTACCTGATTCTCGATCTCTGTCATCTTCACAACTGACATCATGTACATACCCACATTAGGAAGAGGGGAATCCTGCTGAAGATGTATCTCATGTTGTATTTCCCTCTTCGGAGGTAATCAATCTGATTCCTGAAAAATATCATCATACTTAGAAACAATATCAATTAATTCCTTTTTATGAGATGGATCACATCCTTGGAAAGCATTGTATGTCCTGACATCTTTCTCTCTGACAACCATGAGTACATATCTCTTATTAGTTTTTATGAGTATTTTCATTTGCCCTGCACTAACAAGTCTCGTATTTACCCTCATGATGTGTGCTCTAACAATATATTCTACTCCCCCTTTAGTAAGATGGTATTTGTTCTCATGACGAAAGAAGACTGCTTTTCTATCATATAGATAAGGACTCCCCAACACTATGCCACATATATCAAGTGGTACAACATCCAAATCCACTTCATCAATCAACTTTGAAGCAATAGAAAATATGATCCTACATTGTTTGGTGACATTAAATTTTTCTTTATCACATACCCAACCAAGAGGATAAGGCTTCGGATGTGGTTTTGTTTCAAGACCCATCTTCTTGACAAGCTCTTCAGATATTAAGTTTACTTGGGAACCCAGATCAAATAATGTATCTATCTTAGTATGTTTAGATACAACTCTTATATGAAGTAGCTCAGTCCTCTTTCGTTCATCATCATGAGATTCATTATTGGAACTTGAACTAGCATGAAGAGAATCTTTACCTTGTACTCCAACCGATGTGATCTTTCCTTCATCTCCTGAATCGGAAACAAGATCTTGTTGCACTGTAGAAACAATCTTTGTCTTCCCCTTTCCACTGAATTGTTTCGGTTTCTTTTCTGGATGCAGTTTCCAACAATTTTCTTCATTGTGACCGCTCTTCTTGCAATGAGTGCAAGATGGTTTTACTCCTTCTCTCATTACTATAGCAGTCTTCTTTTCCTTCCTTTTGAACTTCTTGAAAGCATTTTTTGGGAAATTGGAAGGTTTCTTCATGGGATCTTCTTGAACATGTTTCCCCCTATTCTCAAGGTGAGTGGCTTGCACACAAACTTTGTCAAGACTAGTGGGGTTAAACAAGAGAAAAGTATGAAGAATATAATTGTGAAGTGCGTCAATACACTTCAGTAAAGTTTCATAAGAATCCAAAGGAATGTTCAATGCCAAAGCTTTCTTCCTAAATTCCTCTGTGAAACTTTGTATAATTTGACCTTTACTTTGCCATAAAGTTTTTCATTCCATCATCACTTTATGTAAATACCCTAATGGATAGAGTTGCTTCCTTATCTCTGATTTAAATTATAACCATGAGGAAAGAAGATTGGCATACTTACTTATGTCCTGAATCTTTCTCTCCCACCATATGAGAGCGGTGCCTTCCAACCGAAGAGAATCCAGTTTCACTTTAACTTCCTCTTCATCAATATGTTGAACACAGCAATATACTTCAACCTGTCAGATCCAATTATCTAGATTTTCAGGATTATCATATCCATTAAACATAGGTAAAGCAAATTTTACATCAAGCTTTAACAATGGTTTCTTAAAAGAGGCTTTATGGCTAGAATGATGAGAATGATGAGAATGCTCAGAGGAAAAAGAACTAGAACTTGAAGGTGAAGATGGAAGCTCGGGAGAATCTCCTCCATCCCCTTGGTTTAACGAAGCATCATCATCTGCATGTGCTTCCGTTTTCTTCTCTTTCTTCTTCATCCTCTTATCATAATCTCCATACATTCGTTCGACCATTTCTGACATTCAATAAAAGACCATGTGAAATGTTTTCTCATGTTCATCATGTTTGTCCTCTTCTGCCATTTTCTTCCTTCTGGATGCACGGCCAACTTCGGGATTGAAAGTCTTAAGAGTTCCTTCACCCTACTTCTGCTTGGCCCTAGTAAGCATTCATACTCAACAATTCAAGTCAAAGACGATTGCTCTGATACTAACATGATCTAGGATCTTTTCGTTCGGTGACTTATTAAAGAATTGTATTAAATGAGCATAAACTAAAGTGCACCATAAAGAAGGAAAATCTCAAAAGGAAAGAGACATAAGCATGCAATATGAACGCAAAAACTTGATAACGGATTTTGTCCCTGGTGGACTACGTATCCGGGTCCTGCTCTAAAATGGGTAGGCCTTTTTATTAACTCCACAAAAGAATTGGGCAAAATACATAAGTATACCTCATTCTGAAGTTAAGCTACAAAAAATTTGCCATATCATAAAACAAACATCACCACTGTGTTTGTGGCATCGAATTACCTAAAAATAATTGTCTCTACGCCCCGATCTGAGTCTGGCACTTTCAGGCCCAAGAGGCACCCTTATCTCGGTTTTTGTGAATGCACCTGCAACTAATGATTGGAAAAATTTCTCGAAATGCATGCCAATTCTGTATGGTCGCGCCTTGGTCTCCCTCCCTCCGTGCACTGGTAGAAACCCATTTTTTATATAAAAATGTGACGGTTGTGTAATAAATGGTCGTTTGGTGTAGTGGTTAATGGAGACTAAATAAAGGTGTTTGTTGGCAGAGGTCTCGGGGTCGAACTCCCAGGCCTCCCCTTTTATACATATTGTTATAACAATTTTTGGGTGGGGGATAAGTTTGGTGGAGATGCTACTAGAATGGTGGGTCGGCGGAATATGTCGCCAATCTGGTAGAACCGCTGCCAGATTTGGCAGTATATAATTAATATTTTATTTTTTTGAATTTTCGGTTGTTGGGCGTCATTGGGCATTTGCCCACTGCCACGTGGCAGCCCATGACTGGGCCATGAGGCAGCCAATCATTGGCCCACATCACCTCATTGTACATTCATACTGCCACGTGTCATACGAATGCCACATTATCCTGCCATGCAGTGTATGGATGCCACGTGTCCTATACGGACTGCCACGTGGCAACTTTTCATTGGTCCATAAGTCGGCCCAAAAAGTCCAAAAATGAGTGACATGTGCCAGCCTCTGGTGCTGCCACGTCAGCATGACATGTGTCACCTTCTACACTTTCCATGTATGTTGTATGGATGATGATGTCATCCGTACTGATGCTGATGTTAGTAGTATGAATGCTGACTCATGCTTGTTGATTGGGCTAGGTTGACCAAAACTTTGACTGCAAATATCTTTCGATCCATAACTTCATTTGACAATCTGTTTACGTCGTTGGAAAGCTTATGATGGGCTCTTCGTGATCATGCCATTTTCATTGAGATTTGTGAACTTTGATTTTTTTCCCTTTCTCTATCTGTTGAAGCTATTGTGAGCATCCTGAGTTGCCTCTGCGAGTTCTGAGTTGTTCTTAGCCTTCTCTAGATCCTTTTTGGATCAGTTGTCCTTATAAGCTAGGAGATGTAATTTACTATTTAAGTCCTTTAATAAAATGTCAAATTTAGTTTTGTCAAAGTGCAATAGCCTTTTATTATCAGAATTCTCTTCAATGGCGCTCTTGTGCATTGCAAAGTTTAGATTTAGGGTTAAAGGTTTATGATCAGAGTCAGGTTCATGGTCATTTAAAAGGTCAAAAGTTGTTATTTGGTTGGAAACGGGGATATCAGATATCACATAATCTATGAAACTACTACATATCCCATGAATATAAGTCATCTGGTTAAAGTTAGGCCACTTCATTACTCCATTGAAAGTTATTAGGTCTTGAGAGTTGCAGAGCTTAACCAACTCAGTACCAAACAAATTCTCAATTAGGTCTTTAGAGCTTCTTTTGTAGCTATTAGATAAAACAAGGTCCTCATCTAGCCATAAAGGATTATGGTTGGAATCAATGATTAAAAGAGTAGCTTGTTTAGTTGCAGTCTTGGCATTAAAGTCTCCTAGAAAGAGGATATTACCTTCATTTTTCAAACTATAAATATCGTGTTCTAAGGGGCAACTTCTATCTAGATTGTTTTACTTATAAAAAGTAGAATTATTAGGTGCAAAATAGCAAATTTCTATATACATATTCTTAGCATTGGTGTCTAAAATTTATATCCAAATGTATTGATTGAGAGGGTCGATCTTATGAAGTTGAATGTGAGGAGAAATGTTATATTTAATATAACAAGCTATGCCTCCTATCCCTCTACTGTGGGACTTTTTTTCCATGCCGACCATAAGACAAATCCTTCTATGTTAGGGACCTTAAACTCTTCATGCTCCCAAGTTTCAACTAGACAAATAATATCAATATCACGCTGGATCCAAGTTATCATAGGACATTGAGCCATGGAAATCCACAACAGTTCCAAAAAAGGATCTCGAGTGGCCTGAATTCCTATTTATTATTATCCTTCTGGTCTCTATCCCTAACAATGGCTTTTTGATTTCTAATTATTTCCCATTTTCCTTCTTTTTTGACTTCTTTTACCTTTTGAACTTCCTTCCTTAATTCAGCTTGGTCTTCGGGAATGAGATCTTCATTTCTAAATATTTTTTACCCTTCTAAGCTCAGATATTTACTGAGTATGCTATATTTATGGTCATTACAACTTAAATTGACACGGATCAACCTATCTTTGTGATCAATTATTTTTCCTAGCCTCTTTGCTTCTATGAGGTAAGTTGTATCAATTTGTGATTTATCATTTAATTCTTCTTTTACTATTGCTAGTGTATCCTCCTCTTGTTTTTATTTTATACCAAAAATCATGAGGTTCAAGGCTCTTTTATTACGTTCATGGTCCAATTCGATTAGCTTATTCATTTCCTCTTTGATGGGTTTGATATCCAATTTTTTTCCAGATTACTAAGGGTCAAATTGTTGGTTAGTTTTTCTTCTAGCTCTTTAATCCTATCTCTCAAGTTACGATTTTCTTCAGCCTCTCCTTCTTGGGTTGATTGTTTATGTTTTTCCATTTCTTGAATCATATCCTTCATTGTCTGCAATTCTCTATTTGAGTTTGAATGGTATCTTTGAAGAGTATAATTTTTTTTATCAAGCATTGCCTCTAGCTCTATTTGGAGTTTTACGTCTCTTTCTTCACTCCTTTTTTCTAATGAATCTAACTCTATTTGGATTTTGGCATCTCTCTCTTCTCTCCTTTTTTCTAATGATTGCATATATTCGTAAAGGATCTCTAGGGTGATTTTGGGGGGTCTCCCCCTAATAGGATAAGTTTTTGGAATAGGTGGTGGAGTGCTCATATTGAAAAGAAGAGAAAAATAAGTAACAATTATTATTTTGGATTGACTTTAAAAATGGAAAATATTTTTTTTAATTGATAACAATGATAACAATTATTATCTCTCAAATCAACTTGTAATTATTAAACTTATATATATATATATATATATATATATATATATATATATATATATATAACAATCCTCATGTGTGTGTGTGTGTGTGTGTGTGGAACTGAGGTGGTTACAAAGGATTTTAGAATGTACTAGGGAATCTAGCAGTTTTAACCCACTCATACAAAAGGGTCTATGCATTTAGAAGCAAGTGTAGAGGGTTGGAGAGATTGGATGCAAAGAATGTATAAGTCATCTCCTTGGAATATTCATACTCAATATTTTTCGTGTACTCGGGCTTCCATAATTTCTAGTCATCTCCAATTTCATATTCTACTAAACTTGTCTCTACACCTATATTTAGAGAAAATTGGGCCACAAAAAATTTCATAAAAAAATAAAAGGCTACAACAAGTAGTTAAATTGATTTCCGTTGAGCCCCCGGGGGGGCAGCTCAATTGGCAAGTGCCGTGAAAATGAAGTTCCATGAGGTTTCGAGTTCAATTCCCCCCGACTTACCTTGTGTGTCACGTAAGGGGCATCGTGGGCACACCTGGAGGTTATAGTGGTAGCGGTTGGATAACACGGCCACGTGCCCAACTAGTTGTTGATTCCTCCAGACACAAAAAAAAAAAAAAAAAAAATTGATTTCCGTTGAAGGTGACTTCTTCACTCAAGCCTAGGTCTATCCCTCCCTCATCTCCTTCAACCTCAATCTCTCACCAAGGGTTTAGACTATTAGCCAAGGGGAGCCATGAAGAAAGGCTCTAGACTTATACCTACAACTTGTAGAGAAATTATGATCTTCTTAAGATTAAAAGCTTCACACTCAAAACCTGTGTTATAGCCTCTTCCAAAGGTATGCCAAGATAATATCTTCCAGCCTCAACTCCCTCGAATTATACTACGAAAAGGTAGTTAAGTTTGGTTGGGGACTTGATCTAAGAAATACAAGTGTTTAAATCCCATGTATCCTACTTGGGTCTTGTATTTTATGTACATTTTATATATTGTATGGTACACTTTGTAGGTGACTTCTTGTTGCAATCTTCCATGATGCGGATACCCATGGGTTTCTTCAAGGAAAAAAGAGAGTGATCACGGGTTGCCTCAAAAGTGGAGAATAGGCATATGGAAAACTTGTATAAACAATAGCTAGGAGATCTCAAAATCATGTTTGTTAATGCAAGGAAAGTGTGTATCTGGTTTAAGATCAATTTGGAATACTAATGACCAAATTGGTAGTATAACATAAGGCCCCTAATGTGTGGGTTCACAAGGGCGGTTGATGGTCAAAATGCATTATCAATTAGAAAGAAGATTTTTTAGAGAACAAAAGAGAAGTCTAATAGCCTGAAGATCATAAAATCAACTGCAAACATAACACAAGGTATTAGAGAGACAAGTTTTTAGAGAACAAAGGAGAGGTCCAATAGTCCCAAGAGCATAAAATCACCTACAAACATAAGACAAGGTATCAAAAAAATATTTTCCCCGAGATAGGAATACCCATGTTTAGATGGAAAATACAATTATTACTACCAAATCAACCTAACCCACCTTTCGTGGGGAGCCCCCGACCTGTTATGGCTCAGTCCAATCCAATGTTTTAAAACTTGGACTTGGCGTCAGAATTGGTTGAGGGTCAATTCGAACTTTGACTTGGACTCAGCCATGACTAAGACTGGTTTGAATTTAATGACTTAGTTTACTAAAAGAATAGATAAAATACTTAAATTTTAATGAGAAATGTATATTTTAAAGATTCCAAGCCATTATAGACAAACATGCAAAATTTTCTCGTGTATATACCATGTAAGGGTGAATATATCAAAATGGCACTGAGTACGAATTTCAATACATATCATAAACAAAATAAATACATATCTGAGTTTTAAAACATTGCTTCTACCTTCGATAACTTTTCCTAATTGGACCTGTTATCCCCCATTTCTAGGGATAAATAAGGAGATGATGTCTTGAAGCCCTCAAGTTGATGACATGGAGTATCGAGAGGCATATGAGCAGGTAGGGCCCCATATCCTACAACGCACCACCATTCGATCTATGGCTGCAACATCGACCACACCCAGCTTGGCCCACAGAGGACAGCAGGTCTTGATTCATGAGGTAACAAATATGGTATTTTGGTAAGTGTCATCTTAATATCTGAAGCATTTGAACATGTTGCAAAGGGTCCTTTCTTGATTTTGAAAACATTTGCTTGGAAATTATGTTTTTTTCCCTATTTCACTTTGGTGAGTGTCATGGTTTCCTAGTAAGTGGCCACCCTTAGGGAAAGGGTTGCTACCATGGGGTCTCCTTGAAGGGTCACCGTACCATTCCCACTCATACTTTCCATCTTCCATCACTTCTTCCCCTTCGTCTCCCCACATTTTAGGTTTTTGGGCTTATTGACCCAAGAAGGGCATCTACCTCATTTCATGGGAAGAAGGGCCATTAGGCATGGAGGTGCCCTAACAAAAACAACATGCAATAAAGGCTCACCCTGGGATCCCAAGAGAAATGAAACACTTCTCGAAAAATTAAGGGATCCATAAAATAAATAATTAATCAATTACTGAAACTTTCCAAGGTAGAGAGTTTGTGGGCTACGCATTTCCTTTTTATTGTCCCTTATTATCTTCAACTTGGAAAGGCATGCAAACCAAGGTAGATCGTATGTGGGATATGCATTTCCTTTATAGTGCCCCTTATTGTCTTCAACTTTGTGTCACATGCAAAGTAAATGGATAACAAAGGGTTTGGAAAAATATGCCTTAAAAACAAAAAGAGGAAAAGGATGTGGCTAGCCCTCAACAAAGGCACCCATAAATGAGACAATATGAGCCCTTGTATGTCATGAGACCCCATACCTAGAAGTCTAACACCATCCACCTCACATTCACTACATGACTTAGAAATTTTTATCCTTGGGGACATCCCGTACTTGAGGAATTGGTTCACCCAATAGGGCATTATGACACCCCTCCCATATTTAAATTTGGCAAATTGTATAAGGTATTTGAGCATTGGTTTATTTTGAAAAGGGGGGATTTGATGCACATGTTTGGTTGGTTCTTTTATTAGATATTGTGTACTTGGCATGATATTATGACTTGTGGACCCTTGGAGTGTGTATTTGTTTGTCTTTGTAGGTCCCTGATAGTGAAATCTTGATTGTGAAGGCACAAGATCACTTGGACCTTCATTTGGGGCATGAATCCCACAGGTTGAATGATCTGCCCCCTCTCCTTTGGACAGCCTAGAAGAGGGATGTTGCCTTTGGAGGCACTTTATTATCCCTTGGAGGTGACTTGCTATCCCTCTTAGCCCCAACGTTTACCTTTGGATGCCACATTCTACTCTTTTGGGGCATGATGTCACACTTGGAGGGCTAGGGCTTGGTGGTGCTGGATGATTTGATGATGACTTGGCGCATTTGGATGGAGGAAGACCCTTGAAATTGAAGATATGGCCTTTGGAAGCCCAACATATCCTTCAAGAAGCTCAACAACTTGCTCATTATGCCAAAAATCCATCCCTAAAAGGCATGGCATCATCATTTAGGGATTTCTTCTTTTGTAAAATTGAACTGTAATTTGTAAAGGGTCAAATTAAGGAGGTTGACCTTCATAATTTGTGTTTTACCCTAAGTATGTGGACAAATTTGGTTTACAAGGTCTTGTATAAATAAAGACCTTGTCACTTTCATTTTAGACATATCACACTTGAGAATTACATAAGTTTTGGCTGAAATTTTTTCCCTACTTAGGAAAATCGCATCTCTCTCTCTTATGCTTTTAGATGCTAGTAATTTTCTTTTAGTGGAAGAAGGTAAGGCTCTATCTCTTGGATGACTTGTTCTTGCTTTGTGGTGGAATATTATTGGTAGAGAAGGGTTTTTGCTTGCTGTCTATTGGAATTGCTAAGGAATTTTATGCATATTGTTGTTATTTCTTCTTGTTTCATGGTTATTATTGTCTAAACCTTTGGAGGAGTATAAAGGAATAAACCCTCCACTAATATCTATCATTATTGGTTTGGATAAGTGATCCAAAAAGGATCTAGAGAAGGCTTAGAACAACTCAGAACTCATAGAGGCAAATCAAAACGCTTAGAATGTCTCCAACAAATAGAGAAAGGGAAAAACTTCAAAGTTCCAAAAACTCAGTAAAAATGGCATGATCGCAAAGAGCTCGTCGCAAGATTTCCAACGGCGTATACGGCTCGTCAAACAAAGTTACGGATTGAAAGATATTCATGATCAAAGTTTCGTCAACCTAGCCCAGTCAGTAGGGGATGAGTCAGCATTCGTACTGTCGACGTCAGCATCCGTCTAGATGTCGTCAGCGCACGTGGCATGAGCAGGGAAGTGACATGTGGCATGCAAACTTCAGCATGACATCATCATGATGACATGGCAACACCAGAGGCTGCCATGTGTCACCTGGTTATTGTCTTTTTGGACCGATCCGTGGAACAATCGGATCGTGCCACGTGGCAGTCCATACAGTCCATACGGATGACATGGTGCGTTGATGTGGCATGATGACTTGGCAGGGGGAAGCATGGCCTAATGAGAGGCCGCCATGTGGCCCAATCAGGGGCTACCATGTGGTAGGTGGGAAATGCACAAGGACGGCCCGTGAACGAATTTTAAAACAAAAATAGTGGCGGGTCCGCCAAATTTGGCGGACCACACCAACTATATTCATTGTTAAATCTCGTTAGAGGACCTTCTAGAGGCATAGCTAAACTTAGTGGAATGGATAATACATTGTATACAAAATATAACAAACAAACCAAAATTGGAGTTTGTGGGGATCGACCCCGAAACCTCTGCCTTTGCCCACGCCTTAAAACTTTTGCCCCTAACCACTAGGTCATGGATGCCACTTGGTACTATCGCCCGCGTTTTTTATTAAAAGGGGTATCCGCCTAGCCACAAGGGAGGAGGCACAGACCGTACGACTTGTCGAGCATGATTTTCAAGGGAGTTACAGTGATTATTGCAGGCTGCAGAGGGCACGGAAACTGAGACAAAATTCTTCTTGGGCCTGGGAGTGCTAGAGTTGGCTTGAGGCATGGAGACAGTCATTTTTGGGTAATTCGATGCCACGGATTCAGTGGGACTGTTTGTTTTTTGATCTGAGCATTATTTTTGTTTCTTGATTTCAAATTGAGGTACACTTATGTATTTTTCCAAATTCTTTTGCTGAGTTAACAAAAGATCCTACCCATTTAAGAGCAAGACCCGAAGACATAGTCCACCAGGGACGAAATCCTTTATCAAGTTTTTGTGTTCAAATTTTATTCTTATGTCTCTTCATTTTTTAGTTTTCCTTTCTTCAATGGTGCACTTTAATTTATGCTCATTTAATGTAATTCTTTATAAGTCATTATGAAAAGATCCTGGATCATGTTGGTATCAGAGCAGTCGTCTTTGACTTGAATTGTTGAGTGTGAATGATTACTAAGGCCAAGCATAAGCAGGTGAAGGAAATCTAAATACTTTCAATCTTGAAGTTGGTCAAGCATCCCAAAGGAAGAAAATGGTAGAAGAGGACAAGTGTGATGAACAGGAGAAAAACTTTCACATGGTCTTTTATCGCATGTCAGAAACGGTCGAATGAATGTATGGAGATTACAAGAAGAGGATGAAGAAGAAAAAGAAGAAAAAGGAAGCACATGTAGATGATGATGCTTCGGTAAACCAAGGGTCTAGAGGAGATCCTCCTGAGCCTTCGTCTTCACCTTCAAGTTCTAGTTCGTCTTCCTCTGAGCATTCTCATCATTCTCATCATTCTAGCCATAAAGCCTCTTTTAAGAAACCATTATTAAAGCTTGATGTAAAATTTTCTTTACGTATGTTTAATGGAGATGTTAATCCTGAAAAGCTAGATAATTGGATCTGACAGGTTGAAGTGTATTGTCATGTCCAGCATATTGATGAAGAGGAAGTTAAAGTGCAATTGGATTCTCTTGGTTGGAAGGCACCTCTCTCGTATGGTGGGAGAGCGAGCTTCGGGACAGAATTAAAGTGTGGTAATCTTCTTTCCTCATGGTCGGAATTTAAATCAGCGATAAGGAAGTAATTTTAGCCATTGGGGTATTTACATAAAGCAATGATGGAATGGAAAACTTTAAGGCAAGGTAAAGGTTAAATTGTACAAAGTTTCACAAAATAATTTAGGAAGAAATCTCTTCAAATGAACATTCCTTTGGATTCTTATGAAACTTTAATGAAGTATATTGGCGCACTTCATAGTTATATTCGTCATACTTTGCTCTTATTTAACCCCACTGGTCTTGACGAAGTTTTTGTGCAATCCACTCACCTTGAGAACAGGGGGAAACATGTTCCAGAAGATCCCACAAAGAAACCTTCCAATTTCCCACAAAAGACTTTTAAGAAGTTTAAAAGGAAGGACAAGAAGACCGCTACAGTAACGAGAGAAGGAGGAAAACCATCTTGCACTCATTGCAAGAAGAGCGACCACGATGAAGAACATTGTTGGAAACTGCATCCAAAAAAGAAACCGAAACAGTTCGGTGGAAAGGGGAAGACAAAGAACATTCCTATAGTGCAACAAGATCTTGGTTCCAATTCAAGAGATGAAGGAAAGATCCAGCAGTTGGAGTACAAGGTAAAGATTCTCTTCATGCTAGTTCTAGTTCCAATGATGAATCTCATGTTGATGAATGAAAGAGGAATGATTTATTTCACATAAGAGTTGTATCTAAACATGCTAAGACAGATACATTATTTGATCTGGGTTCCCAAGTAAACTTAATATCTGAAGCACTTGTCAAGAATATGGGTCTTGAAACAAAACCACATCCAAAGCCTTATCCTCTTGGTTGGGTATGTGATAAAGAAAAACTTAATGTCACCAAAGAATGTAGGATCGGATTTGATATCGCTTCAAAGTTGATTGATGAAGTGGATTTAGATGTTGTACCACTTGATATATGTGGCATAGTGTTGGGAAGTCCTTATCTTTATGATAGAAAAGCAGTCTTATTTCGTTATGAGAACAAATACCACCTTACTAAAGGGGGAGTGGAATATATTGTTAGATCTCATAGCATGAGGTTAAATACAACACTTGTTAGTGCAGGGCAAATGAAAATACTCATAAACACTAATAAGAGATATGTACTTATGGTCGTCGGAGATAAAGATGTCGGGACATCTGACGCTTTCCAAGGGTGTGATCCATCTCATAAAAAGGAATTAATTGATATTGTTTCTAAGTATGATGATATTTTTTAGGAACCAGATGGATTACCTCCTAAGAGGGAAATCCAACATGAGATACATCTTCAGAAAAATTCTCCTCTTCCTAATATGGGCATGTACAGGATGTTAGTTGTGGAGATGAAAGAGATCAAGAAGCAAGTACAGGGCTTATTGGATCAAGGGGTCATCAGGCCTAGTTCATCTCCTTGTGGTTCTTCGATCGTGATGGTGCCAAAGAAAGATGGCACATGGTGAATGTGTGTTGATTACCGGGCTTTAAATAAAATCACGGTGAAAAATCGATACCCTCTTCCTCACATAGATGATTTACTTGATCAATTGAAGAATGTTGTTTATTTCACTAATTTGGATTTGCGTATTGGATATCATCAAATCAAAGTCACAGAACAGGATGCATGGAAAACTTCCTTTAAAACCAAACAGGGATTGTTTGAGTGGTTAGTTATGTCGTTTGGGCTTTGTAATGCTCTGGCAACTTTCATGGGTGTGATGAATGATGTATTCAAGCCTTTCCTAGATGACTCTGTGATTGTATATTTAGACGACATTATTGTTTTTAGCGAGACTTGGGATGAGCATGTGAGGCATGTAAAGCAAGTATTGGATACTTTTCAAAGGGAAAAGTTGTATGTAAAATTGTCTAAATGTGAATTTGGCAAGATTGCACTTGTGTATTTAGGTCATATTGTAGGAGGACAATTGAAAATTGATCCTTCCAAAATTGATGTAATTGTAAAATGGCATGAGCCAAAGAGTGTAACCGAAGTCTGAAGCTTCTTAGGTGCAGTTCAATATCAGAGGAGATTCATTCCCAACTTCTCCTTTATAGCAGCTCCTTTGCATTCCTTAACCAGTGTGAAGAACAATTTTCAGTGGGAAGGAAGGCAACAAAAATCTTTCAACATTTTGAAGGAGAAGATCATTACCACGTCAGTATTAGCACTTTTGAATCTTCAACAGCCTTTTGAGATCGAGATAGATGCCAGTGGATACGCCATAATGTTGGGTATGTGTCATATTCTTTGCATGTGTGTGTGTGTGGGTGTGCCAGGTTCAACAACTGTGTCTCATGATCCCTCTAGTAGTGCTCTATGTGTTGTGTGCGTCAGGTGCTTTCCTACGGGGGTCCCGGGGGGGGCAGGTATGCCCCCCTAGTTACATGCAACGTTCGGCACCGAGTGTTAGCTCGAGGCAGAGCCCCGAAATTTTTTTTGGGTGGTTTTTTGCTATTTTTAACAGATTTTTCTATTTTTAGCGGTTTACTAAATTAATCTCGGATTAAGGGATTAGGGTTTTGGTATCTACGGAATACCTAAAAACATTGTATATATTGTATGGTGAATGGTTAAATTTGAGATAATGAATATAAGAAAGGTTTTCCCGGTTGAGGGTTTCCGGTATAAAAAATCTCTGTGTACTCTGTGTATGAGCCATTGATTAAATTATATTTTGCTTAAGAATATATATGCATTGCTTTACTTCATAGGTTTAAAAATTACAGGGTGTAGTATTGATATTACCACTCTGAAAATTTTAACCAAGTTGTTGTTAACTATCCTACATATGATAAAGAGTTGTATGCATTAGTCTAGAGCATAAAGAAATGGAAACACTACTTGTTAGGGAAGGAAACAATCATACATACAAATCACCAACCCTTACAGTATCTTCAGGCACAGACTAAATTGCAGCAATATCGACACTATGGGTGGATGGGTTTTCTACAACAATTCCATTTGGTAATCAAGTACAAAAAGGGTATAAGTAACAAGGTAGATGATATGCTTTCTAGACCTCCTATTGTTGCTTCTATTGTTGTGAAGAATACTTCTTTATTTCATGATAGCCATGTAGAACAATATGCCATCGATGAGGATTTTAAAGAAGTATATGTGAAGCCAACCCTTGGTGCACAGGTAGAGAACTATTGTCTGTGGGGAAAACTACTCTACCATCTTGGAAAAATATGTATTCCTACAAGTGAACGATTCCATGTAATATGAGAAGCTCACACTTCTCTTGTGTCTGGGAATTTTGGGTTAGGAAAAACTACGACTCGTTTGCAGAGGTTTTGTTACTGGCCTCAAATGAAAGCAATTGTAACTAAATATGTAAAGGGGTGTGTGATGTGTTCTACTTGTAAGCCCACTAATATAAAATTGGGGCTATACTCACCACTTGTTGTTCCAACCCATCCATGGGAAAGGGTCTCCATGGATTTTGTAGGGGGTTTACCAATGACCAAAGGGGGTCATGATTATTTGTATGTTGTAGTGGATAGGTTCAGTAAGATGTGTATCTTGATGCCATGTAAAAAGAAGATCAATGTTGAGCAGACTGTTAATCTCTTCTTTCAGTATGTTTGGGTTCACTTTGGATTACCCACATCCATTTTCTCGAATCGAGATACTCGATTCCTTGGGGACTTTTGGACTAGCTTGTGGAGGATGATGGACACCAAATTGAATAGGAGCATTGTTTTCCATCCATAGACTGACAGACAGGCAGAGGTGGTAAACTAAATTATGGTACTTTTTCTTCAAGGTTACTGCAGCAAGCATCCCAAGTTATTGGATGAACAGATACCCTATGTACAACATGCGTACAACCGAGCTTTACATTCGTCCACTCAGAGTTTTCATTTTGAGACATGTTTTGGGTACCTACCAAAGGTTCCTTTGGACTTGATGTATGGGAGAGATGCCAATGTGAATGAAGAAAGAACAAAAGACAGAGCCCGCAAGTTCATCCAGAGGATCCAACAGATATACCAGGTAGTCAGCAAACAATTGGAGAAAAGTCAAGCACGGTATAAAGCTCGGCATGGCAAGAACAGGGTTGATCATTAGTTCCAGGTTGGAGAATAGGTATGGCATCACATCAGCAAGGAAATATTGAAGGGTGAAGGCAAAAAACTCAATCCCACTCATTATGGACCCTTCACTATCTTGGAGAAAAGTGGTACCAATGCTTTTCGTCTGGATCTTCCACCTTACATGCAGATTTACTCAATTGTGAACGTTGAGAAATTGAAACTTTTTTAGCCTCCCATAATCATGGATCAAGATGAGTAAGTTTCAATACCTTCATTTGATGAGTTTACACATGAGTACTTGGATGAGCTACAGTAAGATATCATCCTGGACAAGAGGACAACGACTTCACGTAGGGGTGTTGTTGATTATCTTCGAGTAGGCTTAAAAGGCACACATCTAAGCAAGGCAAAGTGGATCGAGAAGGACAAAGTGAGGGGACTTTTCCCTCACTTACCTGTTGATTAATGAAAGCTTTAGGTGGTCCAAAATGTTCTCGGTGGGAAGGCGTGATCCAAAAAGGATCCAGAGAAGGCTTAGAACAACTCAGAATTCACAGAGGCAACTTAGAACGATTAGAATGGCTCCAGTAGACAGAGAAAGGAAAAACTTCATAGTTCTCAAAAATCAATGAAAATTTCATAATTGCGAAGAGCACGTCACAAGCTTTCTAACGGCACAAACGACTCGTCAAATGGAATTACGGATTGAAAGATATTCACGACCAAAGTTTGGTCAACCTAGCCCAGTCAGCAGGGGATGAGTCAGCATCCATACTGCTGACATCAGCATTCGTACGAATGACGTAAGCATCAATACAGTGCACGTGGAAGGAGAAAGGAAGTGCAATGTGATATGTTGATGTCATCATGATGACGTGGCAACACCAGAGAATGCCACTCATCACCCGGTTTGTAAGTTTTAAACCTTTGAAGTAAAGCAATGCATATATATTCTTAAGAAAAACAGAAATTAATCAATGGCTCATACACATAGTACACAAAGATTTATACCGGAAACCCTCAACCGGAGAAAACCTTTCTTATTTTCATTATATCGAATTTCACCATTCACCATACAATATATACAATGTTTTTAGGTATTTCGTAGATACCAAAACCCTAATCCCTTAATCCAGGATTAATTTATAAAACTGTTAAAAATAGCAAAAATCGCCCAAAAAAAATTTTGGGGCGCTGCCCCAAATGCTACGCGTAACCGAGGGGGGNGACACACACGACACAAGGAACACTACTAGAGGGATCGTTAGACGTAGTTGTCAAACTTGACGCGCCCACACCAACACATGCAAAGAATATAACATATATCCAACACGGTTATTGGCTTTTTGGACCAATCAAATCGTGCCACATGGCAGTCTGTATGGTTGAAATGTCATGTTGATGTGGCATGATGAATTGGCAGGGGGCATCATGGCCCAATGAGAGGCTTCCACGTGGCCCAATCAGGGATTTCCACGTGGCAAGTGGGAAATGCACAAGGACGGACCGTGAACAAATTTTGAAACAAAAATAGTGGCGGGTCTGCCAAATCTAGCGGACCACGCCAACTATAGTCATTGTTAAATCTCATCAGAGGAACTTCTAGCGACACCGCTAAAGTGAGCGGAATGGATAATACATTGTATACAACATATAACAAACAAACCAAAAATGGAGTCTATGGGGATCGACCCCGGAACCTCAGCCTTTTCCCACGCCTTAACACTTTCGCCCCTAACCACTGGGCTGTGGATGCCACTTGGTACTATCGCCCACGTTTTTTATTAAAAGGGGTATTCGCCCAGCCATGGGAGAGGAGGCATGGACCATACGACCTGTCGGGCATGATTTTTGAGGGAGGTACAATCACTATTGGAGGTTGCAGAGGGCACAAAAACTAAGACAGAATTCTTCATGGGCCTGGGAATGCTAGAGTCGGATCGAGGCATGGAGACAATCATTATTGGGTAATTTGATGCCATGAATTCAGTGGTGTTGTCTATTTTCTGATCTGAGCATTATTTCTGCAGTTTGATTTCAGATTGAGGTATACTTATGTATTTTGCCAAATTCTTTTACTGAGTTAATGAAAGAGCTTACGCATTTGAGAGCAGAACACAGAGACGTAGTCCACCAGGGACGAACTCCGTTATCAAGTTTTTGTGTTCAAATTTGATGCTTATGCCTCTTCATTTTTTAGTTTTCCCTTCTTTAATGGTGCACTTTAATTTATGCTCATTTAATGCAATTCTTTATAAGTCACGATGAAAAGATCCTGGATCAATAAGCTACTTTGCAAAGGTTGCTAGGAGGAGCAAAAAGGATTACACCGTCCTATATTTACCTTGCTAGTTGTGTTTTCTATAGGGGGTAAAAAGACTTACACCCCTAGAGAGGTAACACAACTAGATATTACAACAAGAGACCCCATAACCCAATTGATAAGGCATTAATCTAATTTGCATTGGAGATCTAAAATCGTTGCATTGGTATACATGAATTGTTGAGATATTGCATTTGTTTTAGTTGGAATTTATCCTACATGCTATAAGCTTGTTTTGATCCCTAAGGACGTCTCCTTTAGCCAAGTAATTTTTTTTCTAATATAAACTAATTACTACAGCCATTAGGGCTTCTACAAACTCATTCTCTAATCATCTTTTACTACTCTTTCTACCACTGAAAATTTCAAGTAATCGGTGTTAATTATTCCTCTTGTCAAAGGCTTTCATTTGGGTGCTTTGCTTGTAAATTTCAGTGGCTAGAACTTGTTGATGTAGAAAAAAAAATCTAGAGCCACAAGGCTGCCCAAATATATTGTTGGTAACATCTTTTTGCAGCCCTATTTTTCCATCAAAACTTGTGTTTAAGTATTGGGATATTATCTACATGATTAGGGCTTGATTACCCAATAGATATTTGATGTTTTGGATGGTTAATTTTTCATATAGTAACATCTTTATTTGTTGATCTATATATTTCTATATTGTTGCAATTTGGGACAGAAAGGATTCTTGCTTCATTCCCTTTGATAAAAGGCTTGGTTTATGATCATTTGTCTTGCTCCATGCAGGGATAATATTGTTTTACAGGTACAAAACACTTGGAAACCATCTCCTCCTTCACAATACTCTTTTCCAAGCCATTCTTCATATCCAAGATTGACCTATAGGGTTTTTACTCATCATCATATCACTCTTCGTCTCAATCCCCCTGGGGTCACCGAGATTCCCCCCTTGTGGTGATATATCATCACTAAAGTGAGGGGAGTGTCTATCTAAAGTGACAATGGGTAGGTACTCCCATAGTTGTCACACTTACATGAATTAGGTGGGGATTTTCCCAATCTACAGATTGTGCAATAACATTTTGGCATCATTGTTGAGGATGATTTTGAATCCTCTTTCGAGCCCTAACGACACTTGGAAAGTTATCCCAAAGCCTTTACATAAATTTTCTAGTGACTCCATCTAAGGGAAGTTCTCTTTTAACTTTTGATGTACTTCATAGAAGTTTATCTGTGATTCCTTTGAGGGAAGATACCATTTCCATATTTCATGATCCTTGAGCTCATTTGGCAACGCCATCGACATACCTTTTCAAGTAATGGAACCATGGCATCACAGGATTTACCATGGGCATTCCATAAGATATACCCTTCTCTTGATATCCAGGATATTCATGAGCATCTTAATCGTTCCCCTCTAGAATGGAACAGGATTTGTCCAAAGTCTAATGGTGATCCAACCCTAAAAGTCACTCATGTTGTGAATTATATGAAATATGCTTCGACATTTAATTTTTTACATGATGATATAATAATGAAATTGTTTGTAGCATCTTTAGAGTTGAGATAAAAAAAAAAGGTGGCTCACATATTCATGCAATTCGAGGAGCATACCTTCCTCCACAAGGCTTGTTGAACAATTTCTCAAGTGTTGGGGCCCAACCACTCAAAATTTCCAAGATACTTTCCAAGAACTCAAGGACACTCTTTAAATATTTGAGCCTATTTAAATATTTCATAGTTCTTTGACCTTCCAGTTATATAGAGTGTGCATAAAAACATTTGGCAAGTGTTGTTTTGCAGGTTTGAGGATTTGAAGCCTTGAAGCAATTTTCTTCTAATCTTCTCATTCCTTACAAATCAACTTCAGCTAAAAATTTTCCAGAGGGAAAAGTAGATGAGTTGGACCAAAGAGTATCTACTTTGCAGTTGCAGTTAAAATAAGCTGAGTTTTAGCTAGACAGATTGAGAAAAGGGAAGCAAAAGATGTATGATGATTCAGTTTCCTAGGAATTTGTTGTACATTTCAGTGTGTCAATTTAATTATTTTCATGTCCTACTGACTCTAAAAAAATTGTGGATATATCATAGATCTACATTACAGGGTTGAGAATAAGTCTTATCGTTGTATCTAAAATGAGAAGGTTTAGGACTTGGTTTGGTTTAGAGTTTCTATCTTCTCTTAAGGGTAAAAAACATCAAGTATGAGAGAAGAGAATCCATGAAGATTAATTTATGATGAGTTCAAAGTAAATATAACTTAGATTTCAATTCCCAATTGAAAGTGCTTGGAACATGAAGTGTATTGCATTCAAATTAATCAATGTAACAAAGCAATGTACCATTCATCATCATCAATGAAACAAATTCCAATGTGAATCAATGAAATTGCATAAGAAAAATTGTGTGTTCTTACTGAACCATGAGTTAGTTTACACCATTCCAACATATACCACAGGGACATCACAACAACCAATGAAGAGAGAATTTTTTTTAGTTATGCGGGGCAGTTGTGCAATAGGTATTCACCATAGACCATTCCCATTCAAGTGTCAAAACTAGATGCCCTGTGTTGCAAAAGATTGTATCGATATTGTGCAATGGAACAGAAAACAAAGGCGTACCAACAGTGATGTATTATACCATTCAAATAGTTAGTATTGTGCCAAAAAACCATAAATAGTAATGTTGTAACAATGATAGGAGTTAAGTGCATACCAATACCTAAACATGAATCTATTCTCTACAGTTTCAAACGGTGAAATAAAACCCTCTGGACAATTAATAACAAGGTGATGTTTTGTTGTTTAGGAGAGATCATTGGATCTTCTAATACATTATTTTATCACTTAAGAAAATTTAGAGCAAGAACACCTCACAATGTTTGCAAAGAAAGGATCTATACTACCATTAAGACACAATCTAATCTCTCCAATCCTACACAATAAGTTCATCCCTTAGACAGTTGTAAAAAAAGGGTGACGTTTTTCTCCTTTGATGAGGTCATTGGACCTATTTTCAAGATCTTATTAGTCTAATGATTTGTCTAGGGTTTAGATACTTCAAACATTGCAAAAAACAAGTGATGAAAACCAATCAAATCGACGTGCGATGAAACCCTAGCTCCAAGTAAAAGCTCAAATCTTCATTCTGACTCTCCTATAGATAAATGAATACTTCTATTCCATAATTGAATAGTTGTGAAGTCCAATCAAAGGGGTAGAGCGTGGTAGGTTAGGAACGAAGTTTATACTTGTTATTATTCCGAGAATAAAGCCAAGAGGGATTCAACCTGCCTGAACAAAGAAATCTTTTGCAAAACAATGATGAAGGATATGAGCATCCCATTTCATTTTGAATAGGTTACTACAACAGGTTCATTGGAGGATATGCATAGCTCTCTATGCTAATAGAGCACTTTCTATGAAAAGGGGTCCCCTTCATCTGGTCTGCCAATTGAGAAAGGACCAAGACTGAACATTCTCAATGCTTCACGCTTAGGCCAATAATTATCTTGTGTGGAATTCCCCTACCTTCCCCTTGACTCAATGGTAGGAGCCTTCCAAGGGTCGCCTCGTGAGCCGGCTCCCGACAATAACACACCCCTTCATTGATTCCATTAGTTGTGACTTAAGGAGAATCTCTAAGTGATATTTAACAAATTATTATGAATATTAATGAAAAACTGCCATGAGATTCCATTTAGGAGTATTCACCATTCTATCTCCCTATTTCCCTAGGTCTCTATGATATCCTTGTTGTTACAGTTTTAAGAAAATATCGTGTGGGTCTTTATCTCCTTACTCTCACGGGTATCTATCTCAACCTTGCTCTTCGTGCCCTCTGTTCAGTGATGTATCTCCTCCTCGCACGGTGGTTTTGGCAGGCCTTTGTTTCATGCACAATGGTCTCGCGGATTAACACTAAAATGTTTCCCTTACCCTCTGTTCCCTCTGTGCAGTGATGTATCTCCTCTTCGCGTAGTGTTTCAGTCGGCCTTTGTTTCATGCGTAGTGGTCTCGCATCGGATTAACACTAAAATGTTGTTTTACATTTTCGTATGGGAATTATGTAATACATATTCTATGTTACACATATATTCTATGTTAGATATATTATATGTTACATATTATATATTACATATATATATTATATGTTACATATATATTATATGTTTCATATAATAATATATGTAACATATATTATATATTACATATATTATGTATGTAATAATATATGCTACATAAGAAAATATGTAATATATAACAGTAATATGTAATAGTGTTTAGCAGAAGACCCTGACGGATCTCATCTTCAGAGGCAAGTGAAGGATATGTTACCAAAGCATCTTTTAAAGGCCCTAACAGAATTTATGTTTCAATATTCGAGAGGGACAGTGCGAAATCTTACCGATATCAAAAATGGAGAGAATGATTTTGTATGTCAATTAAAGAAGAGTCCATGGCCTTATAAAGAGTCCCATGTCATTGATGAACTAGGGTCCTTTGGCATGAGCTACCATAGTGCCATCTCCACAATGAGAAATTCTATAATGAAAAAAATTGTCACATGGGTCAATCATACATTACATCCTTTAGGAAAGATCCATAAGATTTGGAGATCCAAGCTTGGAGTTATTTTTTCTTTATAATCCATAAGGCACTAAATCAACATATCAATATGTGTGTTGAGTAATATTTATCATCCTCCTTGAATGAGGAGATATACAACATAAACATTGACATGGAGGAAACCTTCTTAATGTAAAAGGATGACCTTGAGGGTTTACCTAAGCGCAAGAGATTCTTAAAGGGGGTGACTTTCCCATGGGATCGAGAGAATCCTTTAAGGTAGAGGCACGTTGAGCACTAACCATAAGGGAGACAACCTTCCCATTTAAATAATTGCCTCAATTGTACCAACAAGGGTCATGCAATCCTCTATCACTATTATAACAAATCCATCTCGACATTTAGGTATATACCTAAATATTGGTAACTCTTTTATTTCTTTGGTAAAAAAGAATACATATTAGGAATATACTTATGAATCTTATTATTAAACCAAAATGTACAAAAAATGTTATAAATAAAGGTGTGAGATGAGATGCTTAGAAAACACAATAATCAAATATTTAAGCATGCCCTCTTAGGTTAGATCTACATTTATTTTCTACATAAACATGATACAAACACTAAGACCATCATTAAAAGAGAATTTTGAAAACCAAGTCATGTCAAATCACTAAGCATATATCATTGTAATATGGCCAACTACCTTGCAACCTTAGGCACCAACCCATTACAACATGAAGGCAAGTTAGAGTCCAAATTAATGTCCATGTTGGTCTTCTCTAACACAAAATGCTAAAAAGTAACCAATTTTATTTGTCCTCATTGCTCCACGAGGATATTATTAAGATTGTTTGGTGTTCTATAACCATGTCCATTTTCACATTTGAATATCGTATGTCCCATTAAAATGCTCATTGAACATGCATTTACAAACTATCAAATTTAGCTTCTCAAATTTGGATGTTCACACATCCATCAACATGTCATAGTAACTTTCAATGCTTGGGCATTAATTAATTAGATTCAGAATTTGGATGCCAAGGAACCCAATGACATGGTGTATTAGCATCTAATATTTAGAAACCATCACGGGCACTAAACATTCTCAATATGGATGTTAATAAACGATCATGATAGTGTGCTTATAAACATATTTTAGTAGCTCGTTGACAATGACGATGATGATGGTGATGAGGATTGAAACAATCACAATGATGACAATGATAATGACCATGGTGACAAATATAAAGATGACAATGATGATGACGATGAAAATGATGATGACAATGATGATGAAAATGATGATGATGATGATGATGATTGTTATCCCCATTTTGTGGATAACTAAGGAGATTATGTCTTGATGCCCTCATGTTGCAGATATGGAGTGTCGAGAGACTACATGACTAGCAATACCCTTTTGAACAAATGGAAAACCCACTCACCACCAAAGATGGTCATTTTTGCAAATGGCATCCACCACACCAGTTGGCTTTCAGAAGGCAATGGGCCTTGCTCCATGAGGTACAAGTCAGTATTATTGTGAGCACCATTTCAATATTTAAGCCATTTTATTATGTTGTATCTTAATTGCTCTAGATTTCATTATATGTGCTTAGATATTATGTATTTTTCCCTGCTTCACCTCGGTGGTTGACTTTGTGCCCTAGTAAGTGTTTTTCCTTGGGGATGGGTTTGCTACTGGGAATTCCCTTAATGATCCATCGTATCGTTCCCGACCATACTTACCAGTTTCCATCATTGTTCCCCTATGTTTCTTTATCTCTTGGGATTTTAGGGTGTATTGACCCAAGAAGGGGTTGTCCCTCATTCTATGGGAAGAAGAGGCTAAAGGCCCAGAGGGTTTGATGTTGGGTAAAATATTAAATCCTTGTATAAACCTTCCAGATGCTTCACCCAGGGATCACCCAAGAAAGAAATAAATCACTTATCTTTGAGTAAAGGGGACCCAAAATATAATAAAGAATGCTTAAAAGGTTAGTTGAAGGATAGGAGGTCTCATCACAAGTCGGCCTATAACATCCATGAATATCTATTGGTGTGACATTGTCATCGTCTAGTCACCAAACCAAGGTAATGACTCTCAATTGCATGCCTGAGAGAAAGGGGGTCTCGTCACGAGCCAACCTTCTCATTTTCATTAGGTGTTTATGGATGACATTGCCATCAACTGATCACCATGCTAGGACAGTGACCTTCAATCTCTCCTTATGATATATTGAAAGAAAATACAAAGAAAGAAAGATAAAAGGAAATTGATGGGCTTGGAAAAAATGCATTGCGGACAAAGGTACCACATGCCCTCTACAAAGGCACCCATGAATGAGATACCATGACCCCTTGTATGTCATGAGCCATATTCCCATTGGGTCTTGACCCCAAACAATTCATCCACTTTACATGGCTTAGAGAGGGATCTCTTTGAAACTCTTCTTGACCCAGGGAAAGATATAACCAATAGGACACATCATC
This sequence comes from Picea engelmannii, assembly GCA_009831015.1. Lineage (NCBI taxonomy): Eukaryota > Viridiplantae > Streptophyta > Pinopsida > Pinales > Pinaceae > Picea > Picea engelmannii. The sequence goes on from ML779783.1 coordinate 1,156,734, forward strand.
AACCCTCCCATATTCAAGCTTGACAAGTCACATAGTGTCATTGAGTTGTTAATTGTTTGATATAGTGATCTTTGATGCACATACTTAGATGGATTATTTATTGATTGGATTCACTTATCATGATGTTATGACTTGAGATCCTTGGAGGGCGTGCTCATTTGTCTTTGCAGGACCTAGTTGGTGGACAGTTTTTCGAGAACAAACCTAGCTTGGGCTTCCATGGGGCTACAAGCCCACAAGTTGGATGCAAGGGGGGCGCATGACAAATGAGATATATCGGACTTGGAAGGCCTTGATGATGACTTATACAACATAACCCAGCTCTCACTTACCGAACGATTTTCCCAGGAGAGGAAAAATGTCCTATTTTGAGCTTGACGTCATGCTTTTGGGGCTAGGGCATGGTGGTGAGGTGCCACTCTTTTGACACATGGAAATTTTGAAGAGAAGAGGGTCTTCACCATTATGAGAGTGCTTAGATGCCTTACATGTGGCCTTTGGAGGCCTACACATGCTTCTCCAACACCAATGACTTCTTCAAAGTGGAAAAATGTCCCCTAAAGGGGTGACGTCCTCCTAAATTAGGGTTTTATTTGTGCAAAAAGTGAAATTTTAAGTGAATAGTTTAATATTACTTTGTTAAGGGGGCAAGATTAGTGTTGTTGACCCATAATATTGTGGTTTACTCCTTAATTTGTGGACAAATTATGTTAGCTACATTTGTATAAATAGAGATCATAAGATCTCATTTTAATAACAAATCTCCCTCTTGTGAGAGGAATTGGTATGAAATTTTCGCGACACTTGGCTATTTTTATCCCTTGTGCACTTGTTTATGGATATATTGATGAATGGTTGATGGAGGAGTGAGTCGCTAACCTTGGATGATGTTTTTCAAGCTCTTATGGTGGATTATCTTGGCATTTCTCTTGATCTTGGTATGGTCCTTTACTATTATGCTATCATTTTTTCAAGTCAAGTATTGTTATGCTAGGAGCTAGGTGGGAATTATAAGGGAATACACCCCCACCATAGTCTTCATCATTTTATGCTTCATCTCATTGATTATATAAGGGTTTTCTAAGAGAAGTATAAGGGCATACACCCTCTCAGCTTAAACCCTAGCTAGAGAAACTTGCTTTGGGAAGTAAAAGGGCTTACACCCCCAAAGAAGTAACTTCTCTAGCTCTTGTTTATTTGACTCCATTAACCCAATAGTAAAGGCACTAGTCATAATTTTTTGCATTGGAGATATAAAATCATTGCCTTGGGAAACACAATGTTTTATCTTTTGAAAGGTTTATTGCTTGAAGTTGATTTGCCTCATTGAGAGGAGTCTACCCTACTAGGGAATCCCATCTCTCCCATTTCTTTGATTGATGTTACAAACCCTAACCTACAGCCATTAGGGTTGATCTAACCTAGATAAACTACTAGCTATAACTCCTAAACTAACCCTAGACTAGCTCCTAAATTTTGCTCACTTACTCTACGAACTAGGGCACACCTTTTGGACTAGTTCTTGGCACTTTTCCATGGTTGATTTTGTTGTTGCATGCCACTAAATGATATAGCCATAAGGCTGAAATTTTATGCATAAAACACATGTTTACAACAACCATCTTCTCTATCTTCTTAAGTGCCATCTTTCAGCCTATATTCATTGCTAATCTTGATGTTGATTTACTGAACTAGTTTAGATATTTTTATGTTGATTTAGATGTTTTATTTACTGATATAAATTGTCTTTTACTGCTGCAAATTAGGGACAACAAGATTAACTTGCTGATCAAATTAACATATATCATTGCAAAGTGTCTTTTCTTGTGTCTTGGGCAGGTACAATCATCCAGAGAAGCACTATACTTGTGGGGAAACAATTACTTGACTTACAAGGCATATTTTCCCACCTTTTGTCTCACTTAGACTTGACCTCTAGGGGATTGAATTCCTTTTATATCCATCTCCATCTCAATCCCCCTATGGTCACCAGGGTTGCCTCCCTAGAGTGACCTAGTCACCCTTGAAATGCAAGACCTACATCGAGGTGACATTGGGTGTAGGATTCCCAAGTTGTAGCACTTGATTTGTGGTTGGGTTGAGAATTTCCCAACCTACAATTTGTGCTATAACATTTTGGCATCGTTGTCGGGGAAGATTTTGAATCTTCTTCGTACCCTAACAACTCTTTGGTAAGCTATCCCAAATTCTTTCACTTAGCTTACCTGGCGACTCCACCCAAGGGATGTTCCCTTTCCACATTTCTTGATGAGTTCATTTTGAAACTCATTTGGCGACTCCACCTTCCCAAAACCCACTTTTCCCTTCTCCTTTTCCATCCTTTAGTGAGCCTTGAGCTTATCTAGCAACTCCATTTAGGTATTATCCTAAGTAATGGAACCATGGCCTCATGATACTTACCATGGGAATTCCATAAGGTGTATCCCTCCTTTGATGTCCAGGATAATCCTGGATATCTAAATCATTGCTCCTCGGAGTGGAGGGAAAGTTGCCCCAACTTTGACGGTGATCCAGCTCTAGCAGTTACCCATGTCATAAAATACATGAATTATGCTTCAAGCTTAAATGTGCTACATGAAGATGTGCTGATGAAATTTTTTGTGTCTTCACTGAAATTAATTCAAAACGATTGGTTTGCACACTCATGTGATCCAAAGAGTATCCCTTCTTCTACAAATCTCATTGAATAATTTCTCTAGCAATATCATCCAGCTACTCAAGGTTTGCAAGATGTTTTCCAAGAGCTCAAAAACACTCTTTTCCGAGAAGGTTTTATGATCGATGATGAGATAATAGATGAAGAAAATCTTGAAGAAGATCTCGATGAAGAATATTTGGATGAGACACATGATGAAGATGAAGTATATACTCTTCTACTTGATGAGGACATCTCGACCTATGTTCCTCCTGCACATCAAGATGAGAACATGATGATTTGTGTCCCTTTCGAAGACCTTGATGATGCTTTGTTCCATGACCTTGAAAGTAAAGAAGTATCGGAGGAAACGTTGGATATGACAGATCCCCTTGAAGAAAAGAAAGCAAAGAACTATGCACTCATAATCAAGCCTCTTGTGATGAAGAGGCGATGGAGGGGCTTGTCTATAAAAAGAGAGAAGAATTATGATAAAGTACAACATATTGAGGCACCTTTATCTTGATCCCACTTGATGAAGGTGAGGTTGTCCAACCTTATTTACCTCCTAATGTTGAAGAAGCGATGAGTCTCGATGATGAATAATTTGAAGGTCCAGTTGAAGACATCCATGCCTCTTCTCCTCATGCACACAAAGACGAAGATATGGTCATTTTCAATCATATTGATGGTCTTATGAACGTACCATTCGATATGATCAATGAGCCTATATACACTTTGATATAGACTAGCAGATGCAGATGGGATTTTAGTTGTCTCCAATTTGATAGAGATCCCATTTATGACATTAAGGGTAGCTCTCAGGTAGAAGGGGTGTCATCATCAGAGGACTCGTCCTCATACATATATGATTCATAAATTTGGTTGCCTGGTGATGATACGGTTATATATATGTTCCACCCCTTCGAGGATGACTTGTCACAACATACTCAGAGTAATATTCAGTCATCCTTTGGTACATACCCTTTTGAGGATGCAAATTTGTTTCATGAGGACTTCCAACTGTTGTGCTCAGATTTTGAGGAATACCAGGATGTGGCCACCTCATAGCAGTTAGAGGTTCATTCTTCAAAGAAAAAGTATTTTCATCTTGGATATTGCCATGGATATTCACAGGGGAATAAGCGGTGTTTTTCTACAGCTGATACTATTCCTTACCTCTTACCCTCTTGTCCAAGAGACCATGTAGTATTCTTCCGATCTCTGATTTCCTCTCAGTCCTCGATAAGCAGTAAGTCTTTGTGCGTGGATGAAGATGAACCTTCATCTACATATAGTAGCCCCTTTCAGAGATGGATTGATGAGTCTTGTGGCTACACTTTCAAGCGGGATCGGGCTGATGGTTTCTCTTTCCAACAAGATTTCCTCCCTCCCACCCATCTTCATGAGTTTTATTTTATGATCGATTATATGTGTGTTTATACTCATGATTATTATGTGCTTAACTCATCTTTGTTATATTATATGATTAAGCACAGGGGGAGATACTTTGATGAGATGATCAAATGGTTCCACTAGTTGTATGACTTCACATGACATCATCTAGCACATGATATTCAGGGCCCCAAGGCGCCAAATAAGTAGGTAAGTCATTTTGATTCCCTACATTTGCATCTTGATTGCTCATATTAGTTTAGATGCATTTCATTTTCATTTTTCTCTACTTTCATATTGATTTCATGCTTAGCTTAGAAATTTTTTTAAAAATGTCAAAATTTTATTTTTCTAGCTTAGTCCGTTTTGATTATGATCATATGAGAACAAGGATGAGTAGGTTATCCTGCACTTGACAGTTTGATGTTTCCTTGCAAGCACAGGTCTACCAGGAGATGTTGCAGTTCTCATGCACTCTACGACGAGCACATGTCCCCAAGTAGCAGTTAGATGTTATCCCCATTTTGCGGATAACTAAGGACATAATGTCTTGAGGCCCTCGGGTTCCAGATATGGAGTGCCGAGAGACTACATAACCAGCAGTACCCTTTTGCAAAGATGGAAAACCCACTCACCACCACAAATGATCAGTTTTGCAAATGGCATCCACCACACCAGCTGGCTTCCAGAAGGCAGTGGGCCTTGCTCCATGAGGTACAAGTCAGTATTATGGTGAGCATCATTTCAATATTTAAGCCATTTGATTATGTTGTATCTTAGATTGCTCTAGATTTCATGATATGTGCTTGGATATTATGCATTTTTACTTGCTTCACCTTGGTGGTTGACATTGTGCCCTATTAAGTGGTTTTCCTTGGGGATGGGTTTGCTACTAGGAACTCCCTTAATGAGTCATCATACCATTCCTGACCATACTTACCATTTTCCATCATTGTTCCCCTATGTTTCCTTATCTCTTGGGATTTTAGGGTGTATTGACCCAAGAAGGGGTTGTCCCTCATTCTATGGGAAGAAGGGGATAAAGGCCCATAGGGATTGATGTTGGGTAAAAGATAAAATCCTTGTATAAACCTTCCAGATGCTTCGCCTAAGGATCACCCAAGAAAGCAATAAAATGATTATCTTTGAGTAAAGGGGACCCACAATATAATAAAGAATGCTTAAAAGGTTAGTTGAAGGATAGGAGGTCTCATCACGAGTCGGCCTATCACATCCATGAATATCTAGTGGTATGACATTGTCATCATCTAGTCACCAAACTAAGGTAATGACTCTCAGTTGCATGGCTGAGAGAAAGGGGGTCTCATCACGAGCTATTCTTCTCATTTCCATTGGGTGTTTGTGGGTGACATTGCCATCATTTGGTCACAATGCCATGGCAGTGACCTTCAATATCTCCTTATGTTATATTGAAATAAAATACAAAGAAAGAAAGATAAAATGCAATTGATGGGCTTGGAAAAAGTGCATTGCGGATGAAGGTACCACACACCCTCTACAAAGGCACCCATGAATGAGACACCACGACCCCTCGTATGCCATGATCCCTATGTCGATTGAGTCTTGACCCCAACCACTTCATCCAATTTACATGGATTAGAGAGGGATCTATTGGAAACTCTCCTTTACCTAGGGCAAGATCTACCCAATAGGACACCTCATCAACCCTCCTATATTCAATCTTGACAAGTCGCATAGTGTCTTTGAGTTGTTAATTGTTTGATATAGTCATCTTTGATGCACATACTTAGATGGATTATTTATTGATTGGATTCACTTATCATGATTTTATGACTTGAGATCTTTGGAGGGTGTGCTCATTTTTCTTTCCAGGACCTGGTTGGTGGACAGTTTTGGGAGAACAAGCCTAGCTTAGGCTTCCATGGGGATACAAGCCCACAGGTTGGATGTTAGGGGCCTGCATGCCATATGAGAGAGATCAGACTTGGAAGGCCTTGATGATGACTTGGACGACATAGCCCAACCTCACTTGCCAAACGATTTGCCCAGGAGGGGCAAAATGTCCTATTTTGAGCTTGACCTCATGCTTTTGGGGCTAGGGCATGGTGGTAAGGTGCTACTCTTTTGACACATGGATGTTTTGAGAAGAAGAGGGTATTCACCATTATGAGAGTGCTTATATGCTTGAAATGTAGCCTTTGTAGGCCTACCCATGCTTCTCCAACACCAACGACTTCCTCAAAGTGGAAAAACGTCCCCTAAAGGGGTGACGTCCTCCTAAATTAGGGTTTTATTTGTGCAAAAAGTGAAATTTTAAGTGAATTGTTTAATATTACTTTGTTAAGGGGGCAATATTAGGGTTGTTGACCCCTAATCTTGTGGTTTACTCCTTAATTTGTGTACAAACTATGTTAGCTACATTTGTATAAATAGAGATCATAAGATCTCATTTTAATCATAACTATCCCTCTTGTGAGAGGAATTGGTATGAAATTTTTGCGACACTTGGCTATTTTTATCTCTTGTGCACTTGTTTATGGATATATTGATGAATGGTGGATGGAGGAGTGAGGGGCTAGCCTTGGATGATGTTTTTCTAGCTCTTATGGTGGATTATCTTGGCATTTCTCTTGATCTTAGTATTGTCTTTTACTATTATGCTATCATTTTTTCAAGTCAATTATTGTTATGCTAGGAGTTAGGTGGGAAGTATAAGGGAATACACCCCCACCATAGTCTTCAACATTTTATGCTTCATCTCATTGAGTATATAAGGGTTTGCTAAGAGAAGTATAAGGGCATACACCCTCTTAGCTTAAACCCTAGCTAGAGAAACTTGCTTTAGGAAGTAAGAGGGATTACACCCCCAACGAAGTAGCTTCTATATATCTTTGTTTATTTGACTCCCTTAAACCAATAGTAAAGGAACCATTCATATGTATTTGCATTGGAGATATAAAATCATTGCCTTGGGAAATGCATTTTTTGATCTTTTGAAAGGTTTCCTGCTTGAAGTTGAGTTGCCTCATTGAGAGGAGTCTTCCCCTACTGGGGCGTCCCCTCTCTCCCATTACTTTTCTTGTTGTTACAAACCCTAACCTACAGCCATTAGGTCTGATCTAACCTAGATAAACTACTAGCTATAACTCCTAAACTAACCCTAGACTAGCTCTGAAATTTTGCTCACTTACTCTACTAACTAGGGCGTACCTTTTGGGCTAGTTCTTGGCACTTTTCCATTGTTGATTTTGCTGCTGCATGCCACTGAATGCTACTGCTATAAGGCTGCAATTTTCTGAAGAAAACACATGTTTACAACAACCATCTTCTCTAGCTTCTTAAGTGCCATCTTTCAGCCTATATTCATTAATAATCTTGAGGTTGATTTACTTAACTAGTTTAGATCTTTTTATGTTGATTTAGATGTTTTATTTGCTGATATAAACTGTCATTTACTGGTGCAAATTGGGGACAACAATATTAATTTGTTTATCCAACTAAGATATATCATTGCAAAGTGTCTTTCCTTGTGTCTCGGGCAGGTACAATCATTCAGATAAGTACTATACTTGTGGGGCAATAATTACTGGACTTACAAGGCATCTTTTCCCACATTTCATTCCACTTATACTTGACCTCTAGGGGCTTCACTTCCTTTTATATCCATCTCCATCTCAATCCCCCTAGGGTCACTGGGATCGCATCCCTAGAGTGACCTAGTCACCCTTGAAGTGTGGGACCTACATCGAGGTGACATTGGGTGTAGGATTCCCAAGTTGTAGCACTTGCTTTGTGGTTGGGTCGGGCTATTCCCAACCTACAACTTGCGTTATAACAATGATGATGACGTCGACGATAATATGATGTTGATCATGAGTACAATGGCAATGAGGAGGAGGAGGAGGAGGAGGATATGATGATGATTATGGCAATGGCAATGACAATGATGATGACAATGACAATGACAATGATGACAACGATGACGACGAAAATGACAATGATGACAATGACAATGACAATGATGATAACGATGACGACGAAAATGACAATGATGACAATGACGATGATGATGACGACGATGATGATGAAAATGACAGTGATGACGATGACTATGTTGATGAGGAGGAGGAGGAGGACGACGATGACAATGTTGATTATGGTAATGGCAATGATGATGATGATGGCGATGAAGATGATGATGATGGCGATGACGAAAACAATGAAAACAATATTGATGATGAGGATGGCTAGTAAGATGACGACAATGTTGATTATGGTGATGACAATGAAAAATGACCACAATGATGACGACGACTACATAGTGATGATCCATGACAATGTCGATGATGATGACGAAGACAATGACGATGATGATGACGATTATGATCATGATGATGACGATGATGGCGATGGAGATGATGATGATGATGACGGCAATAGCAACAATGATAATGGTGATGATGACGACGATGATGATGACAGTGACAATGTCGATGATGATGATGAAGACAATGTTGATGATGATGATGATGACGACGACGACTATGATGATGATGATGATGATATTGAGGATGATTATGATGATGATGACTGCAATGATGATGATGATGATGACGACGACAATAATGTGTATTATGGTGATGACAATGAAAACGAGGAGGACAATGATGACAACGAAAATCATGACAGTGATGACGATGACGATGATGATGAGGAGGAGGAGGAGGAGGATGTGATCATGATTATGGCAATGGAAATGATGATGATGATGACAATGACGACGACGACGATGATGATGATGATGACAATGACATTGATGACGATGACGATGATGATGATGAGGAGGAGGATGACAATGATGGTGACTATGACGACAATGACAATGATCACAATGATGATGAGGAGGACTACATAGTGATGATCATGACAATGGAAATGATGATGATGATGATGACATTGATCACAATGATGATGAGGAGGACTACATAGTGATGATCATGACAATGGAAATGGCAATGATAATGACAATGACGATGATGATGAAAATGATGACGACGATGACAATGACAATGAGGATGATAATGATAACAATGATATTGATGACGATGATGATGAGGAGGAGGACTCGTAAGACAATGACAATGTTGATTATGGTGATGAAAATGAAAAATGACGATGACTACATAGTGATGATCCATGACAATGTCGATGATGATGACGAAGATAATGACGATGATGATGATGACCATGACCATGACCATGATGATGATGACCATGACCATGACGATGGCGTTGTTGTTGTTGATGATGATGATGATTTATGGCGATGACAATGGCGATGATGATGATGATGATGACAATGGTGATGACAATAGCAACGACGACGACGATGATGATGACAATGACAATGGCAATGATGATGACGAAGACAATGACAATGATGATGATGATGATGATGACTGCGATGATGATGATGATGATGATGATGATGATGATATTGATGATGATGATGATGATGATGATGACGACAATGTTGATTATGGTGATGACAATGATGATGAGGATGATGACGATGATGATACAACGATGATGACGACAATCATGATAGTGATGACGATGACGATGATGGGGAGGAGGAGGATGACAATGATGATGATGATGATGACAATATCAATGATAATGATGATGGAGATGATGATGATGATGATTTATGGCGATGACAATGATGATGATGACTATGGTGATGACAATGGTGATGACAATGATGATGATGACTATGATGATGACAATGGCGATGATGATAATGGAGATGACGACGACAACAATGATGACAATGACAATGTCGATGATGATGACGAAGACAATGATGATGATGATGATGACCAGGACAATGAAAATGATGATGATGATGATGACCATGATGATGAAAATGATGATGATGACTACGATGATGATGATGACTGCGATGATGATGATGATGATGATGATGACAATGATGATGACTGCAATGATGATGATGACAACGACAATGTTGATTATGGTGGTGACGACATTGACGATGAGAACAATGATGATGATGATGATGATGATGACACCACAACGACAATCATGATAGTGATGAGGAGGAGGAGGAGGAGGATGACAATGTTGATTATGATGATGAAAAGCATGACTACGATGATGAAAATGATGATTAACCCATATAAATAAATACTTTAAAGAGAATAAATCATATAATATTTATAATCACATAACTCATACATTTTATCATTTCTACAATACCATTGATCATCTTTTTCTTCATCCAAGTCTACATCTATATCATCTAGTTCATAATCGACATTAAAAGGATTGGCCATATCAATTTCATCATCATAAAAAAAAATCGATAATGTCTTTGTCAATATGATCATCGAGAACACTGTCATCTACATCTAGCTCAACTTCTTCGACTTCTTCATCTAACAATACATCTACCTCATGCTCCTTTGCATCTTCTTCTTCTTCTTCAATATCATCTTCTTATGATACATTATACTTTATAGGATTTCCTCTTGGATCATATCTAACAATGTACAACCAATCTACTTTACTTGGAACCATTGAATAAAAGACTTGCTCACATTGGCTTGGAAGAGCATAAGTTTTTGTACCTAGCTCAACGTCCTTGTATTAATCATGGTAAATCCATTGGCATGCTCAATAAAAATGCTATTTGGATCACGTCCATTCATCTGTAACTTGTACCATTTGACTTTGAACATAACTAACGTGAAATAATTTAAAGTCACACTCGATTATCTCATCCAAATACCCATAGTATCTATTTTCCGTTTTTGTTGGATGCTTGTCACTTCTTGAGGAAACATTAGTGACCTGAAAGACTACAATTATCCCACAATTAAAGGTTTTCTTCTTGTCATCCAACTTTTTGATGCGAAATTTATGACCATTTCACCACATAGCCTTGTGGTGTGTCAACTGCAATATGCCTAACACGTAAAAAATGAATTATCAATCAATAAACATATTTAGACTTAGGAAAAAAATATAAAAAAACACACCACATAGATTAATATATTGGAAAAAAACTAAAACATGATGTGGGTGAATAATATGCTTCCTTGTTTATCTTTTAAACCATATGCTAAATCAATTTCCCTCTAAGTAAGATTGGTATCTTGATTACGATGAGCTTCTTTAAGCAAATTAGCCACCCCTTCCCATGATAACCTACCATTACATTATATACATCGATCTATCCATATCTTCATCCAATCAAGATTGTTTGTGATGTATAAATGTAGTGCATCCCACTCTCGACCAAATGTATGAAAAAAGAATAAAAATTACTAATTAGAATAAAGATTAATAATCGATCATGGAAACGAAATAAAACTTAAATAAGTACAATATATAAATAAATCAATATTAATGCAAAGTATTCTAGTTCTCTACCATCTAATTACCTTTCACTTTCCTCGTTCTACCTTTCACAACCAGGACCTCCCCTTCAAATTTGTTAATGGAATTGACATCCCAAATCCGAGGCACCTTCATGATTTTTGTTGCTAATTTAGGAAGATACTAACCAATATACACCAAAGATTGATATACCATATGGCCCTCCACCATACATCCCTCAGAACATTCTCTTTATATAACAAAATCCTTCAATGACTTCAAGTGCCTCCCCACCATCCACACTAACCTTGTGTGCACAGGTCCACACATTTCAATCTCCTCAAGTTGGTGTATGAGGTAGTGTTCTTGTGCATTGAAAAATGTCGAAGGTAGATACTTTTGCATTTCTCACATTAGCTGAGGAATTTCTCTCCTCCAATATTTTGTATCTTCTTTGTGGATTTATTTAGATGACAACCACCTACACATGATATAACAAATAAAATCATAGGTTTCAACAACAACGTATATACATTGAAAGTAAAATAGATGTCGACAAGTTGAGAAACAACGATTTTGCATATAAATCATTAACATTTACTTCATGTATTTTCCAAGATCATATATAATTTGTTTTACATTGTTGTCAAAGCTGTCAGGGAGAGATAGAGGTAGAACATACTGTAAAAACAAAGGGATCATCAATTTTTAGGAAAATAAAACCATATTATAATACCAAAAATTCATATGTTTACCAATAAAGAAATCTACCAAAATAATTACCTTAATGAAGGTATGTTAGTCATAAGTTTTCACCTCACCAAATTCACCTTTCTTCGTTAAGATATTCTTTATGTTTGAAGCAAATCCCGTGGGAAATTTGATTTTCCGAATGACCTCTTTTACAACATTGCTTTCCTGCTCTGTAAATAACATGGAAGAATATTTCGGTGTCCATTGCTATTTGAATAAATCACATTTTGCAGTGCATGATTGGCTTCCTAAATGTTAGTACAAATTTTGACAATTTTTTCTTTGTCACTCCTTCCTACGGTTCTCCACAATGTTTTTGTTACATTATTCCCGATAAGCATTGTATCAAACAGATGAGCTATTTCTAGGTGCTCATAGTAGGGAAACCTATTGAATAGTATAGGGTAACTTTTCATTCTTCGTGGAAGCCCATTAATGCTTTGACGACATTTATGAAAAATAATTAATGATATTACAACAATAATTGTTAGATAGAATAAACAAAATTCAATACAAATTAAAATTGTAAAACATTAATATATATGACACATAGACTAAATGCTTACCTTGACGACTTCTATTATATTCTAACTTCCATAGGTGAGGTGTCATTCTTCATGGTTTTATTCCAGTCTCTTCTTTCAAATTGAAAATATTTTTTTCTATAGTTCGATACATATGGTTCTTAGGGAGGAAGTGCCTATACTCATCAAATACCTCCTTTCTTAGACTTCTTGAACAACGTGATTTCATCCTAGGACCACAAAATGGACATACAATTTTACCCTTTGTTTGAAGACCTACAAGATATGGATTAATGTTAGTATTATTTATATAACGAGGAACTGATATTTAAGAAGCATTCATCATATTTTCATAAAATTATATACTATTAAAGTGCAACAGTATGTTACATACCACAAAATGTGTTAGCCATGGGGCATCATGAATTGTCCATCTAAGTATCCAATGGAATTGAAATTGCTTTTTCCCTATTGGTCTAGAGGTGTCGTACATAGTGATGCAACCCATAAATTTAGTAGCTCGTCGACAAGAGGCTCAATATATACATTCATATCTTTCACCTGGTACTTACCTAATTGGGTGAAAGTACACATAATTACTACCTTGTATATAATATATATAAATAAGTAATTATGCAATGAATAAGAAAAACGAAATACAACGTTCAAACCAATTTTGTAAAAAAATACCTGGAACAATCATTGCCAACATTGTGTGCTCCCTCTTTATTGACATCCAAGGAGGAAGGTTGTTGTTTCTAACAAAAACAGGCCACAATGAGTAAATAGACCTGAGCTCACCAAATGGATTGACACCGTCAACTGCCAATGAAAGCCTAACATTGTGAGGTTCTTCTTTAAAAATTGGCCATCTTTCTTCGATGTTCCTAAATGCAGAACCATCTGAAGGCATTCGAAGAACACAATCTTCACTTTTGTGTTGTGCATGGTAATCCATTAGCTATGCAATGCTTTGGCACCTGAAAAATCATTGCAAACGTGGAATTATCGGAATATGAAGAAGAACCTTGTGAGACACCTTTTTTGTTATTTGATCGGTTTGGTATCTATTGATTTGACATTGTGGGCATTTTTTTTCTGATACATATTGCCCATACTATATAATATGATCATTTGAACATGCATCAATAGCCCGATACTCCATTCCAATATCTTTCATAATGGCACACATAGCCTTCCACATTACAAATAACCTTTGTATTTATTTGTTGTTGGAGTAATAATTGTTGTTGGAGCGCGTCTATCAATGTTGTGATACCTAGTGCTATATTAGTAGAACCCAACAGCATTGAGGGGTTGGTATTGCGGCATGTGGGACTAATTCGTTGACGTTTTGTATCGACGGGGTGGAATTTGTTTGTTGTTGCGTAAAATGTGGGTTCTGAGGGAACTTAACTGTGGTGTCATGTTGGGATCCCCCCGCAGGGGTACTGTGCGTTGCAACTATAGTACCGCAGCGTCAACCCCTTGGAAGTATTGACTGCACTTAGTGCACGTCTCGAGAGTGTCTATTTCTTCGGCAAGAAGTGGTTGTAGATGGGCGGGCCATTGGAAAATTCCTTGTTAGATGTCCTCTTTCATGATGCAGAATGGGAGTAATGCCATTGAAACCCCCTGGTAGTCACTGGGATAGATAAACATGTTATGAAAATTAAATTCAAATAGAAGGTAGGCAACGTACCTTTTGATAAGGGGGTGTGGGATACGCACTTGCGAAGCAATTGCCTGAGTCGGTTGGTGGTACTAGTCTTGAAAAAGCTTGTCCTGGGACTTTTTGGGGGAAGGATCCCTTCTCTCATGCAATTGAAGGAATTGGGGGCTTCGAAGGAATTCCTACTACCAACAAGAAGTAGAATCCATCTATAATGAAAATATTTCATGGAGTTCTGGGCGTCTGAGAAATCACCAATGAACTCGTTCATTACATACCGATCCTAGGACATTTGAACATCGGCTACACAACACTCAGCTGCAAAAAGTACCCCAAATGGGAACTCTCCTTTGTACAAGTGTGAAGGATTTTACAAGCTATCAACTACGTAGCAAATCGAACAATTGGGTGTTGATCTCTAAAATGAGTACCCCACACCTACCATGGCATGTAATGTAGGTGTCATAGATTTCATGTTGTGCATCGTCGTTAACGACTAAGGATTTTTATGGCTCATCACCATGCATGGATAGGCCTATAACATGTTATAGTGTTTCTTCATCGACTAGTGTTATCGATATTTCCTGTAAGGGGGGTCAGAGCACAAAAGAATCGGTTAAAACCCACTTGTCCAAGGTTTCGGACGATAATGCGCCCAAGATAAGTCACGAGCGAGTCCGAGCGGTCCAGATTTGAGCGCCCGGATCAACGGCGCATATTGGATTTCGTACCCCCCCCTTGCCTTTCTACCTTTAAGCAGAAGGGGGGGGTCCAGAATCGGGGGCACACCTCTCCAACGGTTCAGATCAGCGTGCCCGGATCAACGGCGACGAAGACCATTCCGGACCCCCCCCCCCTGCCTTTCTACCTTTAAGCAGAGGGGGGGGGTTCGGAATCACTGATGCATCTTTCCGACGACCGAGATCATAGCGCTCAGATCAACGACGCTCATGCAGCCCCACCCTTCTCAGCTGCCCTATGTTGAACCATAGTGGGCCCGTCTCCCATCATGTTATCCCCCTTTCTGCCTTTCCCGTGCTGCTATCTGTCATCCATCCGCCTCCCCTCTTTGGTCCACGTGGTCCTCCCTTCTTCTCATCATCCACTCCCTGCTTGCCACGTGTCCCGTTCCTTTCCATGTCAGCCTCTCACCCAAAGGCGAATTCATTTCTCCCGTCTTCCTCCCTTCCACCTGATGTCTTCCGCCATGAATCATCCTCCGTCATCCTTCTCTCATCTTGTCACTCCTTCCACGCCCTTATAACCCAGCACCACCATTCCTGTTGTGCGCTCATCCTCCGCGCTGGCCTCCATGCCTATCCCTCAAGCTATTCAGTTATTCCAGGTGGCAACGCGAGAAGTCTTCCTTATCCCGAAGTGCTGAGTTGGTCGGGTCATTCTCAATCCCAAGAAGCAGTTATTGAAGCGGTTGAGGGTGGTTAGACATCGTCTCCGCCATAATGGGGTGTCATGTAATGAATTTAAGGCACGTCGATTCGCCGATGTAACTGTCAGAAGATTGATTGCATCTGTGATAAGATGCACGATTATTCAAAGATTGCGGCTGCAGAGTGTCAGAAGCCATGCAGACACAAAGCCTTCAATGTAATTTCTTGGTTCCGCTGATGTTGTTGTTCTGAGTATATGTAGGCATTTTCGCCATTTTTGTATCTATCGATTGGTAGAGCTAAGCTCCCGACTGTAAAGTTTCAGCGAACATTCTGGTTTCTTGGTTATGCCTCTGTGTTTGAGACTTCTTGGTTTATAACAAACAGTTCTCCTCTTTCCATCTATGTTTTATCTCGTGCCGGAGAGTTCACAGTCGAATGATTCGCGTGGACCGCTGCATTTGTGTTATGATAAAGGATTTGTCGTGACATTTTTGTATTCTCTGGTTCTCTGTGTTTGAATATAAAGAGACTTTGTGTTTGAATGCTTTCTCCTCCAGTCTATTACGACTTGATGTTTGTGATAGACCTTTGCACTCTCCTCGTGAAAGTCTTCCACCTACTCACCCTTTTACTACAACTCATTGTTTGGAGTCTATCAAGACCTCACTCGTTCATGCATGCCTGGTCTAGTTTCTGAGTTGAGACGATATCATTCTGATTTGCCTTCCATTTGATCACCCTTCAAACAAATCGTGACATTAAACTGATGGGCGTCAGGCTCTGCTCCTGCCAGCAATCCAGGAGTGACCTTCGGCTCCAACATTTCTGGCGTCGTTGCCAAGGACGAAGTTGAATATTTTCCCCGGGATTGAACGACAAAGATTAAGCTGATTCTGAAGGTGCATCAGATATCAGAACTTGAATATTTCTACTGTGCACCTGGCGACTCCACTGTGATGACTCCGCTGGGGAGAACCTTGTTCTATCAATTGTGGCTTTGAGAGGTAGACACACGAGGTCTAATCCACACTTGCCTTTAGCCACACCAGAAGCAGACTTGGAAGCAGTGCGCAGAAAGGGAAAGAGCTCTGCAAAAGGAGTTTCCATCGCTGAAAGAGGTAATACGCCATCCCCTTCTGTGAAAACTCCATTTTCTGAACTTCAGGAGTGTTCCTACTGAGTTTTCTCCTCCTGGTCTAGTATCAGAGGGAGAGATCCTTGTCACTCCCCCCTCAGGAGGTTTCACTACTCCTCCTTTTATTACTACTGTTGCGCAAAGAGAAATATCTACACGTTCAGGTTCCCTAGACCCCTCTCTGTTTTTCCCATCATCCCCTTCGAGGACCTCTTTGCCTACATCTCCTGTTCACACTCCTTCTCCTCCCATTTCTCCTCCACCTAACATCCCCATGGCTGGTGCTAATCCCCCACTAAATAGAATGGATGCCATAGTAGCTGCCAGATATGCTCCCTTGGTCCTACCCCATCCTATGAACCCTCTCCCTGCTGGAGACTACTTGAAGTATATGCCCAAGTTCACCGGGGAAGGGGACATAACTGCAGAAGAGCACCTAGCTGCTTTTTACAGTTATGCAGATAATTTGAACATTGAAAATGAAGATGTTTGGATGAGAGTCTTTGTTCAGAGCCTGGATGGTGAGGTGAGGAAGTGGTTCAGGGGGCTGGCCCCTGGATCTATTGTTGGTATTGAAGCCCTGGATATTGTTTTCCTGAGGCAATGGGGAGATAGAAAAGATTACATATATTACATGACTGAGTTTGGGTCTTTGAAGAAGCAAGAGGGAGAGTTGGTCTCTGATTTCTCCAAAAGGTTCAATAAGATGTATAACAAGATTCCTGTAGAGATAAAACCCTCAGAGGCCTCTGCTCAAATTTCCTATGCGGGTGCTTTTGACCCTGATTTCTGTCTCTTATTAAGAGAAAGAAGATCCACCTCTTTGGCTCAGATGCAAGATGCAGCTATAGAGGTAGAGGCCAACATACTAGCCGCTGACAGATTGAGGACCAGGGCCGACACTGACAGGAGAAAGGGAAAGTCAGAAGCCTCAATTTCTGGCTCAAACACTTCCGGCCCATCACTGCCCCACCCTCAAGTAAATGAGCTAGCCCAGGTGGTGAACTTTCCGAAAGAAGAGATGGAGAGATTGAAGGTGGAAAGAAGACAAATGAATAACGGCCCTCAGAACACTGAGAACAGAGGAAGTTTCAGAAGGCCAAATAATTTTTCTCCTCCAACTATGCATAGAGAGAAGGAAAAAGATAGAGAAGACCAAAGGATTCAGGCTCCTTTCTAGAACAATTTTGTAATCGATGAAGAAGAAGCAGAGGCAGACGAGCTTGAGCCTAAAATTCACTCTGTAGAAGTCACTCCTCCTTTCCCTCATCTGACCCGGTCAGCATACGAGGAATCCCTCATGAACAGTCATCTGAATGAATTGAGCAAAGGAGACAAAGTTGGTGGTGGCCGAGGCAGGTATAACCTGAGATCCGACAAAAGGGCAGCAGCACCTGATATTCCTGAGCCGTCCACCAGAGCAGAGAGGCCCGCTGATGAGATAGCAGACAACCATAGAGGTAAGAAGGCCCAACTCCCCTCCCCTATTATTCAAAATCATGTTCCTGAAATTAGAGAAATTCCAAAGCCTACATTTTCCTTTAATTTCGAGCATGAGATTCAAAAGATCAGAATCCTTGTACCCCTCACTGAGTTAATCAAACATGGGGAATTCAAAAAACGCTTCTCTGACTTTTTGAAATCTGAAGCCTCAGGCCCACCCACAGACTTCATAAACCTCCAAGATGAAAAACCAACAGTTGTCCTAGGCCCCATGGTAGAAGACAGAGATGATTCATCCCCTCCCTTCTACACCTCCCTGAACATACATGACAAGGTACTGCACAACTGTTTGATGGATTCAGGGGCCTCTCATAACCTCATGCCCAAAGCCATCATGGAAGAATTAGGACTGGAAGTCACCCGAGCCTATCATGACCTATATTCTTTCGACTCCAGAAGAGTGCAATGTTTGGGAGTCATCAAGGACCTGGTAGTCTCCCTGTTTCAGCTGCCCATGAAAAGTATGCTCATGGATGTTGTCATAGCTGATGTTCCCCCCAAGTTTGGCATGTTGTTGTCAAGGTCCTGGATTAAAAGACTTGGAGGGATGTTACAGATGGACCTCACATATGCCACCATCCCAGTATTTGGGGGAGAACATAGAAGATTGTACAGAGAAGCTTAGCTGGCCTACATAGTCAGTGATGAAGCAAACCCCACTAATCATCCCATCTTTGCACTTGACACTGGTTTAGGATCTAGCTTGTTACAGGTCACTGAGACTCCTGAGGCCCCTTTACAAATCATAAAGCAGCCCAGTCTTAATCAGGAAAGGCCTCCTCCAACCACCTCTGTGTGGAAGATGTTCTTTGACGGAGCTTCTTCCAGTTTAGGTGCAGGCACCGGAGTGGTACTCAGATCCCCTTCTCAAGAGACCATATCGTTGTCATACAAGCTGGAATTTGACGTCACCAATAATGTGGCAGAGTATGAAGCTCTAGTTCTGGGATTCAGAGCTGCAAAGGAGATGGGAATCAGGGAAATGGTTGTGTTTGGAGATGCATAACTGGTTGTCCAGCAGGTCAAGAAGGTTTATCAGGCTAAGCATCCTCGACTCAAGAATTACAAGAACGAGGTATGGGATCTAATTTACAGTTTCTTCCTAGCTTTCAACATCTCTTTCATTCCAAGGGAAGAAAACGCTTCAGCCGACTTTCTAGCCTTTTCAGCTAGTTTGTTTGAAGTTCCTACGCTACCCACTGCTCAATCTGATGTCGAGATAAGATACATGCCCGCTGTACCAGACAATGTCAAACATTGGAAGGTATTTGAAGATGATCAGGAGATCGAAAAGTTTCTCCAATCAGTTGATGACTTCTCTGCTTTACACATAGATGAGGATCCAAACGCGGAAGATGACAACCACCCTAGGGAGTTTATGAATGAAATTTCCAACCACCAGATTATTCAACTGCCGAGCAATCACCTACCAAAGGGTCTGATCCCATTAGAAAGATTGTTCGATGGGAATGATGTGGCAATAAAGGGGAGAGTTTATGGTGATGATGTTGATACAGCTGAGTGCAATATAGGCACACCGGAGGAGCCCAAGTTTTTCAAGCTGTCAAGGAGTTTGACCAAGGAGCAGAGGACCGAATACACTGAGTTGCTGAAGGAGTTCGTTGACGTGTTCGCGTGGACCTACGAAGACCTCAAGACATATGACACGTTAGTCATTGAGCACAAGATCCCACTGAAATAAGAGGCTAAGCCATTCAAGCAGAAGCCGAGACAGATAAATCCTACGCTGCTGCCTATCATGGAGAGAGAGGTAAAGAAGTTGTTGGATGCCCAAATCATTGTCCCCTTGAGATACTCAAACTGGGTAGCCAATTTGGTCCCAGTAAGGAAGAAGAGCAGAGAAATCAGACTCTGCGTCGATTTCAGAAACCTGAACAGGAGTTCAAGGAAGGACAATTATCCCCTACCCAACATGGAACATATATTGCAGAGGGTCACTGGTGCATCTAGGATATCTATGATTGATGGTTTTTCTGGCTACAATCAGATATCAGTCATGCCTGAAGACAGAGAAAAGACAACCTTCACCACTCCTTGGGGTACATTCATGTATGCCAAGATGCCTTTCGGATTAATGAATGCGGGGGCAACATTTCAGCGGGCCATGGACATAGCCTTCATCGGGGAGAAAGATAAGTTTGTGGTGATATATTTAGATGACATAACAGTCTTCTCCAAGACTGATAAAGAACACCACTGCCATTTGAAGAGGGTTTTCCTGAAGTGTCGTAGGTTTGGCCTTTCCCTAAATCCCAAGAAGTCATTATTTGCTATGCAAGAAGGGAAACTGTTAGGCCATATAGTATCAGCAGAGGGAGTGAGAATTGACCCTGACAGGGTAGAAGAAATTCAGGCCCTGTCACTTCCCAGATCTAAGAAAGAAGTTCAGGCATTTTGGGGAAGAATTAATTTTCTGAGGAGATTTGTCTCAAATTTTGTTGAGCTGGTAAAACACATCACAGCCATGCTCAGAAAGGGAAATGAAGTGAAATGGACTGTTGAACCTAGGGAGTCTTTTGACCAAATAAAGAAGGCATTGACTGAGGCTCATGTGTTGATCAGTCCAGATTATTCTAAATATTTTCTGATATTTTCTTTTGCTTCCTGTGATACAGTAGCAGCAGTTATGATGCAGAAAAACGATCAAGGGCAAGAGCAGCCCATTGCTTTCTTTAGCAAAGCACTGAGAGATGCAGAACTCCGGTACGAGATCATGGAGAAGCAGGCTTATGCCTTGGTGAAAGCTCTTAAAGCTTTCAAAGTTTATGTCTTGCATTCAAAAATCATTGCCTATGTCCCTTCAGCTTCTGTGAAGGACATCCTCATACAGCCTGACATAGACGGAAGAAGAGGTAAATGGATCGCCAAGATCCTAGAATTTGATCTGGAGATTAAGCCCACCAAGCTGATAAAGGGGCAGGGTTTAGCCAAGTTACTGGCTGAATCAAATTGCAGGGCCTTGGGAATCAATTTCATCAATGAACGAGCTGAGTCATCTAACAGGGGTTCCCAAAGCACTGTTCCACTAGCAGAATTCCCCTGGTATAAGGATATCTTGTACTTTTTGCAAGAGTTGAGGCCTCCTGATGGGATGCAAAAAGGCAAGGCAAGAGCCTTGAAGCTTAAAGCTGTCAAGTATTGCCTCATAGATCGAGCCTTGTACTGGAAAGACCCCCAGGGGGTATTACTGAGGTGTATGGACCCACAACAGGCCCAAAAGGTTATATTTGACTTCCATAGTAGTCTCTTTGGAGGTCATCATTTTTGGAAGACCACGGCTCACAAGATCCTCCGAGCGGGGTACTACTGGCCCACCTTATTTCCTGATGTTTGCAGGGAAATCTGAGCTTGCATTAAATGCCAAAAATTCTCAGGGAAGCAGCAGTTCAAATCCCTGCCATTGAAACCTGTGGTGATCTCAGCACCCTTTCAGCAGTGGGGATTGGACTTCATCGGGGAAATTCATCCTCCCTCAAGCGGCCAGCACCGGTGGATTTTGACAGCAACCGATTACTTCACTAAATGGATAGAAGATGTCCCTACCAGAAGCACTTCTCACAAAGTAATCATCAGCTTCCTGGAAGACATCATAGTTAGATTTGGCTGCCCTAGCAAAATTGTCACTGACAATGCTTCCCCATTTCGGTCTGAGCCTCTGATCAAATTTTGTGAACAATTTGGGATTTCACTGATTCACTCCACTCCCTACTATCCTCAGGGAAACGGGCTGGCAGAGTCCTCCAATAAAAGCTTAATCAAGCTTATCAAGAAGCTATTGGAGGATAACAAAAGGTCCTGGGACTCAAAGCTCAAATTTTCTCTCTGGGCTGATCGGGTGACAACAAAAAAATCGTTGGGCATCTCACCTTTCCAGCTGGTTTATGGAATAGAGGTCGTTTTCCCCACTCAGCTCGCCTTACTTGTGGCAAATCTCCTCCAGGATTATGAGGGAGAATCTAACCATATGCTTAGAAGAATCCATCAGATGGTGGAGGTGCAGCAGATCAGAGAACAGGTCCTGGACAGAGCTTACAATCATCAGCAGAAGATCAAGCAAGCTTTTGACAGGAAGAGCAAGAAGAAAGGATTTGAGCAGGGTGATCCGGTGCTCAAATGGGATGCACCGAGGCAGGAAAAGGGCAAACACAGTAAATTTGATGCCCTCTGGTTCGGGCCTTTCAAGATCCTCGAAGTGTTTTCAAATAACACTTACAGGTTGCAGGATCTGGAAGGCAACGAAGTGTTCAATGGCCCAGTCAATGGGCATTTCTTAAAAAAATGTTTTTTGTGAGCCACAGTTGGCTCTTCTTGTTTTGTTTTGTAAATATTGTTTCTGTTTTTGTTTTTCGGACTAATAAATGACTCCATAGCCCAACAGTAAAGGCACTAAGTCTGCAAAAGAGTTCTTAGAGCATCACAGGGATGACTCTATCCCCCATGAAGCGAAATGTTATCGATATTTCTTGTAAGGGGGGTCAGAGCACAAAAGAATGGATTAAAACCCACTTGTCCAAGGTTTCGGACGATAATGCGCCCAAGATAAGTC
>ML779783.1:1179973-1195879 GCA_009831015.1 Picea engelmannii
GGGGTCCGGAATCACAGATGCAGCTTTCCGACGGCCGAGATCATAGCGCTCAGATCAACGGTGCTCGTGCAGCCCCGCCCTTCTCAGCTGCCCTGTGTTGAACCAGAGTGGGGACGTCTCCCATCATGTTATCCCCCTTTCCTCCTTTCCCATGCTGCCATGTGTCATCCATCTGCCTCCCCTCTTTGGTCCACGTGGTCCTCCCTTCTTCTCATCATCCACTCGTTGCTTGCCACGTGTCCCATTCCTTTCCATGTCAGCCTCTCACCCGAAGGCGAATTCATTTCTCCCGTCTTCCTCCCTTCCACCTGATGTCTTCCGCCATGAATCGTCCTCCGTCATCCTTCTCTCATCTCGTCACTCCTTCCACGTCCTTATAACCCGGCACCACCATTCTTGTTGTGCGCTCATCCTCCGCGCTAGCCTCCATGCCTATCCCTCAAGCTATTCAGTTATTCCAGGTGGCAGCGCGAGAAGTCTTCCTTATCCCGAAGTGTTGAGTTGGTCAGGCCGTTCTCAATCCCAAGAAGCAGTTATTGAAGTGGTTGAGGGTGGTTAGACATCGTCTCCGCCATAATGGGGTGTCCTATAATGAATTTAAGGCACGTCGATTCGCCGATGTAACTCTCAGAAGATCAATTGCGTCTGCCATAAGATGCACGATTATTCAAAGATTGCGGCTGCAGAGTGTCAGAAGCCATGCAGATGCAAAGCCTTCAATGTAATTTCTTGGTTCCACTGTTGTTGTTGTTCTGAGTATATGTAGGCATTTTCGCCATTTTTGTATCTATCGATTGGTAGAGCTAAGATCCCGACTGTAAAGTTTCAGCGAACATTCTGGTTTCCTGGTTATGCCTCTGTGTTTGAGACTTCTTGGTTTATAACAAACAATTCTCCTCTTTCCATCTATGTTTCATCTCGTGCCGGAGAGTTCACAGTCGAATGATTCGCGTGGACCGCTGCATTTGTGTTGTGATAAAGGATTTGTCGTGACATTTTTGTATTCTCTGGTTCTCTGTGTTTGAATATAAAGAGACTTTGTGTTCGAATGCTTTCTCCTCTAGTCTGTTACGACTTGATGTTTGTGATAGACCTTTGCACTCTCCTCATGAAAGTCTTCCACCTACTCACCCTTTTACTACAACTCACTGTTTAGAGTCTATCAAGACCTCACTTGTTCATGCATGCCTGGTCTGGTTTCTGAGTTGAGACGATATCGTTCTGAGTTGCCTTCCATTTGATCACCCTTCAAACAAATCGTGACATTAAACTGATGGGCGTCGGGCTCTGCTCTTGCCAACAATCCAGGAGTGACCTCCGGCTCCAACAACTAGATACTTCCCCCCCAACCACAAGTACCCCCAGTGTAGGCAGGTAAGTAAAAAGTGGACACAGACGGTCACCATCCTACTATGCCCAAAATGAAGACATTCAATTAAAGAAATAATGTTGGCCTAGTGAAGGGGTTTGGCCCACTCTTCGGTGAGCATTGTTGGCTGACTGTCTGCACTGTGAACAATTTGTGCATAATTGTGGAAGGCAAGGGTGGGGAAGTGACCAGGGTCTTGGACGTCATAGTCAATAAACTGCACATCTTGCACCTTGCCCATCCGGTATCCCATGAAATTCACATGTTAGGGAAAGGGCGACTCCACTTGCGATTGATCATGGGAAACCCTAGCTTTATGGTGGCCCTCGGGTCTGCTAGATGAAGCCATTGCAATTTCTATGGTTGGGTTCGACAAATTGGCAAAGAATTTATATCGGTGCTTTCTTTCACTACTATTGGTCCTCTTAAATAGAAATTTTGGACGCCTTCTTATAGAAATATGAAATATGACATCGAGTTGGCCACGCATTGATTAGGACAAAGGCAAGTTGTCATGTGGGTATGGTGATAGAACAAGGAGGCTTGCAGGGGGTCATTAAGAACTCATTGTGTTGTATATTGATCGGCAGCCCTCTCGATAACATTCATCCTCATTGTTTTGGAAAATCATAAATGATTAGAGGTTTCATGAGGTACCCCCGTCGACGTTCCCAATTTTCTAGATAAAGTAGCACTTTTGCATTCCTGGGACATGGCTTCCGACTTGACCTTCAATCATGCAAGATCTCCAGGTGGGATGTTAACTATTATTATTGGTTTCTACCTCATTAAATTCTTCTTTAATGATCGTACAATGGACACATCATGTCCTTCCTGCATGAAAATACTAGGACCGTAGAAATCTAAGTGTGATAGTGAAGTCTCCGTACATGTCCAAGTCTTATTGTATGGGGGCATTGCACATGTTTCATGTGCACCCCTGCAAGAATTCATCTCCTACTGAGTGAGTGCAACGATCCCTAGTGGACCGCAACACCTCTTCATGCTCTTCCATCCGGTAATTTGCATCCATTGTGACATCGGGTTGGACCTTCCTGGGTCCACTGTCATCCATAGACTCTCCCCTATTGCTTTGTTCTTGTTGAAGTTGTTTATTGTATAAATGGGGGGTGAGGATGGATTGAACAAGCAATTCTTCATTCTTTTTCTCCAGAATGAGTAGTGAAGCTCATTCTTCATGTGTCTGGCTTCTTTTCGTGTCACGTAGGAAATCGAGAAACTAGGGGAACAAACTTCTTTCTAGGTAATATTTGTGAGGTCCTTATGCATCGGTTGCATGCCCCATGTCATCGCTTAGCTATCCACCGTCATTCATAAGAACACATGTAATAGTGAATATCCATATCTGGTATGAACCTTTTCTGCATAGATGCTTCTAAAGCTTCCCATTCACGACAACGTTCTAAATGCACTACCCACCATCACGAAGAAATTACTGTGAGCATAATATTGAGGGCACGAATCCAGTGGTGTTCGAGAATAGTTTGTATCCAGGATAGAAATGCATCCACCAGATATATCTTATCAAATTGGTAGAATTCAAATTCTTCCTCACGTACCTCGGTGGTAATATGTGCACATCTCCTTGTGCAAACTTTGTACAACTTGTTTTGCCACATTTCCATGACATTTTCATAATCTGTGTCATAAGACTTAACACTTCTCCAACTCAACTCTCCATCGGTTATGGGGTTGATGTAATTCTCCTTGTGCCTAGTGATCTTATAGATGTTTTCAATAATCAAGCTTTGTGCATCCTCATCCACCAACTCATTGCATCTATCCCCTCCATAAGGATCTAGAGGCGAAAACCACGTGAAGGGTATATGTCTCAAATGACATCTACCTCTTTTTAAAATTCAACACTACATTTTTATCAAAGGCCCAATCAATTCCAAGTAATGCAGGGTATGGATCAGAGTCATACATCATCTCTATGACCTCAAAGTCAACCTTTGTCTTCACCCCTTCTATATTCACCTCAACTTGCTCCAGTCGACTTAAAGGGTAGATCTTGTACCGATTTTCCAACTGCATTTGGATGGGCGACTAGACTAGACTCGACTTCCCCATCAACTCCCATGATTTCTTCAGCTTCATGTCCCGAATATGGATCCTGATTTGGATCTGAAACGTCGATGATCTATTGACAAAACTATGGCGAATCCGATCACTTCTGAAAATCCCAACCACAAAAATCCCATTAATTAGAATATTCAAGTCGGATCCCACATACAACATGACTCCATCCATATCATACCCACCAAGCTCAACTATTATTTTGAACTCTCTGCCAGTGCGCTTCTGCTTGTTGATATGGCATACCTCCCTTTCTAAGAGGGGCACTGATATAGTCCTATCTTCCAGCTCCTTCCTTATACAAGTGTCTAGCATATGGGTTAACTTCCTCGCAACATCAGGATCATTAAGTAACCTCAAATAAAAACGTAAGAAATTACTTACTTGATATTTAGTGTTTATCTCGCGACCCAAGTTGCACAATGCTTCTTCACGCGATGCACACTTCAACTCCTCAAGTTGATGTTCCTCAATTTATCTTTGCTCGACA
Source organism: Picea engelmannii (assembly GCA_009831015.1). Classification (NCBI taxonomy): domain Eukaryota; kingdom Viridiplantae; phylum Streptophyta; class Pinopsida; order Pinales; family Pinaceae; genus Picea; species Picea engelmannii. The sequence goes on from ML779783.1 coordinate 1,183,933, forward strand.
CATCGCAACTCTTCTTATCTACACGCATCTTGCATTGACCTTTGTGTTGCACATTGCATCTCCTCATGCATACAAGCTTCCTCCAATGATCTTTGCATCGCAAGCTGGAGCTTTTCTCGGGCACGAGCCTCTTCTTGTGACCTTTGGGTTGTCCTTTGTACTTATTCATGAATCCGGGCATCCTCAAGTGACCTTTATGTCACTCATTGTACTTATTTGTGGATTCAAGCTTCCTCAAGTGATCTTTGTTTTGCGTGTTGCAATTCTTCGCGCACTCTTTCTTCTTCAATGCCTCTCTACGAGTCACGTTGAAACTGGTTTTTTAGGGAAGAGTCGAACTTAGGAGGGGGTTGTGTTGCCCTCCTTTTCTTTCCCTTCGGACTCTAACCTAAGCTCTCACCATGCTCAAATTCCATTCCTATCTTTGCTCCTCCTCGGGTTACTACCCAAACATCAACCTCCTCGTCATTATTCTCATTTCATCGTGGCTCCACATGCACCATATTACAATGCATCTTCTTTTCTTCTCACTTCTTCACTAAGTCGAGATAGTCTTTTGTGACATGCTCAGGACTATGGTAGTATGCGCAAAGCACACGTGTTTTGGTACAAAACCTTGATACATGACCAATTTCTCCACAATTGAAACAAGTGGGGGATCTATCTCCCCCTCTACCATATCCTCGACCATGAGTGTGCCCATATTCACCTCTAGGGCCGCTTTGGTACCCACCTCTCTCAGCACCACCAAGATCACCACCCTTATGTTCTTCTTGTACCCAAAATGCATCGCGGGTATTGTCTTTCATTAGTTGGAGTAACCAAGAATTATTGATATCATGTCCCACGAATTTACAGAACTCACACAGTGGAGTATGGTGCGTCTTATGATATTTCTCCAAAGTCGGGAAGTGGGGTGGTACATGTCCCCACTGTTTGCAAATCGCACACCCTCTGCCTATCTAGTTGGAAATGGACTCAACGCTCCCGTTGCTACATAATTCATAAGCGAATGACACTCATCATTGCGATGTCCCTTATATCAGCATGTGGTACACCATACGTGCTCATGCATGACTTTTGTATTAGCCATATCTTGCAACTGCATCATCAGATTGGACAATTGCGACTGCACCTGCACTAATCCTGCCAATGTGTCTACCCCTCCTGGTGTAGATTTTAGGTGCATTGCAAATTCTACTGCCTCCACTTGAGTCATCATCTTTTGTTGGGTAAGCAGGACTCAGATATTGGGGAGCAATCCTCCAATAAACCATTTTCTATGTTGTACGTCCTAAATCTGGTACGTGAGCCTATCCAACAAAATCTTGAAGCACTGGTCATAATCCCACATGGTTTCTCCTTCCTCTTGCTTGATCTCCTTGATCTCTGTGATACACTGAGACTTTGCATAAGGATTTTGAATCTCCTTAAGTAGGTCTCTCTTAATCTTTGTCAGGGACCTCGCCTGTCCCATTGACGTCGTGGCCTTGTACTTCACATACCATGTCAAGGCTCTATCCCTGAATGTGGTTTCCAGCTGCACAATCTTTGTTGCCTCATCAATGATCCTCTTCACAGAGAATATTACTTTGCACGTGCACCAATGTTGTTATGAATCATCTTTGCCCGTTCCATGGAACACGGGTAGTCTCAGGGTGCTATCATGATTTTCTATCATCAACCTCGAACTAAATCTTCTTATCTGGTTGTTGGGTGTCAAACTCCTCAATATTGGTACTCTTGGTGAAGTAACACTGACTTCACCCTCTTCTTCACTCATATCTTCTCCTATATCTCCATCTACTCTTTATTCTCCTCTTTCTCCTATTCCAATATCCTCGCTATCAATTTTTCTTTCTACTTGATTACAAACATGTAAGGGGGGTGGTTCAAAGGGGGGGTAACTCCATCTCCTTCTAACATTTATTACGAGGGACCCAGAGAGTTTCCTACTTGTAGCCATGCAAGACCATCTACAATCGCCTACTCTTCTCCCCCGCCACTAGGGAAGCCTCCATATTCCCTTTGTCCTCCTACGCCTCTACACTGCACCTCATCTTCCTTTGAGGTTGTTACACTCTACAACATCCGAGGGGCTTGGAATTCATCACCTAGGCCCTTGGGACCACTACTACTATCGGTATCCCCACTAGAAACCCTATCCTCAATGCCACCCCTCTTTGTGGGCCTATCCTCATCTATGCTCCTCTATGGTACAACACACTCTCCCGCACTACCTCTAGGTGTTATTTCTTTTTGTTTCATCATGGACTTAACCCCTTGTTGTGCATCCCTGGCTAAATTATTTCCACTCCTTTGTTCTACTTTCCTTCTTAGCTCAAATCTTCTTGCATATCTCTCATTTATTTGTCTCCTCCTCTCCTTTAGGTCCATTCCATTCCTCACCTCATTCTATCAACTTCTGGATCCTCCTCAATGGATCCATCTCCTCTCTCATTTCCCCCCATATTTTCACCCCCCCAACGCCAAGGGAGTCTACTCAACCATATTGTCGGGCTCTATGCACATCCTCCCTTTCTCCATGAACATCATCTTGATCCAGAGTGGGATTTATTCCAACATTCGTTTTCTCATACCTTCTGCGAATTTTCTTCCAGCCTCACTGAAAGAATCACTGTACTCCATAGGAAATTCAATAATATATCCCTCCTTTACTTGAGTAAACAATAAATCAATGGCTTGATTCCACTTATTATCCAATGCCTTCAGCCTATAAAGTATGACTTGATCCCAAACCAATGGGTCTAGAGGCCACAAGGCAGAATTCATAGCAATTTTCCTTTTCATCCATTCATACAAAAAACAAGGGAATTCAATAAAGAATGTCTCATGCATATCAGTGTAAATATACTTATCTTTCCATCTCTTCACATTCACTCTCAGACCCTGAGTTTCTCATAAGGAAAACTCATGCTCCTTTGCAATTAGCCAGTGTTGAATTTCCTCCCGAGATGGATACTACCTCATCTCGTGCCTTCATCTTCCAATACAAGAATTTCAGGTATTGACAATGAAACCATTTTTTTGGGTCGTTTCATGCTTGCACACATCCTTCTTAATGCTGGGGAGTTTAGACCCAGGGTTCGTCCATAGTTGACCAACACAAACCCAAAAACATCAGCATATCAATCTTCATCCAAGGCAGAAGAAGGTCTCACCAGAGATGCAATGAGGATCACAAATATTGTCTGGTCTTGTGACGAGGATGAAGGACTAAATACACAAGGATCCATCCAGGTTGACATACATACACTCCATTAATGACAACTTATCATTATTAATATGTAAAACAATACACACAGATATTCAAATAGCACATGAGTGACATGTGATAGATCAGAATTGTTGCAGCTTTATTATTCTTTCCATTCCATTAAGAAAACTATACTCAACAACAACAGAGTCTCGTGTCCTCTTTAGATAATTCCCCAGAGTTACAATATATTGTGTCATGTGCATCCTTTATACCTTAGACATATGACAGAATTAGACTTATAGTCAGAAGCATTACAACCTTACACTATTATAGAGGCTCATAGCTGTTAGATTTGTCTTTATTTATAGAGCATTAGAGTTACCAATTTTCTTTTACTTCTTTACCATTAACTTATATATCATGTACTAAGCAATAACAACATAAATAAGAGACAAAAGAACATAAGATATTTATCGTGGGAAAACCCCAAATGGGGGGAAAACCCAACAACCTTTCTTAGACATATTTTGTTCACAAAGAAAGTCCAATCATGAACCAACAAATAAATCGTTGCATAAAGGCTAGCTCAAGATACAACCAGAAATACCACCCTAGCTGCAGAAACAACACAATACCAAGGTAGCGCACCTTTTCTGAGAGTAGCGCACAAGAGAGAAATACCAGAAAGATTGAACACGAAGAATCTCTTCCACTGCAGCTGCTACGTCACCTTCCTCCGACTTGCACCTTACTTTTGTGTAGATGAAAGAGTGTGAGTGAATGTGTCAAAGTGAGCTAAGGCGCCTCCTATTTATAGTCTTCATGTCCTCTTTACTGGGCCAACTTCTCTTCTGGGAAGGTGTCACTTTTTTGTTCTTTATTCTTCTGGCCTGACTTCTCTTCTAGGGTATTTCTACATATGTTCAATGGTTATCTTGCTTCCAGAATATTCTTCTCATCTAAGAAAGGTCACCTAGGAGGGAAAGTACCTCCCATAGCTACCAAAACATCAACACTCCCTCTTAGCTAGGGAGGTATCTTTCATGATGTCTTCATCTAGTAGTCCACTGACTACTTTACAATCAACTGGTAGCACACATCTAATCATTTGTCACGGTCCCTGCAATGAAGTAGCACACAACTACTCCCAATGTGAACTAGTAGTCTCCATGGCAATCAGCTAGTAGTGCACAACTACTACAATGCCAGCCAATAGAACATGACTTTGTCGATCCATAGTAATACACAACTACTATCTAGTGGTACACAACCACTCCAAGTAGCACACAACTCTTGTCCAGAGACACAATGTCTGTATCATGCAATCAATTGATAGCTATACAAGCCATCACCATGCAGTCCAACAGTCTCTATGATTATGCAACAATCAACTAGTAGCACATAACTACTACCATGCCATCATCCATAATCATAGTCTGCAATCCCTATGACTATGCAACAATCAACTAGTAGCACACGACTACTACCATGCCATCATCCATAGTCATAGTTGATGTATCTATAACTATGCAACAATCATCCAGTAGCACATAGCTACTACGATGCCATCATCCATAGTTCTAGTCTCATATAATAGCACGAAGCTACTCCCATAGCCCTCATGACTATGTGTGTAATGTTTCTTATCTCATTAGGTCTGGCAGTGCATTACCCCCTCAGTCACCTCACATGACTGATCTAGGGAACCCTTGGCCAAAGGGGTTAGCCAAAAGGAGGAGAAACAACACACCTCCCTCTCAACGAGGGTGGACATCCTGCATCATGCCAAACTTTTCTCTGAAGTACTCATACTTCACTCTAGACAAAGGATTGGTGAGAATGCCATTTATCTGCTCATTCATGGATACGTACTAGATATCTATAGCTCCTCTCTGCACCATGTCTCAGATGTAATTATATTTCATCTCTATGTGCTTTGACTTGTCATGAAAAGCAAGGTTCTTTGAAATCCTTACACAACTTTGATTGTCACGATGTATCAAAGTTGGCTCCAATTCTAGATCAAATATCCCTGCAAGCAACTTCCAGAGCCACATTGCTTCACGAATTTCTACACTAGATGTGATATACTCTGCCTCTTCTATACTGAGTGCCACTGATGTCTTCTTCCTGCTCAACCATGAGATCATACCTGATTCCAGACTGAAGCAACATCCAGAAGTATTCTTTTGATCTGCTGCACTCCCTACCTAGTCAGAGTATGTATATCCTTGCAGCTTCACATCTCCACCTAAGACATATCTCAATCCATATCCAATCATACCATACAGGTACCTCAACATATGTTTTGTTTCCATCCAATGTACATGTCTAGGTTCAACCATGTACTGACTCAAGGAATTCACTACAAAACATATGTTTAGCCTAGTGTTAACCATGTACATCAAGGATATGATCAATTGTTTGTACATCGTGGAATCCACCAAATCTAAATATGAATCACTCTGGAGATTCATATTTATCATCATAGGTGTGGCCATGGACTTGTAGTACATAATCCTGAATCTCTATAGGATATCAACAATATATTTTCCTTGGCTAAGGAAAATATCATCTTGCCTCTGCCACACTTCCAATCCTAAGAAGTAATGCATCAGACCTAGATCCTTCATCTCAAACTCTTAAGTGAGCTCCCTCTTGCACCCATTTATGAGCTTCTCATCCCCTATAAGAACCAAGTAATCCACATATAGGATCAATGGGAAACCATCCCCAGGCTCATCAAATAACTGTTAGGTCTTGCATATCATGCCATGGGTGCATGCTTAATCTCGTACACAACTTCCTCCAATCTGCAGAACTGAGACTCCTTCTCATGTATCTTTGTGGCTACTCTATGTACACTTCTTCTGGCTACTGGAGCAAGTGTCTTGTCATAATATTCTCCCTCTTGTTGGGAGAATCCTCTGGCCACAAATGAAGCTTTTTACATCTCTATGCTTCCATATACAACATGCTTGATCTTGTAGATCAACTTGGAAGTCACCACTAACTTCCCTTCTGGTCTCAGAACCAAGGAAAAATCCATATCCCAATCCTTCTGACTGGCTTCCTCCTATGTCACTGAAACAAGAGAATCCTCCCAGGAGGTCTCATATATCCTCGAAGCCTCGGATGCTTCAATCTAGCCTCCTCAACTCATGGCACTTCTCTATCAGTCTTGGAAGAAGTCTCTTTTTCCCATCCAAATATGAGGAGGAATACTTTCTAAATGAAAGTATCTAAGCCATTGAATCTCTCTGAGTCTATATAATCTCCAGAGCCATCTTCTCCCTCTGCATGTGTTGACCTCCTCTGAAGTATGATCTCTTATCCTAGGGAGGCTGGTCCTCCCTACTGGATCCTGAGGTTTGACTCCCTATGAACTCTAGCTCCTTTTGAGTTGGTACTTGGTGGGGTTTCCTGCCTACCATTGTTGGAGCCATCTACTCCTCTTCATGATACGGCTCATTAATGGCATATATTTGTATCCCCTTTGCATCATGCAAAGTATCACGGGACCATGCTAGTCTCTTCCTGGTCACTACAACGATTTTGGGTAGGCCCTTCTAGCTCTACTAACTCTTCTCGATGATCTGAAGAGTGATCAACTGAACTAGAGGGATCTGTACGGTCATATTTAGAGCCTTCTACTCCTTACAATCAATCTCCATGTGAAATACTATGTATCTCGCAAAAGTATCCTTCTTGTCAGAAGGGTCTGACTTCGTCCTTTTCTTCTATGCCGGGATAGTCTACTCCATGTCTCAACTAGAGCCATCTAATATGTTTCCTCATGTGACTATCATTATAGCTACCTCTCAGAGTTATCACCTGTGACCTACCCAGAACAAGAAATAAGAACAACAATATCTCCATGATAACTTCCATGGAATTTACAAGATAATCTGCCTAGAACAAGGTCAACAAACAAGAACATCTCCTTGAGGAGATCAATTTATCTTGTAAACAAGTGCATTATTAATATGAGAATTTACTTAATGGTAATCATACCAACAATAATCAAGTGCTATTGAAATAACAATAGCAATAACAATAATATAATTCTAAAGATTGATATTCTAGTTACAACACTTACTTAAACTGCAACAATATAAAATATCAAACCTGATATGCAAACCTGGAGTTTAGTTGTTGTTGTCCCACTTGATTTGTCTTCTATAGTTTCCTCGGTCATGTGCTTGGAAGCACCACTAGCTAAAATACATACTCTTCATCCTTTGACTTATGCTCTTCAGTATCTGTTGCATGTGCATGGTGCTTCTTCTTTCCCTTTTCATCTTTAAGAGGAAATTGTGCGGCATAATGTCCCATCTCCTTAAAATTGTAGCATATGATCTTTGACGCATCCTTCTTATAATGTGGTCTCTTAGATTTCTTCAGACTACCTTCTTCCCTTTTTTTCCTTGTCTTCACTTCAGCAGAAATTGCTTGATTTTCATCATCATTAGTCTTCTGTGAATTGGATATCAACATGGATTCCTCTTGGGTGCAATCTTCCCATAGCTTGTTGAACTTGGGCAATTTGCTTCTGGCGCAAATCCCTTTAAAAAATGGATCTAAAGAGGAGGGAAATCCATTGAGTGTAGTAGTCACGAGTTCAACGTCTTCTACTAGATCTCCAATGGCTACTAATTGGTCCTTGATCTACGAGATCCTCATAAAATAGTTGGTGACTGTTTCTGACTTATTCATTGTCACATTTCTGAGTTGATGCCTTAGAGTAAGCTTCCGACTAGTATTCTCACTCTCATAAAGTTTGGTTAGGGAATCAAACATTTCCTTCGATGTCTTCAATTCTGATACATTAATTATTAGATGATCCTTTATTGAGTCTGTCAAGATCCTCTTGGCCTTGACCTCATTCTTCCTAAACTTTGCTTTGGCGTCTTCTTATGGTTCTGGAAGCATCTACTTGATATGATCCAATAACTCATTCTCTTCTAGTATGAGGAGAACTCGGTGCTTCTAGGATCTGAAGTTTTCTTCTCCATCCAATCTATCTTCAACTCTCATGTTGGTTGACATCCGCTGATAGAAACCCTAGCTCTAAACAAATTTGACTTTTCAAACTTCATCACCTGCAAACCAAGGGTTGCAGTGGGTGTGCTAGGGTAGGGTGCATTTCTCTATGTAAAGACACCTTTGGAACTAATGCTCAATGAGCTTAACAAAGATATTACGATGCAACGACAAGGTGTTGTTGCAAATGATCTTCCTTCCAGTGGTGAAATTGTTCTGAAGGTAACCAACTCTAATACCATGTTAAATTTGTCTTTATTTACAGAGCATTAGAGTTACCAGTGTTATTTTACTTCTTTACCATTAACTTATATATCATGTACTGAGCAATAGTAGCATAAACAATAGACAAAAGAACACAAGATATTTATCCTGGGAAAATCCCAAATGGGGGAAAAACCCAACAACCTTTCTTAGACAGATTTCGTTCACAAAGCAAGTCCAATCATGAACCAATAGATAAAACCTAACACAAAGGCTAGATTAAGATACAACTAGAAATACCACCCCAGCTGCAGCAACAACACAATACCAAGGTAGCACACCTTTTCCAAGAGTAGCGCACAAGAGAAAAATACCAGAAAGACTAAATAAGAAGAATCTCTGCCACTACAGTTGTTGCGTCACCTTCCTTAGAATTGCGGATTACTTCTATGTAGATGAGAGAGTGTGAATGAATGTGTCCAAATGAGCTAAGGTGCCTCTTATTTATAGTCTTCATGTCCTCTTTATTGGGCCATCTTCTCTTCTAAGAAGGTGTCACTTATTTGTTCTTTATTCTTCTGGGTTGAATTCTCTTCTAGGGTATTTCCACACATGTTCAATGGTTCTCTTGCTTCCATAATATTATTCTCATCTAAGAAAGGTCATCTAGGAGGGAACGTACCTCCCGCAGCTACCAAAACATCAACAATAGCGAGCTCAACAACACAACAAACAACAACTCAGTGAATCCTCTAGCCGAGTGTGTAACTCCATTTCTATTGACATTGCTTCCTTTTATAGTTTTCTTTACTTGGGAGATCTGTCTCTGTCAGTTATGCTCCACTTGCTACACTGACTAACAGTTTCGCCCTCTTCTACCACCTGCTTACATCCACATAATCTTTTTGGAATTGGGGCAATCTTAACTGCCTCCCTGCCCATCTTTTTTTCAGCTCCACGTTCCCTTGTGCTACTTGTTGTAACCATTAAGGGAGATTTTCCAATGATTCCTTTCTTAATTCCAGCTTGCGTGTTCTTGATTTCCAATGCGCTTCTCAAAACTCGGACTGATGCACATTTGGTAGACTTTGGACTTAGAGCACAATATCAAAACTCGGTCTGATGCGCACTTCTTGTCAATCTTTGCACATTGGCTTGGGCATGCACAAAATGGGAATGGGTGTGCAGGATTTCATTTCCGCATGAGCACGAGATAAACCCAAAACTTTGGGTGCCAACAAAAACCAAGCTGCAAAATGCTTGCTACAAAAATCCCTAAATGGCTATAAATCAATACAAAATTTTATGAAGGAATGGGCCTCTAAGAGACCACCTTCAAGGTAGGTTTAAAGGTGAAATTTGTTAACCAAATAAACTAATGCAACAACTCTTTAGGACATTAGATGTAAATCGATTTTTTCCCATTAACAAAATATAAAATAAACTATATAGACAGGAATTTCTACCCCTGGTTTACTTCCAATGTGGTTGATAAACCACTCCCCTTGGCCTCATGAACAAGTTTTGACATTTATAAAATCAATAATCAAATTCTACCAAATAGACTCCAAGTAAAGTGTCTCACATCAATAATAATGCACCATTGATTTCGATTAAGTCTTCAAAGGTTTAGCAATATGATCTCCAAAAATTATAAGCACTTCAACAACCATTACAAGTGGGAGGAGCCTATATTATATAGAGTTTTAGGTTCAAACCTCCTCAACAATAAAATAATAATATCCATGCTAAAAACATGGATTCTATCCTAGGTATGCACAAAAAACTAATATACACCAACTAATTAGGAGTGGACAAATCAAACAATGAATAAAATATGAGTGGCCATGCCACATGAGTGATATGAGCTCCAAGAGGTAGGATGCCACATCAAAATATGTGTAAAACCATGTCAAGGGCTCCAATGTCCTCCCCAAACATCTCCAAGATGAGTTGCTACACTAACAGATCAACAAATATATGTGCCACAAGTTTCTCCAAGATGTAACAACCCCCAAGATGTGTGCCAACAACGATATCTTAAGAACAAGGAGTCAAGCAACTAACTGTAGCATCAATGCATATGCAAGAAGCCAACAAACTCCATGGAGGAAGGGGGCAATCCCATCTCTAGCAATAAAATAATATAAACAAGTGAGAAGATGCCTCAGCATGTGTGCCAAAGAGAGTGAGCACTCTATCCTAAACAATGATCTACATCACAATAAACTAATCAAAGTGTGAAAACAAGCCACATGAGCAAGGGTGTTCATGGGATAAGCCTCCAACTTAGTCAAAACGGGTCAAACTAGTCGTTGAAAGAGATCGAATCTTGTGTGCATAAGAGGAGCACTCCATGGGGGGCATTGATCTATGTTATAATAAAGTATATATGTGTCAAAAAAAAATGGCCTTGGGCATTCACACTAGGAGTCTCAAATCCCATTAAATAGATCATTGAAATGCCCAGCACCATGTGAAAAGGGGTACATATGCCAAGCACTCTCCACAAGTGTATGTCAATCCTACCAAAGTGTAATCCACATGTGAAATAGAGTTTAAAGTGATAGGGTACTCATAATCTAAGCATGATGTACCACTGAAAATGCTTAAACCATGTCCCGCCACCTAGTCATGTGATGATAGAATGGCATAACAAAAGGGGGAACATGTAGAACACTCCCACCTAGTAATAAGTCAACACACCAAGTCACCCCAACAACATGTACCACCATAACACTAAGAAATAACACCATACAAAGAGTGCTCCAATATCAACCATGGTACATTGATAACCACTCAATAGAGACCAAAATATGCTATAGGGACAAACATCAATAATCTTCAAGCAACTATGTTCCTCTAGAAACCACACACCCAATGTTCTCCATGGTCAGACAATCCACAAGAGAAGTGCCAAGGAAATCATGTGCGCCCATAATAATGGAACTGCACCTATCAAGTAATCCATTGGTGTCATTTTGTAGGTCTTTTTCATCGAAATAAAAATCACAATGGGTGTGATGAAAATAACAATGTGAAACCCCNTGGGGGCGGGGCAGGGGGGGGGGGGTGTGAATCAGTATTGAGCACTTTTTACCATTTTTAACCTTAAGCACATCATGTAAACATTAACCATTAACAATGGCATTCATCATCACAAAAAACCATGCATAGAACACAATAATTTTACATGGAAACCCAAACGGGAGAAAACCACATAATGCTTTTCTTAGATCATGTTAAGATTTCATTCATAGGAAGAACCAACCTCAAAGATTATCTAGCATCAACTGGAAGGAGGAACCAACCCCCTTTATTTACAGGCACCAACCTGAAGGAATCTCCAACTCCCCGATTTAACAACATTGACTGGAAGGAGGCACCAACCCCCTAGATTTACCAACTCCAACTGGAAGGAAGCACCCACTCCCTAAAGCACATGCACCAACTTGTTGAATGAAGATACCAATATTCTAA
>ML779783.1:1195897-1210976 GCA_009831015.1 Picea engelmannii
TCGAGGAACGGTGGCCAGTCTCAGAATTCATTGTAAGTGATTCATTTTGAGACTAATGAAAAAGATGCTTTTCCCGTCCCAAGTACATGAATCTCATCTATGTTGTTTGATTTATGTTTTATTTCTAACCCTCTAGTAGATCAATAGCATGCATGCGTAGTCTTACCTTGATTGCAGGAAGATTTGTGGAAGGGGCAGCAGCAGCGAGGAAATAAAAGGCTCAACGGAGGATCGACTTCAATCATCATTAAAAAGGTGAGTCGATTCTTCCCATGTTTGCATGAGAAAAGGGGTTGAGATTTTGGGTAGAAGGTTAAAAGTTAAGTCTTAAGGGTCATGATCTGCGTACAAGCTCAAAACCCTAGCTTGTTAGTCCGTAGGGTAGAATACCCCACAACAGAAGAGGAGGGAAATCCATTGAGTGTAGTAGTCACGAGTTCAACGTCTTCTACTAGATCTCCAATGGCTACTAATCTGTCCTTGATCTACGAGATCCTCATAAAATAGTTGGTGATTGTTTCTGACTTATTCATTGTCACATTTATGAGTTGATGCCTTAGAGTAAGTTTCCGACTAGTATTCTTACTCTCATAAAGTCTGGTTAGGGAATCAAACATTTCCTTCGGTGTCTTCAGTTATGATACATTAATTATTAGATGATCCTTTATTGAGTCTGTCAAGATCCTCTTGGCCTTGACCTCATTCTTCCTGAACTTTGCTTTGGCATCTTCTTCTGGTTATGGAAGCATCTGCTTGATATGATCCAATAACTCATTCTCTTCTAGTATGAGGAGAACTCTGTGCTTCCAGGATCTGAAGTTTTCTTCTCCATCCAATCTATCTTCAACTCTCATGTTGGTTGACATTTCTGCTGATAGAAACCCTAGCTTTGAACAAATTTGATTTTTCAAACTTCACCACCTGCAAACCAAGGGTTGCAGTGGGTGTGCTAGGGTAGGGTGCATTTCTCTATGTAAAGACACCTTTGGAACTAATGCTCAATGAGCTTAACAAAGATATTATGATGCAATGGCAAGGTGTTGTTGCAAATGATCTTCCTTCTAGTGGTGAAACTGTTCTGAAGGTAACCAACTCTAATACCATCTTAAATTTGTCTTTGTTTACAAAGGATTAGAGTTACCAGTGTTATTTTACTTCTTTACCATATATCATGTACTGAGCAATAGTAGCATAAACAATAGACAAAAGAACACAAGATATTTATCCTGGGAAAACCCCAAATGGGGGAAAAACCCAACAACCTTTCTTAGACAGATTTCGTTCACAAAGCAAGTTCAATCATGAACCAATAGATAAAACCTAGCACAAAGGCTAGATTAAGATACAACTAGAAATAACACCCCAGCTACAACAACAACACAATACCAAGGTAGCACACCATTTCCAAGAATAGCACACAAGAGAAAAATACCAGAAAGACTAAATAAGAACAATCTCTGCCACTATAGTTGTTGCGTCACCTTCCTCGGAATTGTGGATTACTTCTATGTAGATGAGAGAGTGTGAATGCATGTGTCCAAATGAGCTAAGGCGCCTCCTATTTATAGTCTTCATGTCCTCTTTATTGGGCGATCTTCTCTTCTAAGAAGGTGTCACTTATTTGTTCTTTATTCTTCTGGGTTGAATTCTCTTCTAAGGTATTTCCACATGTGTTCAATGGTTCTCTTGCTTCCATAATATTATTCTCATCTAAGAAAGGTCATCTAGGAGGGAACGTACCTCCCACAGCTACCAAAACATCAACAATAACGAGCTCAACAACACAACAAACAACAACTCAGTGAATCCTCTAGCCGAGTGTGTAACTCCATTTCTATTGACATTGCTTTCTTTTATAGTTTTCTTTACTTGGGAGATCGGTCTCTGTCATTTCTGCTCCACTTGCTACACTGACTAACAGTTTCGCTCTCTTCTACCACCTGCTTACATCCACATAATCTTTTTGGAATTGGGGAAATCTTAGTTGCCTCCCCGTCCATCTTTTTTCAGCTCCACGTTCCCTTGTGTTACTTGTTGTAACCATTCAGGGAGATTTTTCAATGATTCCTTTCTTAATTCCAGCTTGCGTGTTCTTGATTTCCAATGTGCTTCTCAAAACTCGGACTGACGCACATTTGGTAGACTTTGGACTTAGAGCACAATATCAAAACTCGGTCTGATGCACACTTCTTGTCAATCTTTTCACATTAGCTTGGGCGTGCGCAAAATGGGAATGGGTGTGCAGGATTTCATTTCCGCATGAGTGCGAGATAAACCCAAAACTTTGGGTGCCAACAAAAACCAAGCTGCAAAATGCATGCTACAAAAATCCCTAAATGGCTATAAATCAATACAAAATTTTATGAAGGAATGGGCCTCTAAGAGACCACCTTCAAGGTAGGTTTAAAGGTGAAATTTGTTAACCAAATAAACTAATGCAACAACTCTTTAAGACATTAGATGTAAATCAAATTTTTTCCATTAACGAAATATAAAAGAAACTATATAGAAAGGAATTTCTACACCTAGTTTACTTCCAATGTGGTTGATAAACCACTCCCCTTGGCCTCACGAGCAAGTTTTGACATTTATAAAATCAATAATCAAATTCTACCAAATAGACTCCAAGTAAAGTGTCTCACATCAATAATAATGCACCATTGATTTCGATTAAGTCTTCGAAGGTTTAGCAATATGGTCTCCAAAAATTATAAGCACTTCAACAACCATTACAAGTGGGAGGAGCCTATATTATATAGAGTTTTAGGTTCAAACCTCCTCAACAATAAAATAATAATACCCATGCTAAAAACCTTGATTCTATCCTAGGTATGCACAAAAAACTAATATACACCAACTAATTAGGAGTGGACAAATCAAACAATGAATAAAATATGAGTGGCCATGCCACATGAGTGAGATGAGCTCCAAGAGGTAGGATGCCACATCAAAATATGTGGAAAACCATGTCAAGGGCTCCAATGCCCTCCCCAAACATCTCCAAGATGAGTTGTTACACTAACAAATCAACAAATATATGTGCCACAAGTTTCTCCAAGATGTAACAACCCCCAAGATGTGTGCCAACAACCATATCTAAAGAACGAGGAGTCAAGCAACTAACAATAGCATCAATGCATATGCAAGAAGCCAACAAACTCCATGGAGGAAGGGGGCAATCCCATCTCTAGCAATAAAATAATATAAACAAGTGAGAAGATGCCTCAACATGTGTGCCAAAGAGAGTGAGTGCTCTATCCTAAACAATGATCCACATCACAATAAACCAATCAAAGTGTGAAAACAAGCCACATGAGCAAGGGTGTTCATGGGATAAGCCTCCAACTGAGTCAAAACAGGTCAAACTAGTCGTTGAAAGAGATCGAATCTTGTGTGCATAAGAGGAGCACTCCATGGGGGGCATTGATCCATGTTATAATAAAGTATATATGTGTCAAAAAAAAACCAAATGGCCTTGGGCATTCACACTAGGAGTCTCAAACCCCATTAAATAGATCATTGAAATGCCCAGCACCATGTGAAAAGGGGTACATATGCCAAGCACTCTCCACTAGTGTATGTCAATCCTACCAAAGTGTAATCCACATGTGAAATAGGGTTTAAAGTGATAGGGTACTCATCATCTAAGCATCATGTACCACCAAAAATGCTTAAACCATGTCCCACCACCTAGTCATGTGATGATAGAATGGCATAACAAAAGGGGGAACATGTAGAACACTCCCACCTAGTAATAAGTCAAGACACCAAGTCACACCAACAACATGTCCCACCATAACACTAAGAAATAACACCATACAAAGAGTGCTCCAATATCAACCATGGTACATTGATAACCACTCACTAGAGACCAAAATATGCTATAGGGACAAACATCAATAATCTGTAAGCAACTATGTTCCTCTAGAAACCACACACCCAATGTTCTCCATGGTCAGACAATCCACAAGAGAAGTGCCAAGGAAATCATGTGCACCCATAATAATTAAACTGCACCTATCAAGTAATCCATTGGTGTCATTTTGTAGGTCTTTTTCATCGAAATAAAAATCACAATGGGTGTGATGAAAATAACAATGTGAAACCCCATGTTGGAATATTCACCAATACTGGGGGCGGTGAATCAGTATTGAGAACTTTTTACCATTTTTAACCTTAAGCACATCATGTAAACATTAACCATTAACAATGGCATTCATCATCACAAAAAACCATACATAGAACACAATAATTTTACATGGAAACCAAAACGGGAGAAAACCACATAATGCTTTTCTTAGATCATGTTAAGATTGCATTCATAGGAAGCCCCAACTTCAAAGATTCTCTAGCATCAACTGGAAGGAGGAACCAACCCCCTTTATTTATAGGCACCAACCTAAAGGAATCTCCAACTCCCCGATTTAACAACATTGACTGGAAGGAGGCACCAACCCCCTAGATTTACCAACTCCAACTGGAAGGAAGCACCCACTCCCTAAAGCACATGCACCAACTTGTTGAATGAAGATACCAATATTCTAAAATGAGCACCAGCTCAATAAGATATCACCAATCCAATATCTTCATACATAGACTACTTTTGACTTCACCTCCATGCTTCATTCCGTAGACAATCCTTCGAACCCTGGTAAGCCTCATAGCATTGTTCCCATAATGTAATCATTGACGAAAACATCCACTAACAATAACATACATTCAAGACAACATCCACTGACAATAACATACATTCAAGACAATGCCCACTAACAAAAACATCAACTCATGGAAACATCACGACAACATCACAACTTCAAGGCAGAGCATATAGCAACATCACAACCTCACAACCTTTCGACAACATCACAACCTTGTATTATACCTTGAGAATAAGAAAGACCTTAAGAGAATCCCTTAGACTTCTCTTGCACACCAAAAAGACATCCCAACACCTTGAGCGCACCTCATACTTGATATCTTCGTTGGTTACCCTAAAAATGTGAAATTATATCATATATTTATAGTAATTATGTCCCCAAAAATAGTTGAGTCGACTTCAATTTTTTGGTTGAGTTGTCGAACGGAAAAACTCATATCTCCTCATTCCTAGGGATTTAGATGGACTTCCATATACCATTGGAAAGGTCTCGGAATAAGATTTCTAACAGTGTAACATGTGCTTCCATTTTAGTTAGTTATATAGGGTAAAATTCCCTCAAATATTGGGTATCCAAATTGACCAAAAATTAATACTTTCAACAATCTCCATCTTGCAATCTTTATCTTGGACATTTGTAGGATTGTAATATTTATCTTAGATATCTTATGGGCTCCATTTGTGTAAAACTCAAAGTGGGCATGTGGAAACAACCAGATGTTATCTCATCCCATGAAGGCCATGCTTAAAATCTATGTCATAAGGGGACCACTTTGGAGTTATATACACTAATGTCAAGGCTCCTTCAAGGCACTTCAAGGCTTCTTCAACTGGACACATCATTACTACTTTGGGGGCTTCTTCAATTTTCTTTGACTTTGACTTGTCCTCATGGCTTGAATACTGCATTTTGACTTCTCAAGGCTTCATCAACATGTATTCAAGCCTTCTTATCTTGGATTCATGGGTTTGAGGCTTCTTTACTTGGCTTTGTGGCTTCAAGGCTTCTTCACTTGGCTTCATGGCTTCAAGGCTTATTCACTTGGCTTGATGGATTCAATCAATATCAAGGCTTATTTACTTGGTTGCATGGCTTCAAGGCTTCTCTACTTGGATTCATGGCTTCAAGGCTTCTTCGATTGGCTTCATGGATTCAATACTCAAACAATCTCCCTTTTCATTGCCACATCATCATCATCATCATCATCATCATCATCATTGTTACATCCTTATCATTACTGCCACATCGTCATCATCACTGCCACTTTGACATCAATACCAACATTTTCTCAACAATCTCCTCCTTTTTCATTGATGGCAACACCTTTTTCCTTTTGCAGTGATGCATGCTCACTCTATCCATCACCTTTCTCACTCTATCCATCACTTTGTTTCTCTCCCCCTTTGACATCAATGGAAAGGGATCATTTTTTTTTATCACGTGACTCCCTTGTATCACCAACAATTTGTTTCTCTCCCCTTTGACATCCATGATAAAGAGTTTCTCCTTCTCTGGGATTTCATGATTCTCTTTCTTATTCTATTGCTCCTCTTGTCTTCATGATTTCATCCACTTTCATTTAACTCATTTTGATGCTCCCTCTGTCATCAATGGTTCCTTCTTTTGACTGTAATGTTATATTTGTGAGAATCTTTCCTTTTCGACAATACTCCCCCTTAGACTGGGCCATTTCTTGAAGCTTTATGAAGTAGCTCCCCATGTGCTCTTGTATGATTTACCAATCCATTGTCTTCTACTCTATACAATCCTTTGTTGTCCTTTCTTTGGTCTTCCATGCCTGCTACTTAGACTCCCCCTCAACATTATCCATGATACTAGGAGTCTCTATACCAAATTGCTTAGAATAATGTATAATGTTTCTCTATTGTAGGATCATCATTTGTAATCCTGGCATCTTCCTCTTTGATTGCATATTTATCATTGTTACTCATCTCTAAAACTCCTACGAGTGTGTCCTCTGAGAATTATCCATTGACCTGTTCTTCTTGTTTTTGTTTTCTTCTCCACTGACTTGTTCATGCTTCTACAATCATGAGATATGTGTCCATAGTTGTGGCATTTGTAAGATTCAACATTATTGTAGATACCTCTATTCCTTACTTGAGTATTTCTTGCATAAGCTCTACAGTCTATAACCTTATGTCCAAAATTATTGTAAGAAAAACAATAACCTGGAAATAAACTTTGATACCTGGGAGCAAAGGGTCTTTTTTGAAATGGAAGTCTTTGAGATGCTTGTTAGTCATGTCTTGATTGATCATGGTATCTTTACTCTGCTATTGGAATCCTTTGAACCATTTGTATGACTTTTAGGTCTTTCTTTAGTCTTTCTAGGTAGTTTGAAACTCTTTTCTTCTTCAATGTGTTTATGCTTGTGGTCATACCCAGTACCTGTCTTGTCACTGGGAGATACTTTTTGATCAAGGATGTCTTCTAAGGCTGATGAACTCTTCTCAAACTTCAAGTTTGTGGCAACTATCATTTTCACTTCTTCTCTTAGAGAAACAATTTCAAGTTCTTTTGCTCGACATATTTCTTCCTTCTCTTTTAGTTCACTGTTTAGGACTTCTTCAATTTTCTTGTCCTCTTCTATTTGAATCATAGCATTCTGCAGGTTTGTTATTAGTTGGTCAATGTTTCTTTAGTCTTCTTAGCCACTTCTACTTGTGCCTTTAAAATAATGACAATCTTTTTAGTCTCCCTTAGCTTCTCTTCTAGAAATGTATTATTTTCTTGATACCTTTACAGTTGTTCCATTAGCATTTTGTTCTTCTCCCTTGCATTCCTCAAATCATCTAGAGCACTAATTAGTTCCCCTTCAAGGTATACTTCATCTTCTACTTCATCATTATCTTCTTCTTCCGAGGCATGACTTTTGCTTTCATCTTTATCTTTGTCAAAACTGATTTTATTTGCATAGGTACATCTAATGTCACAAGGATTTAATTTATCACCACAAGAATACTTACTTGATTTGACTTCCTTCACCTTTTCTTCATTTGATTCCCCAACTATGTGTTTATTTGGGTTGTCATCCATTTTCTTTGGCATTGCTTCTTTCTTTGGTGTATCTTCCTTTTGATCTTATGTGCATTCCTGCATTTCTTCCTTTCCGTAGTTTTCTAGTTTATCCCAAAGCTCTTTAGCTAATGAATGATTTCCAACTTTGTTTCTTTTCTTTTCAGACTCTGATAAGCCCCTTAAAATTATGTTCAATGCCATTGCATTGTCTTTTTGTAGCTTCTTTGTTGCTGCACCCTTTGGTTTGCCTTTTGGAGTGGTGTAACCATCTAATACTGATTGCTAAATTTCAAACCAATGTGCCTATAAAAATGCTCTCATCCTTATGCCCCAATGAGAAAATATTGATCCATTGAAAAATGGAACTCCATCTGCAGAGTAAACTTCTTGAATATCCATGATCTTCCTTCCGGTGGTTAGACTGTTCCTGAAGGAACCCGCTCTGATACCAATTGTTGGAATATTCACCAATACTTGAGGGGGTGGTGGGGGGTGAATCTGTATCGAGCACTTTTCACCATTTTTAACCGTAAGCACATTATGTCAACATTAACCATTAACAATGTCATTCATCATCATAAAAAAACATACACATAACATAATGATATTTAAGTGGAAACCCAAACGCGAGAAAACCACATAATGTTTTTCTTATATCATGTTAAGATTACATTCATAGGAAGCACCAACTTCCAAGATTCTCCAGCACCAACTGGAAGGAGGCACCAACTCCCTGATTTACATGCACCAACCTGAAGGAAGCTCCAACTCCTTGTTTTACCAGCACCAACTAGAATGAGGCACCAACCCCCTGGCTTTAGCAACTCCAACTGGAAGGAAGCACCCACTCCCTAAAGCACATGCACCAACCTGTTGAATGAAGACACCAATATTCTCAACTTAGCATCAACTCAAGAATATATCACCAATCCAATATCTTCATACACATAGTACATATGACTTCACTTGCATGCTTCATTCTGTAGACAATCCTTCAAACCCTAGCAAGCCTCATAACATCATTCCCATAATGTAATCACTGACGACAACATCCACTGACGGTAACATATATTCACGACAACGTCCACTAACGGAAACATCCACTCATGAAAACATCACAACTTCAAGGCATTGCATACGAAAACATCACAACCTCACGGTAGTGCATACGACAACATCACAAACTTATAACATACCTTGAGAATAAGAAAGACCTAAAGAGAATCCCTTAGACTTACCTTACACACCAGAAAGACACCCCAACACCTTGAGTGCACCTTAGACTTGATCTCTTCGTTGGTTACCCTAAAAATGTGAAATTATATCCTGTATTTATAGTAATTATGTCCCCAAAAATTAGTTGAGCTGGCCTCAATTTTTTGGCCAGGTTGTCGGACGAAAAAACTCATATCTCCTCATTCCTAGGGAGTTAGAGGGACGTCCATATACTGTTGGAAAGGTATCAGAATAATATTTCCAACCATGTAACTCTTGCTTTTGTTTGATTTAGTTATGTAGGGTAAAAATGGCCTCAAATATAGGGTATCCAAATTGACCAAAAATTAATACTTTCAACAATCTCCATCTTGCAATCTTTATATTGGACATATGTAGGATTGTAATATTTATCTTGGACATCTTGTGGGCTCCATTTGTGTACAAATCAAAGTGGGCATGTGGAAACAACCACATGTTATCTCACCCCATGAGGGCCATGCTTAAAAGCTGCACCATAAGGGGAGAACTTTGGAGTTATATACACTTATGTCAAGGCTCCTTCAAGGCACTTTGAGGCTTCTTCAAGTGGACACATCATTACTACTTCAAAGGCTTCTTCAATTTGCTTTGCGGTTATATATATGGTTATAACCATATGTTAATACATTGAAATATGGTTTAAACCCCTTACGAATATATGACACGGTTATATACATTGCATGTGATCATATGGTAAGGTATGGGTTGAGGGCTTAGTCCTTCGGCCCTTTTAAACCCCATTTAATGAAATTTACAACTTTAAATATAACTCACGGCCAATGTAGTTAAGAGTTAATATGGTGGCACAATGGTAATGGAGCTTGATGTAAGGCTTTGGGAGGTCGCAGGTTTGACCCCTGTCGACTCCCAATTTTTTTGATAAACCATACCATTAATGGACAATGGGAGGTTTCCACATGGCAGCCTCTCATTGGCTTATCCTTTCCATGTGTCAACAAACAATTGGTCCACTTGGACTATACGACTTGCCTAGTCAACTGGCAACCTATAATGCCACATCACCTACCTGCCACGTGATGCCCTGTAAGATGTCCTTATTGCCACCTGTCTACCACATAGTCTGTACAGAGGCCACGTGTCACCCTTTTAGTGGTGTCGTGTGGACTGTACAGCCTGTGACGTCATCCGTACATATGACACGTCGAAAATTTGTATTGGTCCAAATGGACCCCTGAAAAGTCCATTTTTGGGTGACACATGGCACATTCTAGTGTTTCCATGTTTCCTTGTTGATATCATCCCGTGTCATGTTGACGTCACACTGATTGTATGGAGATTACACGTGTCCTTTTGACTTTTGACCTAGTTGACTTGAACTTTGACCGGCCATATATTTTGCATACAAAATCCGTTTGAGACGATTTTTATACCGTTGGAAAGCTATCGACGAGCTCTACGCAATGAGGTCCTTTTATTGGTCATTTGAGATGGTCAAATTTTGAACTTTTGTGGATCCCGTGGGACCTCTGTGAGCATTCTGAATTCTCTTAAGCCTCTGTGAGCATTCCTTAGATCCTCCTGGATCACACCTTCCCACTGAAGAACTTTTGGAACTCCAAAAGTATAGATATTCAACAACTTAGTGATGATACTTCTTCACTCTTCCATCTTATTGAATATTCTGAAATCTGGTCTTCATCTTGGATCTTAGGTATTAGGTATTAGACTAGTGTACTTCTGTCTACTACTCTAGAACTTGGCTCTGACTCTAGCCTATGACACTATTGCTAATAGAATATAGCTCCAGTTCTAGCTCATAAATTCCCTGACAACAAAATTCATGTTCATTGAATCTCTGCAATACCTGAATCTTGTATTCAACATTCACTCCCATCTCCTTCTCTGTTGAAGATAGTCTATCTCGACCAATATGAAACCAAGTCGAATGTTGATCTATGCCTTGCCCTTTTGGACTCGTTGTTCCTGTATTGTTGATGTATTTCTAGGAATCTTTGAATGAATTCCTTGTCCATTACTTCTCTCATGTCTTGAAAAACAAATTGATATGTACTGTTACGATTTGTACTTGATTTGCTTTTGTTCAAGGTATACATATACAAAAACATGACATATTATTTTAATGATGCTTATAGCATGCATCTTTATATGCCTCTTATTTATGAAGAGGATTATTTCTCCTTTACCAGCTCTAAAAAAAATTGCATTACTTTGATGCCCTTTCTACTTCCGATCTACATGTTCTAATTACTTGCATCCTTTTGTTCCTTCACCTTCGATTATTCAAAATAAAGAATGTTGACTTAGACAATTCGATCCATATGTAGTCCTTTAGTTGATAATAAGACAATACATTTGCCTATACTGTTGTCGAAAGGCTTTATAAATCTTTATAACGAGATTCCTTACACTCTAAAATAAAGTGGCTATATAGAAATCCTTTTTGCAATATTCATGT
Organism: Picea engelmannii; assembly: GCA_009831015.1. NCBI lineage: Eukaryota > Viridiplantae > Streptophyta > Pinopsida > Pinales > Pinaceae > Picea > Picea engelmannii. Next base: position 1,207,292 of record ML779783.1, read on the forward strand.
CACTTGGAATGAAGCGACTATATAGAAATCCTTATAATGAGATTTCTCTCACTTCTAAAAATATGTAAGGTGGCTATCTAGAAATCCCTTTTAACGAGATTCTTCTCACTCTTAACAACATATAAGGTGGCAATATAGAAACTCTCTTACAAAATTCCTCTCACTCTTATCTACATATAAGGTGGAAATATAGAAATTTTACGAAATTTCACTCACTCTTATGATTTAGAATGAGTGGCTTACAAACCTTCTAATACACTTTAGGACATATTTTCATATGCATATTACATTTACAAATACACATATTTACAATGAAATCTTTAGATGGTTTTCTTATGGACTCATTCTTCCCATTGTACTGGGAGGAGTCTCACAACTTCCCACCTTTGACAACGCCTCTGACGTTGATCTCGAATCTGACATTGAATATGATGCAAAATCTGATGTTGAATCCAAGAAACCATTAGACCAAACTATAGGTCTTCCCAATAACCTATATAATCTCTCTTTGTGAACACCAAGCATTATTGCTATGTATGGAGTAGCCTCCCTTGAATACACAAGTACCTGGTCATTCTGGAATGTGACTGCACATCCTTCATCTTCAAAAGCCGCAACTGAGAGTAGGTTTACCATCAAATATGGAACATACAACATATGTTCTATTCCCATGAATCCTCTTGACTCGAGTTGGAATATTACATATCAATACCCTTTTATTACTTGTCTGATGTTGGTTCTAGATCCTATATAGCAATCTGTGTCGGACTCTGAGAAAGTCAGAAATATTGATCTCATCCCATTCATGTGGCGAGATGAGCCACTTTCCATGAGCCATTCCTCATTGTCTTCATATATCACTTTTCCAAGACCAACCATTAGGAAGTATTCTTTCTCAAGTTTGTCAGTAAGACAATTAACTTCATATGGAGTTGTTGCTTGTCTTCTTCCAAGTGCCTTTACATATTTCTTGTTCTGCTTCAGACATAAGTGTGGGTAAAGTGTACAACACTTCTCGATCTGATGTCAACTCTTACCACATTAAGAGTAGAGTGTCTTGTTCCCATCTTGGAACCACGATCCCTTTTTATCATCCTCCCTTTTCCTTTTCTTTGAGAAATGATATTTACCTTTAGCCTTCTTCTTGGAGGGCTTATCTTGCACAGACTGTCTTCTTCAACACTTCTCCACATCATGGTTACTAGTTCCACAAGAAGAACATGGATACATAAACCATTTACTAGTGTTATTAGTGGAAAATGTCCTCGTTTCCCCTTTTGCGTCAACATATTTCCATGGAGATGTCTTACACATGTTACCTTTCTCTGGACTGGAAGGTAAAACTAATTCTTTATGAATGACTTCTTCATCTAAAGTTCTCCTTGCTTTATCTATCCTCTAACATCCTCCATCTTGACGGGAAAACGAATAATATGAGGAGTCATCTTTCTCGATCATGCCTTTTGAAAGAGGTAGTCCCTTTTGCATTGGAGACTTTACGTTCTCAGTCTTCCAATCTTCATGGATTGGGACTAATGGTGCCATTACTTGATTTTTGATCTGTAACTTTCTTTCCAACTCATGAAAAATACCCTTATGGAATTCCTCATGACATATTAGTCAATCTTGCAACCTCTGCTTCTCTTCCTCAAGAACTTGCAACTGCATTCTTAACTCATAACTCTCCTTCTGGATTTGCCAATTAATGTTCTTCTGCAATCTCATCTTCATGAGAACTTTACTCATTTTATCCTCTTGATAAGATCCTTTAAAATATTCACCAACTGAACTCATCACATCGACAACTTGCAAATACATGTCAAAACTAGCTCTGATACCACTTAATCTAAAAATCCTTAAACACCACTTATTTCTTTACAATACATACATGCAACATCTAACTTGATTAAGAATAATTTCTTGATCGTATTGAGGTGATTTGCAGAAAAAATGATGATGTACTTCTTATCGAAAACTCATAAATTGATGATTAATTTGCAGAATGATGAGATGACATGACAAAAAATAAAAGAACTCAAATTACATATATGGATGACATATTACTTCATCTTCAAAGTCCCTTTAGACAGTGTGATTGTTCTCCATCATCTCAAAAATACCAAATTACATTACAACATGGGCTTGCAAAAAGCCATTTTAATAGACTCTCTTTAATTGCACTACTCAAAACAAGAAAATGAGTTCACCATTAGAATCTTTGCGAAATTCTAAGAAATTTGACTATAAAGTTGACCAAATTATGAACTAGCTCAATTTCACCCTTTTTGGCATGCAAAACAATGCGCTAAAAGCCCATTAATGGAAATTTGGACTAAGACTTTTACAAATGACCTCTGATCAAAAAATAGACCTCAAATTCATACTCCTTACAAAAAATCATGAAAATTGAGTATAAAGTTGCCTAGGTACTATTAATATACCTCATGGTACGTTTTTCTATGCAATGCCAAACTTAGCTCATTCTCTTGCATGCAAATCTATGCAATCCATATAGCCTCAGAATCCATGCCATCTCGAAGTGTGTGCACATAAGGCTCTGTGCAAACCTCGGGGTTCATGCACATAAATAAGGTCATGTGCCTCAACCATATTGTTAATATTATGGTAGTTATGGGAGGTATTTACCTCTACATGTGAACCTGACGAGAATAGAAGACTCCGGGAAGCAAGAGAAACCCTAATGAATTAGATAATAACCCTAGAAGCCTTGTCAGCTCAAGAATATAATTTATATTAGGCTATTAGCCTCCAAGAGAAGAAGTCGGCCAGAATTAATAATAATATACTGAACAGACACCTACCCAGAAGGAGAAGTCGGCCCCAACAAACTGGCAGGATTACTATAAATACAGGGCCCCAGTTTCTCATTTGTCACATCTAAGGACTGCAGTTTTCCCAGTTGGTGCGCACTGCAGGTGTAGTTGGTGTGCAGGTTTGGAGGAGGGTTGCAGGTGCAGCTGCAGCAGCAGCAAGTTTCAGTATTTGGCTTGGATATCTCTTGGCTAGGGTTTGGACTATCTGATCAGCTTTTTGAGTTGCGCTATCCTTGGGGAGAGATGCGCTGCTCTTTGTTTGGCTATCTAGCCTAGGGTTTGCTTCCGGAGGAATTCTCAGGTCAAGGTTAAGGTGCTCGGAGGGAGGCTTCGGCCTGTGGTTGGGAGACGAGGGTATCGTCGTGGTAAAACGAGCACACCATATTATATATTCTAACGGGTTATGGGCCCACGCCCCTTCAGTCAGCCTAAAACGCTGGAAGGAAACATAGCCGCTAGATATTGAGCTCATTGAGAAACTGCCGCTAGGGTTACTAGCAGGAGCAACTTCCAAAAGCACTGCAGCTAGGGTTACTAGCAGAAGCAGTTGCAGAAACCCTAAACCTCTTGTTGAGACACCTTAAGTGACGAGATTGAACTAATCTTCGGATAGATCAGTGCGCCATAGCCCAGCGCATCTCCTGGTACACTCTGAAGGCCAAGACGTGAAGTTTGGATTTCTGGTCAAATCTAGGGTTTGACCAAATCAAGCAAGCCGTGACGAACTCTATGAAGTCTGAGAACAAGCTAGAAGGAGCCTCCAACTTCAGAGCATGGAAGACAAGGATTGACCTCATCCTTGCTAAGAATAAAGTGTTGGACATTGTGAAAGGAAAGATCGTGAAGCCAGA
>ML779783.1:1246944-1271135 GCA_009831015.1 Picea engelmannii
CGGTTCAGGTTGGACCCTTGACCGGTTCCGGTACCGGTTTCGGTTTTTAAAACATTGAGAGAACTGTTGAAATAATGTAACTGCAAAGTGTATTCTTATTATTATTTAATATATTATTCATTGGATCAATCCCCATTGTGGATTGATCATGTCGACTATTGTAAAATGACCAAATCCCCTTTTGCGGATTGGTCATAATATAATTGTAATAGGCAGAAAGAGAAGTCGGCCCCGGAATATATCAAAGAGGCCCTGAAATATAATAAAGGTGGTTATAACCACCCAGTAGAAGAAGTCGGCCCTGCCAGTGAAAGGACACTCCCACACGTGCTAGTCTTGTATAAATAAGGAGGCTAGCGCCTCACTTAGACACACTTCACTTGCTCATTGAGAGAAGTTTTGGAACTGCAATTGGAGAAGAGAGAGAGAGAGAGGCGCATCTTTAGGAGAGGACTTTCTGTATTTGCTTGAGTTATCTCTTGGCATTGTACTGGCTATCTATAATAAGGAAGTTTTGTTGGGTTTTCTTCCCCTAGAGGGTTTCCTAGGATAAATGTTGTGTCTCTTGTGATTGTGTATTTCTCAGTGATTTTGTCTTATGTTGTTGTTATCTATTGAAATGCAAAGAACTATAATAATGGCTTAAACATTAACAAGAACTCTATATTTCCTTGCTGAATAATAATAAAATCTCAGATCTGCTGCACCGGTTTTCCCACCTTGGGTTTTTCCGGGGACTATTGTCCAAAAATAAGTGTATACTTGTGATGTGATTGCTGTCTACTTTACTTTAAGTTCCTGGACATTTATTTTCTGCTGTGTATTTATTTTATTGTGAAGAAAACCCTGAACAATCATTTAAAAGTAAATTAATTGGTTTAAAGTGTACTGGGTTTTGAGAAAATTCGCATGGTATCAGAGCATGACTATTAAAGAGGCAGTATCACAAGTGGGTTTTCAAGATCCAACAAAAATCTGAAGTTTCAAGCACAAATCTAAGGCAACTGTCATCTTCCCTTACATCTAGGGTTTTTGCACTAGGGTTTCAACATAAAAAGAAAAAACAGGGGTAGGGTTTGAACATAACACTTTCAGAAAATGACCATGAGTTTGATGGTGGAAGACATGTTACAAGGGGCTCAGAATTACCCCACTTGGAAAGAAAGGATGACAACGATATTGGAAGTCAATGATGTGTCAGAGCATGTCAGTGACAAGGCAACAACTCCCATAGGTGCAACTGAATTGGTCATCTGGAAGAAAGGTGAGGCTAAGGCCAAGAGCCTACTTCTTGATGGGATAAAGGACCATGTGGTCCCACATCTCTCAGGAAAAGCTGAGGCAAAAGAGATGTGGAAAGACCTAAGTGACCTCTACCAAAACAAAAATGAGAACAGAGTGATGGCTCAGCGCAAGCAACTGCGTGGAACCAAGATGGCCAAAGGTGAGGGTGTAATACTTTATCTTACCAGGATAACACAAATTAGAGATAAACTTGCAGCAATGGGAGAAAAGACTGAAGATCCTGAGCTTGTGCGTATTGCACTAGATGGATTTACTAAGTCATGGGACGTTTTTGTCCGTGGTGTGGTAGGTCGGGAAAAGCTCCCTGATTGGCAGTGGCTGTGGGATGATTTTGTGCAGGAAGAGATTAGAATTGGTCCAGCAGGACCATCATCTTCAACTCATGTAGAGGAGGAAGAATGCTTGGCCCTTGCAGGCAAAGAGAAGGGCAAGAAGAAGAGGAAAGGTGGAAAGAAAAACATTGACTTCTCAAAGGTCAAGTGCTTCCAGTGTCACAAAATGGGTCACTTTGCATCACAGTGTCCAGAGAGAAAGAAGAAGAAGCCACAGATGGCAACTTTAGCAACGGTGGATGAGTTTACCAAGTCATTTGAGGAGGATTTCTGCTTCATAGCCTGTATGTCTAGTACAACTGTTTTAGACATGTGGTTTGTAAACAATGGTGCATCTTGTCATATGACAGGGCGCAAAGAGTGGTTTACTAGGCTACAGGAGGGAGGCGCAAATCTAGTCATTGAGTTAGGGGATGACATGCACTACAAGGCACAAGGAGTTGGCACAGTCTCATTTCAGAGGGAGTCCGGGAAACCACTCCGTTTCAGTGATGTGTTATATGTTCCAGGGTTGACCAAGAACTTCATCTCAGTCTCTACTCTTGAGGATACGGGATATGAGGTCAATTTCCGTAAAGGAAAGGTGTTCATCAGACCGGGTGGGTCAGGTGAGAAGATGGACAGGATGATTGGGGTTCGAGAGGAGAAGGTCTATAGGTTACAGGTTCAACCAGGGAGAGCATTAGCGAGTTTCACCACAGATATAGGTGAGTTGTGGCATAGGAGGATGACACACATTCATTTTGGTGCTTTGGGGCATTTGAGGGAGGCAGTCATTGGATTGCCTAAGATTACAACTGAGAGGCATGACCCTTGCAAGGGTTGTGCATTGGGAAAGTATGCCCGAAAACCCTTTCCATCTACCAACAAGCACATGTCCAAATGAGTACTGGATCTGATACACTTCGACGTATGTGGGCCGATGAGTGTGGAGTCAGTGAGTGGCTCCAGATACTTTGTCCTGTTTATTGATGTCTACTCCAGGAAGACCTGGATTTACTTTCTAAAGACCAAGGATGAGGTCTTTGGGAGGTTTTAGGAGTTTAGAGCTCTGGTAGAAAACCAGATTGGGAGGAAGATTCGAGTCTTAAGATCGGATAATGGGGAAGAGTACACCTCCAAGGATTTCGAGGATTATTGCACAACAACGGGGATTAAGAAGGAACTCACAGTTCCTTACAGTCCTCAACATAATGGAGTAGCTGAGAGAAAGAACAAGACTGTGGTTGGAGCAGCACGAGCTCTGGTTCATGATCAGGGACTGTTATTGTTCTTATGGGCAGAGGCGAGCAATGCTGCAGTATATTTGCAGAATAGGAGTCCCCACACAGTTTTGGGGAAGCGGACACCTGCGGAGACATTTTCAGGTACTAGGCCGATGTGAGTCATATTTGCATTTGGGGCAGTGCATTTTACTGTTACGTCCCTTTAGAGAAGAGGACAAAGCTGGACCCTACAACGGTGAAGGGGTTACTTGTTGGTTACAGTGAGGCTTCCAAAGTCTACATGTTCTATGTACCTGCACGCAGGAAGGTTATTGTGTGTAGAGATGTGTAGTTCGAGGAGGAACGCGCATTGAGGAGAACGAAGGATTTGCCAGCAAGTGTAGAGAACTAGTAGGGATAGAGCACAAGAGTCTAGGAGCAGGAGGCACAGAGTCAAAAGACAGGATCACGGGAGTAGACACATGATACAGGTGTTGAGAGGGAGGCCGTTGGACAGGATCATCAGGAGCGAGTTGATGATAAGGAGGAGCAACATGATGCAGTTCCCCTAGAGCAAATTACTAAGCCACGACCTAAGTGGTACAAGTCCACAGTCTGTGATTCTAGGTTGGCAGGGCTTCCAAAGAGGGACTTTAGACGAAGCAAACCACCAGAGAGACTTGGATATATGGCATTGATGACTCAGCTCATTGATGCTGAGCCTTCCAGTTATAAGAGTGCTGCACGACATAAGGTGTGGCAGGAGGCCATGATGGAGGAATATGCCTCCATTATGAAAAATGATGTATGGGAGGTAGTTTCGATGCTAGAGGATAAAAAGGTGGTTGGATCCAAGTGGATCTACAAAGTTAAGCATGCAACAGATGGAAGCGTGGACAAGTACAAAGCCCGCTTCGTGGCCAAGGGGTTTTCACAGCGAGAGCGAGTTGACTATGAGGAGACTTTTGCTCTTGTGGCTATGTATTCTTCAATCCGAGCAGTGATTTCATTGGCAACAAAGAAGGGCTAGAGCGTTCATCAGATGGACGTGAAGATCGCCTTCCTTAATGGAGTTGTTGAGGAGGAGATATATGTTGAGCAACTTGAGGGATTTGAGGTTGGCAGCTGAGAGACGCATGTGTGCAGATTGAGGAGAGCCTTGTATGGGCTCAAGCAGGCACCTCGTGCATGGTACTCGGGGATTGAAAACTACTTGAGAGAGATGGCCTTCCAACGAAGCGAGGCAGATTCAAACTTGTACTTTCTTGGAGGAGAGAAGCCTCTTATACTAGTGCTTTATGTAGATGACCTATTTCTCATTGGAGATGAACAATTGATAGCAGATTGCAAGGTCAACCTTGCAACAAAATTTGAAATGAAAGACCTTGGGTTGATGCACTATTTTCTAGGGTTGGAGGTTTGGCAGATGGATGGGCGCTTCTTCCTAGGACGGGAATTATGCAGTAGAGATTTTGCGTAGGTTTAGGATGATGGACTGTAGGCCCATGTCCACACCTCTGGTTACAAACTAGAGGAAGATTGATGCATCGGATTCAAAGACAGTAGACCCTATTGTCTATCGTCAGTTGATTGGATCGCTCATGTATTTGGTCGATACTCGACTAGATATCAGCTTTGCAGTAAACTCTTTGAGTCAGTTCATGCTAGACCCTCGAAGAGTACATTGGATTGCTGCGAAGCATGTGCTTCGCTATCTCAGAGGGACAGTGGAGTACGAACTATTGTATGAGCATAGTGGTGGAGTGACATTAGCAGGTTTTACATATGTTGATTGGGTAGGATGTGCAGAGGACAAAAAGAATACTTCAGGTTGTTGCTTCAGCATTGGATCGTGCATTATTTCTTGGTTCAACAAGAAGCATAAATTAGCGGCATTGAGCTCTGCTGAGGCAGAGTACATGGCAACCAATTTGGTAGCATGTGAGGCACTGTGGTTGAGGAAGTTACTTTTGGGCTTGTTCAGTCAGGAGCTAGAAGCTACTGTGGTTCACTGTGACAACCGGAGTTGCATCAAGCTCTTTGAGAATTCAGTGTTTCATGATTGTAGCAAGCACATCGATATCAGGTATCACTTCATCCAGGATTGTGTATAGAGAGGAGGTATGAGGCTTGATTACATACAGATTGATGAGCAGATGGAAAACATCTTTACCAAGGCACTAAGCAAACAAAAGTTTGAGAAGATCAGAGATCAAATGGGGTTGAAAAAGAATCCCTTCTTCGCTAAGAGGGAGTGTTGAGATTGTAGAAAGGAATGTCTTCCATCATCATTACAACGTCCTAGGATGATGGAGGACAATGAAACTTAGGCTAAGTCAATTAATTAAATATTTTCCTAAGTCTAACTTAGGAAAAGAGCTGTTGATATGTTATAATTTTCAGTTGACTTTATTGAGTACTTTTTCTAAAGTTAAAGTGAAAAATAATTTAAGTTGTGGTATGTTGCCGTCCTAATGCACACCTACAATCGTGGAGAAGTCTCCAACCCACTCGGTGTGTCCTTGGAGGCACAAACCTAAGTCTAGACCCACTGTCACCTCGATCTAGACCTCTTCCGTCTAGGCTAACTCCTAGGGAAGCCAAGGGGGGTAGACCCTATTAATCTATGTGAAGTATTGTTGTTAAGGTTCTAGGAGTTAATTGAATTATTAATTTAGGGAGACCCAACCCAATGACAAGCAACAAATGCAATTATGCAATTCTTTTAATTACAAACAAACCTTTTTCTTTTCAAAATAATAAAAGACCAGTGCCTAAAGATTATCAAAATTAAATTACTTATATATAGACTAAGAAATATAACTCTACAAGGATGATATAAGCTTGTGAAATATTTATACAAGAAATATGAGAAATAATTTTAAACTTAGAACACTTATGCTCAAATGAATAAAGAATACATGAAATAAAGAATGCTTTGAATACAAATATTCACATGAAAGGAATTTGCTGAAAAGTAAATTGCTTGAAAAGTAAACTTGCTTGAAAAGTAAATAGCAAAACTTGGAATGTAAATGTTGTGAAAAGCGTGTAGGTTGATTTTAGCAAGTTTTTAGGTCTCTCTTGAGTTTAGGGGGATTAAATGTGAGTTGCAACGATCCTAAGCTATGTGACTACCCCAAGTCCTAATCCCTCCAACCAAAAGGAAGTGCTGGGTGCTCAATAAGAAGAACAAACAAGGTTCTTCCCTAGCTCCACAGGCCAAATCCAGAATGCTTGGGCGCTCAACAAGGAGGACACGTAGTGTCGTGCAACCGTCCTCGGCTTCAACCCCTTTTAGCCTTCCAAGTCACCCTATTTTGATGGTTGGAACAATAATAGATTGGGTGCCTAATTAATCTAGCTACACAATCCTTTTGTCTTCTTAGTTACCCAAGATCCACAAAGTGGAAAGAGGAGGGAATACGAGACACCAATTCGATTATTTTGCAAAAATGAAACTATGCTAGCCTTCACGATATTGCATGGATGACAAAGCCAAACACTATGCAAGGTGTGGGTGAAATTAAATAAATGAAATAACTTGAAATTAAATAGCAACCTCACAACTATGGTACAATGTGGAGGACAAGTCTACCGATTTTGTGCCAAGGTGGGTAAAATAAAAAGATGAAATGAAATAAAACAAACTAACCTAGCTACTCAACCTTCCACTCAACTTTTTCTTTGTGGGAGAAGTGGGGCAACAATCTTAAGCAAAAACTTAAATTTAACTTTTAACCTAGCCTTCACAATATTGCATGGATGGCAAAGCCAAACACTATGCAAGGTGTGGGCGATATGCTACAACTAAATTACAATTTACAGATTTGAAAATTAAAGTAGAGAGAATGCAAGTCCAAGAGACTTTATTGGGTTGCTTACAATGCTTTAGAGTATGAAAGGGGAAGTGAGTTTTGGCACCACAACTCTTGGATGATTCCTTGAGTCTTTTGGGATCAAAAACTGATAACAATCTCTCTCAAACTGATGAAAATCTGCAAAAAACAACAAGCTTTTCTTGCTGGAAATTGCTAAAAAGGACTTGAAACAAATTGGTTTTTTGTTAGTACATAAAACATAAATTATTATGTAAAAATATGAACATGTAAATGAAGATTAGATTGCAATATTAGATCAGAAAAATGCTTAAAATTGAAAAATAGATGGCTAGAAATGAAAACAGAAGATAAAAGAAGCTTTAGATTGTTGGACAAGTAAATTTCTAGATCTGAAATCCACTTCTCCAAGCCTTTGGTAACTTGCAGATATATAAATCCTTGCTACAAAATAAAACAAGAACGTGAGTTTATCCAAATGGCTTGCAAAATACTTTGCAAACCCAAGTAGAAACAACCCACAAAGATTAATAACAATACTACTACCGATCTATCCCAAACAAAATACTTTGCTTGGGTCTCCAAGTAGAACAATGCAAGCAAGGAAATACAAAAAAAAATTGCAGCAATATTACCTCAAAAGAAAACCAAACAACGACTCCAAGAATACTCCAAGAGACACAAAAGATCCTCCAAAGCTTTACCTTTATTATCCACAAAATGTGGCTGCTCAAAATTTGCAGCGAGATTACAAAGAAGAAAATGGGAGAGAATGAGAGAGAGGAGAGATTTTGGTATAGTAGAGTTGTTGTGAGAAACTTATGTCCAAATGAAGAGGGAGGGCTTTCTTTTATATGAGGGAGAGAGGAGAGACCCCTCTTGGATGAGTTACAAGTGTCACCCATCCAAGAGAGAGAGAACAAGTCAAGGAGGGCACACTTTTAGGGTTTTGGAGTTAGTTAGGGTTTGAGGGGTGAGATGGGAAAGGGGAAAACCCCTTTACCTTTATTTAAACATGAAGTTAGGCTGTAGGGAGGGTTCACTTAGGGTTTTGACACCTTTCTCACTTTAATTTTCACTTTCCCATAAGTTCATGAGCAAGGGGGGCGCACTTTTCACTAGGGAGACTCACTTTTGGTTGTTGGCTTAGCATGGGGGGTTCTTCTAAGTGGATTTCACTTTTCCAACTTAGGAAATACATTAGAAATCAATTCCCCACTCTCTCTCATGACTTTAGACATTTTTACAATTTTTGGCTTTTTTTACCTTAGCCAATTATTTACCGACTTTTGATTGACTTGGACTCCTTATGGACAATGACCTAGCAAAACTTGTCCAATTGAGCTGAAAATTGGTCCAGGGGTGCAGGGGGTCATAAGCCATTTGATTTGAGTACTCACAACCCTATACAAAATCCACAAGGACCAAATTTTTACATTTTACATAAAAAATAATTAAAATTCCCAATTTGTGGAAAATTTTAATAATTTAAAAAATCCTATCAAAACTTAACGGAATTCTAGCATGGTCATTTACAACATTTCTAAACCTTAGTCACCCCTTGGGCTCGATCATTAGAATGCCTTTCACCATTTTGGAGGATTATTTGAGTGAAAAACTCAAGGATAATTAAAATCGTTGGTAAGCGAGATTAATTACCAAGGAAAAAAAAACACTCGATGAAAGGACTTCCCTAATGATAAAGTCCTAGGAAACTAATTAAAAATTGACACATGTTAACATATTACATTTGTTACGTTTTGAGCTATTATTAAGTTTCTTTTCAATTTACTAGATAACAATAGCATAGGTAGGATCACTGGAATAAACACAATCACAAGATACACAACATTTATTCTGGGAAACCCTTATGGGGGAGAAAACCCAGCAAAAACTTTCTTAATATAGATAGCCAATACAATGCCAAGACAATTTACCAAAACACTAGAGAATATCCAACACTGAGCAATGCGCTTCTCTCTTCCTTCTTCTCCCAACTGCAGCTACCTAACTTGCGCACTTGATGAACGAATGAGTGAGTGAGATATTGAGGCACTAGCCTCCTTTATTTATACTAGTTGAAATGCGCTAGAAAGGTGTCTCTTCACTGGGCAGGGCCGACTTCTCTTCTTAGTGGTTAAAACCACTTTAATTAAGCCTAGGGGCCGACTTCTTAATTTGCATAATACAATTAGGGTTTGATCAATCCACAAAAGGGGATTTGGTCATTACAATGCCCGACATGATCAATCCACAAAAGGGGATTGATCTGATGAATAATAACTCAATAATAAATAGAATACTCTTTGTAGTTACAATATTTCAACACTCCCCCTTAACAAGAAGGGTATTCTTACAACATCATCAGGAGAGAGAGAGGGCAACAACATCAACAACATCTGGAACATTGTGTAATGATCTTTGATAATTTTTTGGTATTTTCTAACAGTTTATGGTGTGGACGTTTTGTCAAACACTTTGCTGTTTGGTAGTCTTGGGTGTTTGCTAGTTCAGAAAGTTCATAACAGTTCACTGTTTCTCTTTTAATTTTATTTGATACCCAACATATAGGACAACAAATAAGATGACAATACCCAACTATGCTACGATTTAATTTATAGCACATATATAGGAACTCAAAGACAATCATTGTGCTAGAAAATTACAATAGCCATTGCACATTAGACAATCAACAAATAAAACTTTAAATAAGTGATAATGAACCTGTGGTTTATTACTGTAGGTGGTCTTTACATATGTTGAGGAAATGGTGTTGTAGATAGTTGCCAAAGACTTTACACTTCCAAATATCAACATCCACAATAGGAGCTGCCTATATTGCAAGAAGAATGCGCCCAACTTACAAGGAATCACCTCCCACCAGTCTACAAGTCGATCCACACTCCATATTTGCCCTCTAGAGCAAAAATACGATTCGAAACTTGAGAAGGCACTTCTTGTAGAAATAATTCGACCCTCAGCAATAACTTCAATCACAGAGCAAGAGACACGATCCAACATATATATATTCTGTTCAAAAGGAAGTAACTCGCCCCCTTCTCATCATAACTCAGCCCAACAATGTAGTGTGACTTAGATAATGGAGAAATCTGTCCCTTAGTCACTGAAAATGCGCCCAGGTTTGGGGAATACTTTGCTATCACTGATATATATTTTCCATCGCCTCCACTAGCTAAGAAACAAGAGAGGAAATGGTCCACGAAGGTGATAGTGCTTCTCTGAAGATAGAGTCTCAACCCTCACAATGATATTCGCCCTTTCTACCACATAGAATGCACCCCAACTCTCAGAAATTGAGCATGCTGAAGAACCCATGTTATTCTCTAAGGAAACTCGGCCTTCTTCCAACTGGTCGACCCCCTTGAACACCAAACTTAGCCACCACCTCTAAACTCAGTCACAAATTTGATTGAAAGCACCACTATTGAAGATATCTTAGTTTTCAATGAAGCACACGGAAGAAATTTGGATGATCTCTTCTCCAAAACGACTAACTAGGGTGGATGGTCTCACCATCGAAGCCAATCTCTGAAATTTCCTCCTAGGGTTTCCATCCCAAGAGTTCCAAAGCCACATTGAGCTCTCTCAATGAGAAATTAGAAAATTACCAATGCTAGAATGAGAGAGAGCGCCCTCCTTTTTCCGTTTTATTTGTTCGTTGACTCTTTTGCAACCCTTTTACCCTGTTAATCAATTTAAGTGACATTTCATATTCTTTCTAAGTCACTTTAGGCGCTTTTTCCCTTTTCCCCCTTTTTAATTATCTAATGTCGTTTTGTTAGGCACTTTCCCCCTTAGGACATTAAATAATTAACTAATTCCCTTCTTAAGGACTATAGCCTACGGGAATCACTTAGGCTGCTGCGTCCAAGTCCCATGATCACTCGGAAGGGGACATTACACACTGACTGACATATCTATAAATCATTGAAAGTTTTTCTCATCATCAATATCATCATCCACAACAAGGAGCTGGAATGGCATCATCATCATCTGCATCAACATGGATTAGTATAACACTAATACATCATCATCATCAATAACAACGCGAGGCTGATACAACATCAACAACAACATCATCACAACACGAAGGCTGGAGCATCAACAACATCAACATTAAGCTGGAAATCTTCAGCACGAAGCTGGCATCTCATCAACATCAACACTAAGCTGAAAATTTTCAGCACGAAGCTGGCATCTCATCAACATCAACACTAAGTTGGAAATCTTCAGCATGAAGTTGGCATCTCAACAACATCAACACAAAGCTGGAAATCTTTAGCACGACACTGGCATCACAACAACATCAACACGAAGCTGGAAATCTTCAGCACGAAGCTGGCATCTCAACAACATCAGCATGAAGCTAGAAATCTTCAGCACGAAGCTGGCATCTCAACAACATCAGCATGAAGCTGGAATCTTCAGCACAAGGTTGGCATCACAACACTACTCCCCCTTTCCAGGGAGGTCCTTTCGGACTACAACAAACTTGTCTCGAAAGTGCTCAAACTTTACACGAGACAGAGGCTTGATCAACACATCTGCAACCTGTTCATCTGTGCCAACATAATGGAGCTTTATGGCTCCTCTCTGCACCATATCATGAATGTAATGATACCGAATTTCTATGTGTTTTGACTTGTCATGGAACACAGGGTTCTCTGTCATTTTTATGCAACTTTGGTTATCACAAAGAATCGTGGTTGCTTCCATCTCCAGATCAAATAGACTTGTCAACAACTTCCGAAGCCATATGGCTTCACAGCTGGCGGAACATGCAACAATACTGGACAACCAAATATTTTGAGATGGCTTACTTTTGGCTTCTTTCCGGAGAACATTTCTTTGAGGGTTTTGAACCCAAGTGCACTATGGAATAATTTGTTCTGTACATACACTGCTATTCTTGCTGCTTCTGCCCATAAGTGCATTGGAAGATCTTGATCGCGGATCATAGTTTTCATTGCTTCCATTATAGTTTTGTTCTCTCTTTCCACTACACCATTTTGTTGAGGATTGTAGGGAGTGGTGAGCTCCCTCTTGATCCCGACATCTTTACAAAAGTTTACAAACTCTTTTGAGGTGTATTCTCCTCCATTATCTGACCTGAGTATCTTAATCTTTCTTTCAGAGAGATTCTCTATCAAGGCTTTGAATTCCTTGAATTTACCGAACACTTCATTTTTTGATTTCAAAAAGTAAACCTAGGTTTTGCAAGAATAATCATCAATAAATGATACATAGTATTCATACCCACTAATGGAGGTTGATGGCATTGGGCCACATACATCTGAGTGGATGAGCTCTAAGACTCCTGCTTTACTGTTGCTCTTCGGGAAAGGGTTCTTGATGTTCTTTCCTTGTGCACATCCATTGCACACACCTTCATGGTCAACCTTGAATTCTGGTAGACTCGTGATTGCCTTGCTTACATATGATAATGCCTTGTAATTGATGTGAGCTAGTCTTCTATGCCAAAGTTCACATGGATTCTTAATGGAATGAGTCAAGGTTGCTTTTGAGTGACCTTTTAGCTTATATAAGCTACCTTCTTATGTTCCAATAACAATTGCATCTTCTATGGTTTTTCCTTTGGGTCACATAAGAACTTATCCATCTATGAAAGCAACTCTGAAGCCTTTCTTATCTAAAGCTGAGATAGAAAGTAAGTTCTTTGTCAAACCTGGTACATATAATACATCCTTCATCTTCATTGGGGTCCCTGAATCAAGTTTGTAATTTGACTCTCCTACTCCTTTGATAGGGTACTGGTAATCATCTCCAAGTGTAACTTTCTGGGGAAAGTTCTTTTCTGTAAGGCAAGAGAGAATGTCTCTTTGACCTGTCATGTGCTTGGAAGCACCACTATCTACGAGCCAAGTGTCCTCACCAGGTGACACTGATCCTGAGAGGGCAGAGATTAAGACATAGTCTTCAATCTGTTCTTTTATCATCTTTGTGGGTGGCTCTTCATCTTCAATTGTATGGGTATGGTGCCTTCTGTTCCTCTTCTTGTATTCTTCTCCTCTAGCTGGACAATTCTTAGCAATATGTCCCATCTTGTCACAATGGTAACATTGGTAGGATGAGAATTTTTTTTCTCTTCTTTGATCTTTCTGAAACTTTTGGAATCTCCTTGGAGGGTGAGATTCTTTATGGATGAGTTTGTTTGGGGAGTGAGACTCCTTATGTTGATTAGTTTCCTTCTGGAAGTGAGACCTCTTCCTTCCTCCTTTAGTATGAGCAACTAGGGCTTGATCTTCATCTCTTGATAGTACTGCTTCTCGGTTAGATACTCTTGCTTCTTCTTGAATATATTCTTCCCATAGACTGTCAAAATTTAGTTCCTCCTTTCTGGCACAAATGGTTTGGATGAACGCATCCGAAGGTCTTGTGAGACCATTAAGAGCTGTCATTATGAGTTCATCTTCATCTAGAGTATCAACAATTGCTTCTAGTTGTTCTTTGAATTGTGATGTTCTAGAGAAATATTCATGAACTATTTCTCCTTTCTGCATCCTTGTACTTTTGAGTTGAGTTCTTAGAATCATCTTCCGGTTGATGTTCTTTCCTTCATACATTCTGGTTAGGGCATCAAACATTTCTTTTGGAGTTTTCTTTGAAGCCACTCGAGGAATCAAGTGATCTTTAATAGAGTCTGCAATGATTCTTTTGGCCCTAACCATGTCCTTTTGGTGTTTTTCTTTAGCTGCAGCATCGATAGGTTCTGGTACATCTTCTTTAATGAATCTTACTATGTCATTCTCTTCAAGAATGAGTGCAATCCTATACTTCCAGGCATAGAAGTTATACACACCTTCGAGCTTGTCAACAAGCTTAGTGCTTGCAAACATCTTGACCTGGAGCTCGGAAAATGACCAAAAATTGAAAATGCTTAGAATTTAAATCTGAACTTACCAGGAGGTGTGCTTGGCTGAGGTGAGTAGCTTGGTGCAGTCAGATTTCAGAAAATCCAAATTTTTCCCCTTCAAACTGGGCCAGCAAAATTCTGGACTGGTACTAGTTTTGGTTTCCTGGTTTTTTTGGTAATAGTGAAAACTAGTGTTTCACTTTCTGGGAGTTCTGTCCACTGAGGCTGCCAAAGAGTTCACTAGGCTAGACGCACTTCCTTGATGAGTTTTAAATTCCTCTTCAATAGAAAACACTAATTTTCTTGTACGACAACAATGATGTTTTTTCTTATCCAGTGAAAGGTGCTCTCTTCAACTTAGCTTTGATACCATGTTAAGTTTTGAGCTATTATTAAGTTTCTTTTCAATTTACTAGATACCAATAGCATAGGTAGGATCACTGAGAGAAACACAATCACAAGATACACAACATTTATCCTGGGAAATCCTCATGGGGGAGAAAACCTAGCAAAAACTTCCTTAATATAGATAGCCAATACAATGCCAAGACAATAAACCAAAACACTAGAGAATATCCAACACTGAGCAATGCGCCTTCTTCTCCCAACTGCAGCTACCAAACTTGCGCACTTGATGAGCGAATGAGTGAGTGAGATAATGAGGCGCTAGCCTCCTTTATTTATACTAGCTGGCAGGCGTTGAAAAGGTGTCTCTTCACTGGGCAGGGCAAACTTCTCTTCTTAGTGGTTAAAACCACTTTAATTAGGCCTGGGGGCCGACTTCTTAATTTGCATAATACAATTAGGGTTTGACCAATCCACAAAAAGGGATTTGGTCAATTACAATGCCCGACATGATCAATCCAGAAAAGGGGATTGATCTGATGAATAATAACTCAATAATAAATAGAATACTCTTTGCAGTTACAATATTTCATCAACATTATTATCCCACGCAGGGGAGCGGACATTCCGAGTACATAGAAAGACGTTCTGGGGAAAAAATGCTCTGTTGAGCCATAAGTCTTCAAATATGTTGTACCAAAAGGTACAAAGCTTCATGGTACATGACGTTGACACCTTAGTTGAAATAGGTGGTCAACATGGTCTTTTAATCTTAACCATTGATCTCATCATGAGGGTGAGGGTTGATCTCAGCTCTCAATCCTTTTGGAGATTAGGGTTTCACTTGCTCAATGAAGAGACTGGCTGGGCTAAGAGGGTGCACAAGGAGAAGGAGAGATCGATCTACAGAGAGATTGATTGCAGATTTGAGTGTGAGGGTTTGCAGGGAGACAGAGGAGGACTCATCAAGCAAATTGGCATACACATTTTCAGCATTTGTAGAGGACTTTATCTCAGATCTGAGGTCCGCCGTACCAAGTGACGCAACACCCACGCAGACAACCGTACGATATTGTGCAGAGGCTTACGCAGGGGTTTCATCAAGCACGTTTTGGTTCAGGGATTTGCAAAGAGGGGTCATACAAGTGTTGGGGAAGAGTTTGGCTGAGCATTTTGCTTGGTATTTGGCTGGGCCCATTTGTACTGTAAGAGAACTCTATATTTCCTTGCTGAATAATAATAAAATCTTAGATCTGCTGCACCGGTTTTCCCACCTTGGGTTTTTCGTGGGACTATTGTCCAAAAATAAGTGTGTACTTGTGATGTGATTGCTGTCTACTTTACTTTCAGTTCCTGGACATTTATTTTCTGCTGTGTATTTATTTTATTGTGAAGAAAACCCTGATTAATCAGTTAAAACTTAAAAGTAAATTAATTGGTTTAAAGTGTACTGGGTTTTGAGAAAATTCATAGAAACAGGTTGTTCTGTAGACTGAGAGCCGATGAAAATGTTATCATAATTTTGTGTAATAGTGTATTAAGTTATCTCCTTGTTCTGAAGTGTCAAGGCTACATAGAGGTTTCTAAATTTTCAGTGATGGATTTTTTTGTTGTTATGCCTAACCATGAAGTAAAATAGGTATTTTGTCATACATATGGTTTCCAAGAACACTCAACAAAGGTTTATCATTTATTGATTCTTGTCAGATATAAAACTGCTTGATTGAAAGAGGAAACAAAAGAAATAGCTTTTTGATGTTGAAACAAGATGTTCTGTAGATCGTGAGCTGATGACAATGGTATCATCTTTTGTTTTCCTCTGTCATTGAAATTGAAACTTGGCAAATTTAAAAGGTTCAAATGGCTAAAGCTACTATTAGCTTTTATGTAGGGAGGTGTTAGCACACTTTTCTACCCTCCAATCAGATCTGATATATGGGTAAAATCAACAATAAAAAAAGGCTAACTCAAGGAGAGAATGTCCCAAATTGTCATGAACAAGCCTCTTCTCTGTCCGGGTTGGTGCTTGCCAACCTCAGGGGGGAGTCCCTAGGTACTGGGCTGCTGATTTGAATTTGATTTTCTGCAAAAAAACACACAAAACAGCAGCAAAAATGCTTTGGACAGCATGTAAACACTCTGCCAAAGTGTTAGGAAAAGATACAGTAATTCGCTTGGAGGGATCCTGCAATGTTAGCGTGAGAGAGATGAAAGAAATAAGGAAAGAAACCATTTAAAAGATAGATGAATATCACAATAAATGGTAAAGAGATACTAATCAATGAACACAATACCGACAAGAAGGAAAGTTTGACGAAAAACACAACACTTCTTTATTAAAGGCTTGCCAAAGTGTTGATTGCGCCACAATAGACAAGTCCAAAACTGGTAAAATGATCATCCTTGCTCAAAGAGAGAGTAGTTAGACTAGGAGAGAATAAGAAAAGAGAGAAATAGTGTATGCTGTTGCTGCAAAAATCTGACCAATAATCCATGTAGCTGAATCCAATATATAGTAGTAGGGGTGCACCTTACCAAGGCCATAAATGAGGGCGTATAGGAGGCTAAGAAAGAGAGTATGGCGCATGAGAAAAGGAGAGGGAGTAGGAGATACATGCGCATGGGGGAAGTAAAGTGGAAGAGTGAGTGAAAACTCCCCACGTGTGAGAGTCAAGAGGAGTAAAGGCGTGGTATAAGGAGTGAAAAGAGGGTTCACACCCTAACTTTTAGGGAGAAGGCACATTTAATGGTGGAAATTACATGCGGTAAAGGAAAGAGATAAATGGATGCATGAGGGAGAGATTAAATGCAAGAAATGGCGCACGTGTGAAATAGAGAAATAGGGATAATGTGCATTAACTAGGGAGAAGTGAGGAAAAAAATAGGGAATTAATAAAGAAAGTGGGAGTAATGCGCTAGGAATTAGGAAAAATAATTGATGCGCTAGAAAATAGGGAAAAAGGAGGGCGCATTAATGCTAAATAATAGGGAAAAGGGAGGCTCATTAAGACAATGAGCGAGAAAATAGGGAGAGAGAGGAGTTAGGCTAAGAAATAGGGAGATAAAAAGGTGGAGGCTAGAAAATAGGAAAAATGGAGGCTCATTTAGGACAATGAGCTAGAAAATAGGGAGAGAGAGGAGTTAGGCTAAAAAATAGGGAAAAGGGAGGCGCATTAATGCTAGAAAATAGGGAAAAGGGAGACACATTAATGCTAGAAAATAGGGAAAAGGGGGATGCTAGAAATTAGGGAAAATGGAGGCGCATGTGTGAGGATAAAGGGAATTAAATACATGAAAAGTGAAATAATGATGAGTGAAGGGAGGATAAGTGATTTAAGCTTTAATTAGCCCAATCATGCCCAAATAAACTTGCCACCTCATCGACACGTCCCCTTTTATTAATTAATTCCATTTATTTGCTTTAATACTTAGGAAGTGTGCCCCCTCATTAATTGAGCCACCTAGTTGCCACATGTTACACTGCATCACTGCTATTTGTTGGAATTTGACCCTACCACTTGTCACCTTTGGAGGCGACCACCCCTGCTATAAATTGAAACCCTTAAAAATAGGGTCCTGCTCCTAAAAAACAGGAAACTGTAAAAATCATCCATGATGACTAGGAGAACACCACCATGTGTCAAATGTCTAAAAACAGACACTGCTAAAAACAGAATCTCACCGCATGTCAATGATATCATACTCATCGAATTCGATTTTCCTTGAGGATTCCAAATATGCAGTTAGAATTGACGTGCGAGCCCCGGTGCTCTACCTGCTAAAAATAGAAAATGATGACAAGTCAAATGTCTAAAAACAGACACTACTAAAAATATCTCACCGCATGTCAATGATATCATACTCATCGAATTCGATTTTCCTTGAGGATTCCAAATACATAGTTAGAATTGACATGCGAGCCCCGATGCTGTACCTGCTAAAAATAGAAAATGCTGACAAATCATCCCGGAAAAGGTCCAAAAGACTCAAAATGTCTCAAGGATCAATACTGTATGCTCACAATCCTAATCTAAGGCCTGGAGCTCAACCTGCGAAAAATAGAAAGTACTTGCATGTCACCCGGAAAAATGCCATCGAACTCAGTATCATGCAAGGACCAATACTGTATGCTCAAAACTGTGATACGAGTCTCTGGTCACTGTCTCCTAAAAGGTAGGGTTTCCTGCTAAATATAGAAATCTCTCTCAAATCCATGTGAAAATGTGCTAACTCTAACTCTAAAGCCAAAACAACCATATACCAGTCCTGTACCTGTCTCTAATGGGAACCGACCTTTGGCTCACACAAGTGCTAAAACTTTGGGAAAATCTCTGAATGCCAGCCAAATAATGCATGTTGGCTCTTAACCCTCAAGATTTTCAAGGGTGAGAGTCTAGGGGTTAACAGGAGGGTTAACAGCAGCTGGGAAATATTCTGATTTTTACTGGTAACAAATAAATAAAAGTTTTTCCATTAGTGAATCAACAAACCTGGAAGCAAATTTTGTCAAAGCTGTCATAAAATTATTTTATGTTCTCTTTTCCATTTTGGAAATGAATGCAAAAATTTAAAAAACTTATCCTTGTTACTAAGATATTGGTGATTAATAACAATTTTGTTATCTTATTTGCTCACAGGCTACAGCCTTTTATAATTTCTACTTTTCTCTGCACAATTGTCATTACGTTGTCTACTTCCTTTGCATATTTAAATGCTCACTTTCATCTCTATCTGCAGAAAAGAGTTTTGAGTTATTGTTTGTCTGGATGAAACAGCTGGCTGTACAGATGGAACTTGTGTTATATGGGACTTTGAAACCAGAGGAGTTGCTAAGGAACTTCGTGACAAGGACCATGGTGCAGCTATTACAAGCGTGTGTTGGTCCAAGTGTGGTCGTCAAATACTGACATCTGCTACAGATAAATCTTTGACTCTCTGGGATGTTGCTGAAGGCCGAAAGGTTGCACGTATTGCACTCCAGCAGACTGCCTTATATGCTCGTCTTCAACCTGGATCACGCAATCCATCTTTGGGTTTAGCTTGTCCCATGGCCAGTGCACCAATCCTCGTGGACTTCACTTCAAGCAACCAATATGTACTTCCTGTTTCAGCACATTCTGCTGCTACTGAACAAGTTCCTCATCCTCGGAATAAATTCTCTGACGGAAGTGCAGCTCTTAAATCTGCTGCTGCAAGTTTTAACAAGAGAGGTGATTTAGTTTATGTTGGGAATTCGAAAGGGGAGATATTGATTATTGATACAGAAACGAGGAAGGTACAAGCAGTATTTCAGGTCCCTGGGAATGGACTAATTAGGCAACTTGTTTTTAGCAATTGTGGCAAGTATTTGCTTTCTAATTCTGGGGATCGCACAATTCGAGTTTTTGAGAATTGTCTACCTCAGAATAAAGCAGCTCGAGCTTTGGAAGATTTAGTCAATGCTTCTGGTGACAGTGCAGTGACTGAAAACATTAAGCTGGTGGGATCTCAATGCTTGAAGCTTTCAAAGGAATTCCAGGATGTTGTTAACCGTCTTCCCTGGAAGGCTGCATGCTTCAGTGGTGACAGTGAGTGGGTTGTAGGTGCACCTGCTAGCAAAGGGGAACACAAGATATGTATATGGGACAGATCTGGGCAGCTTGTCAAAATATTAGAAGGGCCAAAAGAAGGTTTGATAGATTTATCTTGGCATCCTATCCGGCCAGTGGTGGTTTCCGTGGCCATGTCAGGGGCAATTTACATATGGGCCAAAGACTATACAGAAAATTGGAGTGCATTTGCTCCAGATTTCAAGGAGCTAGAGGAAAATGAGGAATATGTTGAGAGAGAAGATGAATTTGATATGATGCCCGACACTGAGAAGGTATTTATCTGTGATGTACCTTTTCAACCTTGTCATTTGGATCTATGTGAATATCCATTGAATGCTGTAATATTGTTTGAATAGGTAAAGATTGCACATGTTGATGAAGATGAAGAGGTTGACATCATGACAACAGAAAAGTTTTTAGATAGTGACTCAGATGATTCTGGTGAAAGGCTATACCATTTACCCACGATTCCATTGCTCGATAGTCCTAAACAGCAGGAACAGTCTTCAGCAAGCCCCTCTAAACCTGAAAGCAGCACTCCTCAGTCAGACAGGTCACCTGCTCTAGATGAAGAGAAAGCTAATAAAACACCAGAGAATAGTCCCGATCAAACTCCAGATTCTCCTCTAGGTGAGAAGATTACTCAGCATCAGTTCTTTTTATGACATAAGTCTGTCATATAAATATTAAACGTGTTTTGTTTTGGTAGTGTATTTGACAAAGTGCATCTAGTTATTGTTCAAACTGCAAAACTGTACAATTAGTCTTCAATCTGAGATCTGCAATACTGACGACATTGAGCTGAAAATTAGATTGCTATTCCAATAATATGTAAGCATTACATGACAGCTTGAAAGGTTTTGGTTGTTTTGAACTGAAAATTTGAGAAAACATTATTTAATATTTTTGCCATTGCAAACTTTTTATTTTATTGCCATTGTTTCTACTACTATTAAACAAAGCCCTGGGTTTTATGTGTGTGAGTCTGAGTTCACTCCCAGATGTAACTCATACGACTATCCATAAAAGATATTAAAACTTAAAATACGGATAGCCAGAAACATCAAAACTTATAATGGGTGCTCATTCATAATAGTACAATCAGACCATTTCTGATCACATCACTGTAATATTACATTGTCCTGAACTGCACCTTTAAAATATTAGGCATGTCAACCTTAAAAGATGCTGCAGCTTAGCTGCAAGCTCAACAAAGTTCAAGTTTTTGTATCTCACTTAAAGCCTTCAGAAACATTTTGCTACAACATATCTTCCCCTTAGAAGTTGCAAAGCAGGAAACTGATCAAAAGAGCCCCATCATAACTACTGAACTACAGGATTCATGTTTTCCAAGTTAGATGATTGAACCTAAATATTGCATATTTTTAAAGGTTTGGGGGTGCAGTTCCAATAGTATGATTATTTTAATTGATTTGGAATCCGTTTTTGCAGGACTAATGGTGCAGCAAATTATGCATGTAAACTTAAGTGATGGACACCATAAAGAAATAGAATGTATGAGATGATATGATTGTTTCTTGCTGTTTCTTTTTTGTTCTTCTAAAAATAAAAGAGGCAATAACAGAACTATTCTCAACAAGATGCAATCGCAATGTATTAACACCAATATTGAAATGCAGATTAATCATCTTTTTTATTATTTAGAGGTTTGCTGCCTGACATTACATCAGACAGCCAACAATTACAAGGTTTGGCTCTTATCCCCTAGCCTATTTGCCTTTACATCATCATCCTAAAAAACGTATATTCTTTTTAATTGTCAGCCAAAGTCACATGACTTGAACTCGGCAACGACATAGCGGGCTGAAGAGTAAGAGTTGATTTGAGACTTGACAAAAGCTTCCATATTCATAAAATATTAAAAAATTAACCAAAAAAAGAGACGCCATCTCATGAATAAACCATCTTTTAGAGATTAAAATAGAAAGATACTTTGTATAAATGGAAAATTAAATTCTGATTGTGCATCCATCATGTAAATCAAAACCTTGAAGGGTGATAGGTCATAGACTTGGCTCAGAAAAATTCAGCTAGGCTAGAGAGTATGAGTTTGACTTGAACTTGGCAAAAACTTGACTAATAGAAAATTTAAAAATCTGAGTAGAATGGCATTTTTTATTCTTTTTGTGTTATAAAGGGGCCCACTGAGTTTTTCATTTGGCTTGCAAGTGATCTGCAACGGATCACTATATATTTTTCATCATTGTATTTGTGGGTGCTTTATGGGGTGGAAAATAAAGCACCTACTGTATCTGTGTAACTTAGGAAGGCTACCCACTGTCACCTCAGTAGCTCTTCCTCTCTCTTTAGGTTGGCTCTTCTCCAACACAAGGGGGGTATCCCTAAGTAGGATTGCTAAGGTTATGGAGTGGAGGCTCTAGGTGATGCTTGAAGAGTAAGCCTTATCAAAACAAGTGGTTGTAGTATAGGTGGATAAATGAATGGTGTGAGAACAAAAGGTGATGGAAAATGCCAAGACCAGCGCCAATCCAATCATGGGCTTAATGGAGTCAAAGAAATGTGAATCCAAGAGGGCGAATGCTTGAATATATGAGGTAAATAAGGGCTGTTCTATTTGCCACAAACAAACCTTAGCTTGCTGAAAATTATGGCAGAAAATTAACCTTAGAGAGAGCTAGGGGTGCCACTCTAAAGCGTGGTTATGAAGGTGATGTCATGTTACTCTAGCAACAACAAGGTTTATTAGATGCAAGCTTAACATAACAAAAATAGATATAAGAGGGATTAAATTCTCACATTATACTATCCAAATGATAGATGTTCCATTACAAGGCCTTCATAACATACTACAAGGGTTTACTACTGTTGATATTATTGGTAGCTGCGGGAGGTATTTACCTCCACGTGTAAACCTGACTAGAATAGAATACTCCAGAAGGCAAGAAGAAACCCTAATGAGTTGGCTAATAACCCTAGAAGACATGTTGGCTCAAGAGGATAAATTTATATTAGGTTATTAGCCTCCAAGAGAAGAAGTCGGCCAAAAGAATTAATATATCCTGAACAGACAGATACCCAGAATGAGAAGTCGGCCCAGGCAGTTAGCTAGAATTAGTATAAATACAGGAGGCCAATTCTCATTTTGGCAGGTAGTCTCAGAATTGCAGAGCAACACTTGTGCGCACTGCAGTTGCCCAGTTTCTGCCCAGGTTTGGAGGAGAGCTGCTGTTGCAGCTGCTGCAGCTAGCAGTTACGCTTGGACTATCTCTTGGCTAGGGTTTGGACTATCTGATCAACTCTTGTTGGTGCGCTATCCTTGGGGAAAGGTGCACTACCCTTTGTTTGGCTATCTAGCCTAGGGTTTGCTTCCGGAGTGATTCTCTGTCAATGTTAAGGTGCTCGAAGGGTGGCTTCGGCCTATGGTTGGGTGACAATAGAGATATTGTCAATGGTAAAACGAGCACATCCACTTATATTCTAACAGGTTATGGGTCCACACCTCCTTCATTCAGTCTAACCGCTGGAAGGAAACATAGCCAGAAGGATATTAAGCTCGTTGAAGAATTGCCGCTAGGGTTTCCTAGCAGGAGCAGTCACCAAAGCACTGCCGCTAGGGTTACTAGCAGGTGCAGTTGCAGAAACCCTAATCCTCTTGTTGAGGCAACTTAAGTGAAGGGATTGACCTAATCTCCGGACAGATCAGTGCGCCCTAGCCTAGCGCATCTCCTGGTACTCTCAGCAAGCCAAGACGTCAAGTTTGAGTTTGTGGTCAAATCTAGGGTTTGACCAAGTCAAAGCAACCACGACTTATTCTATGAAATCAGAGAACAAGTTAGATGGAGCCTCTAACTTCAGAGGGTGGAAGACAAGGATTGACTTCATCCTTGCCAAGAATAAAATGTTGGATATCGTAAAAGGAAAGATCGTGGAACCAGAGTTTGAAGAAGGAAAAGAGAAGGAACCACAGAACATTGCAGTTATGGAGAAGTTCGAAGACGGTGACATCAATGCTATGAGTATCAAGGTGGAATCTATAAAAGACCACTTGATACCCTACATCTCCCATCTTGACTCATCGAAGAAGATGTATGATGCCCTAACAAATCTCTTCTCGATCAGAAACATTGGATAAGTTATGAGTCTGAAGAATGAGCTCCGTGACATGAAGATGAATGATGATGACAACATAACATCATACTTTGTGAGGATCTCCCAGTTAAGAGATCAACTACAAGCTAATTGGTAAACATAGTACTCAATGGTCTTCCCAAGACGTGGGATGCATTTGCCGCAAGCATGAACACAAGGAAGGAGTATCCGACATTTGAAGCAGTGTTGTAAATGTCGGCGATATAACGTTTGTGTCGCGTCATTTCCCGAAATTTTAACCTTGCCGAAATTTTCGTTTAAAAATGTCGCGACATTTCCGACATTTTTAATGTGTCGCGACACTATCATTGACCCGCGACACTTTCCCATTAACCCGCGAGTCGATGGAAAGTGTCGGCCTGCTTAAAATTTTTTACTAAAATTCTCAATAAAATTCTTAATGGTAATGTAAAAGTGACATTCTCCTTTATCTTTCATTTTCATCCTTTTACTTAAATTTTTAACATTACCATTAATTGTTTCAGGATGTTTGAGAGTGGTTCCAACCTCATTGGACTTCATATGGAGAAAGTAGAATTTTAGGTCCC
>ML779783.1:1307387-1322928 GCA_009831015.1 Picea engelmannii
AACAACCAATAAAGAAATGATAAACCAGAAGTGTACCTGCCCGGAACAAAGCAACATGAAAACTATAGATTTGCAAGAGTACTTGTTGGTTAGTACTTCATATAATCAGAGACTTTCTCAATAAAAGCAATTGACTAATATATTGATGAAGCAAACAAAATGTATAGCAGTGATAATCATAAGACAATACTTCACAATAAATGCTTTATAAAAGCTTTAGAATGAGCAAGAATGATTAATCATCAATATCATAACACCAACATTCATTAGAAGCAAATAAGGCTATGCATTAGTCTATCTTCTCAATTTCTTAAAGAAGCTTTAAATGCTGCAAAGTATGACTATAACTCAAATGAATAATAGCAACAATAAGGTTAGCAGGTCAATCTAAACTAGGTTTAGAAGGTGTTAGTAGTTGTTCAAAGATTTGGATGTTTGAAAGTTGTGATCCAAACACTCAAGAGAGAGATCTTAGACCAGTGTCTTCATAAGGGCAAATGGAGTCAATAAGTGGTTGCAAGAATTGAAAGAGCAAGATGATAGTAATAGAGCCAAAGACAAGAGGAATTTGATGGATGAAGTGTTGGTAAGCCAAGGCTTCAACTACCAAACCCTAGGAGAAAACAACTACTAAGGTGTAGGTAACGCTAGGCCTTAGTAGGTCTTCCTCCTTCTTTAACTCAATGATCAAAGTAAAAATGGCTAGGATGGAGAACACGTGCTAGGGTGTTGCAATGGCAAGGCCCTAGCAATGGATTCAAAAGAAAATGGCTCCTTGGCACAATCTAGTAGGTAGATAGCAATTAGAACAAGGACAATAACATGTGCTTGATCCCAAGGGTTTGAGCTAGCAATTTCATAAATTAATAAAATGTAAAGTAAAACACCATAACCATTCAAGTAAGAGAAGAATTACAGAAATTTACTCACATTCACCATGTATCATCAATGCAAAACCCTAGTTGTAGACTTTCCACCAAGAAAAATGCCAATTACACCAAAAATAGCCCTCCAACAAGTGCACACTAGAATTTCTGCCAATGAGCCCCATGAGGACACAAATTTCAGACCTCACACAAGTGAGTGAAAGATGATCAGAAAAAGAGAGTTTTTGCTCTCTACTTATATCATATCAATGACCTTAATTTTACATTAGGTTAAAAAAGGCCGACATGGCCAAATTTACATCAAAATACTGTTTTACACTAAATTTCATAATTAAAACCCTAAATCAAGCATAAATGATGACGTCATGCCCTTTTAGGGTGATGTTAGGCCGTTTTAGGGCAACGTTGGCTTCCTGGAGAAAAACGTTAGGCCTTCTTGGGCCTCATGAACCTGCCACACGTGCCACTTGGCACATAACTGCATCCCAAAACCTCCACAAGCACTGGATGGCATCATGGGTGTCTTAGGTGACATCATGGGCCTTCCAAGGCCTACGTCATGGTGGAAAGGGCACAACCCCCTGGGAACGGGTCTACCAAGTTGCCTCTGGTGGAACGTCCTCCTCTTCTCCGGTGCAAATCCTCTGATCTGTTTCTGCCCCCTACTGAGATCTCAACATCCATCTGGTGGGCTTTCAGCCCCCATGGAAATCCAAACTAATCATCTCCCCATGTGTACCTGTCCATTGGGTATGATCCTGAAACATCAACAGATATGCCCTCCATGGGCTCATAAGTCACAGGGATCATAGCAATGTCAATCACATCTAATCATCAAGTTATTAAACATGTGCATAAAACCTCTTTTACCCGGACAAGTGCTCAAAGACATTATACTAATGCACAAGCCAAGTTTGGAGGAAAGTTGAAACACTAGGATGTCCTATTGGGCTATTGCTCACTAGATGTGGGATGTTTCCAGGAGAGATCAAATCTAAGCCATGTGAGTGGATGAAGTGGTAAGGGATGTCTGGGCAAGGGATGCCGTGATAGCCGGGAAATGTATGGCTTACCTGTGGCTGCCTCTGTAGAGGGTGAGCTGCACCTGTCATGGATGCAAATGTTTCCAAGCCCATTCATGCCTTTTGTCTTTATTCTTATTGCTTTTTCTTTCAAGAAGCTAGTTTAGGGGACACTGCCCTGGCGTGGTGACCAGTGGTGGCAATGTTAACCCACAAGCATTTCATGGAAATGAGAAGGCTGGCTCGTGATGAGACCCCCTTTCTCTTGGCTATGCCACCAAGAGCCACTACCCTGGCGTGGTGACTAGCTACTTGTAGTGTCATACCGCTACATTCCCATGGACCTAATAGGTTGGCTCGTGATGAGACCCCCTATCCTCTAACTGGGTCTTGTTTTATTATTTTTATGGGTCCCTCTGTTTCTTGCTAAGAAGCTTTTTACTGCTTTCTCGGGGATCCCTAGGCTAAGCATCTCAAGGTTTCATTCTTTGGCTTATATATTTTGCCAACTACTTTTACCCTCTGGGCCTTTAGCCCCTTCTTCCCACAAGGTAAGGTACAACCCTTAAATATTTGGCCAACCCAATGCCTGAACCAGTGTAATGGGATGGATGAGTGGGAGAAATATGGAAAGTGGTAAGTATGGTGGGAGCGGACGATGGCTTCTCATGAATCCCCCAGTGGCAACTCAAAACCTATGGGCACCAACTTACTAGGGCATCCTATCATTCCCCCCAGATATGGTCAAGTAGATAGGTATAAGATCCAAGCACCTGTTAGAAACAAAAAGAATTGAATGCACATATTCAAAGGTTTTTGAGGATCAGAGTGACACATACCATGATACCCAGACTCATTACCTCATGGAGCAAGATCCACTTCTGCTACAGGACCAGGCCGAGGTGATGAATGTTGCTGCTGCTGAAAAAGTGGAGGCGCTGAAGAAATAAAAGATGGGCCCTCCAAGGCCATGCTCAAGTCGATCTGGCTCTCGGTACTCCATGTCTAGGACCTGTGGGCCTTGAGACATAATCTCCTTAGTTACCCCTAAACTGGGGGATAACACACCCCATGCCCAAATATTTACCCCATGCCACCTCATACACTTACATGACTTGGACTAGACTCCACCTGGGAAACACCCCAAACTTAAGAGAGGTTAGCCCAATAGGACACCCTGAGACCTTCTCCAAACCTAACTTGTCAAATTGCATAACGTCTTTGAGCATTTGTTTGGGGTTAAAGGGGGTTTGATGCAAATGTTCGGGTAATTTAATTATTGGATGTGATTTACATGCTATGATACTTGTGACTTATGAACCCCTAGAGGGCGTACTTGTTGTTTCTGCAAGACCTTGCCCGGTGGACAGGTACACATGAGGGAATGATTAGCTCGGACCTTCATGAGGGCTCAAAACCCATAGATTGTAATGTCCCCCACTTCTTGATGAAGAGGGTTGGAAAGACTCAATGGTCTAGCTTTCCCCACTAAACTATAGTCTCAGGTATATTGGGGACAAAGTCAACTAGGAATCGTAATATTCTAAAGTTAAGTTGACATTGTGGAAAAAGGGTAACTGAACGAAGAAATAAAAAAGATGAGTTAGGTTAACAGTTAACCCTAAGGGTAAAACTAACTCAATGGAGGAATAGATTGGAGCTATAAAGGAAAGGGCATGGCACACTCCTTATTCATTCTGGATTATTATCTTATTTGCATTGGAGCTCTTGAGCACAATCAATTTTGAGGGTTTTGAGTCTAAAACCCTAGAGATCAACTCGGTGGTGAAAGATCCCACCTTCCTTGATCCGGGCTTGGTCTCAGAGGTGAAATAATCCTCCCACACCATTCTATAGTGTTGCAGGTTGGTTTTACAGGCATTTACTAGGCTAGGGCGCAACCTAGGGGGGTTTCCAGCTAGGGGGCACACCATCTTGGAGGTTTTGGTTCGATTTGGAGGAAGCAGGAGGCATTTGGAGAAAGTAACACCCGGGTTCTCTTCATAGGGTCCTTGGCATCATTCTTGGTCTATTCCAGAGTAGTTTATCCTTGCAGTTTATTTATGTGAGCTTGGCATGAATTGAAGAGAAGAAGGACGTTTTGTAGAAAAGGGTTTTCAATGTTTGGAGGCCCAAATCTTCATAGATTGGCTTGAGACTTCAGTATCTTGGTAGTAGTGGTCCGATCTATGATCTGACGGAGTTTGGTGTCATTTGGAGGTTCCTAGAGGGGAGAACGTACCCTCTTTGACTTTATCAAACCAGGGAGGGCGCAATCCAGTTTAGGGATTGCCTAGTTGGAGGAGCAGTATTGCTCAGATCAGCTTGAGATTGTATCCAGAGGTTTCTATTCGCCCGATCTATAGTTTGGACGAGTTTTGGAGGATTTGGAGGTCAGAAGAGGGTAGGTTGAAACTTGAGGGTTTGGCAGCATCCAAAGCAGGGCGCAACTTATCCAGTTGGGGAGGTTTGACAGTGCATTGACCACGTTCTTTTTTCTGTAGTCAGATTTTCTTGCTGGTGGCCTTTAGAGGCTTGGATCTCTTCTCTTACAGCCTTTGGGAGGCATTCATCTTGTATTGTTCTTCTTATTATATCGACTAGCAACCCATTTTGTTATTATTGGGGCTTTCTCCCAGATCTGCAATTCTCTTGTATACAGGGACTTCTTATTATCTAAATAAAGGTCAGATCTGACATTGTGATTCTCTACTGGTGTTCTTATATCTCTTGTATTGTATATGATTGTATGCTTCATATTTATTGGTCTATCAACATTGAATAATCCATGCACATCTTACGGATACACCTGCAAACACATGAACAAACATAACAACAGTAAACAGTTAGTGTTCTGAGCAAAAAATTTGGCTCAGGAACATTATAGTGGTATCGGAGCTTTGATCCTCCCAGCCAGTGGGGGTTAGTGCATGCAGAGGTTCAGTGGCATTTACATGGAAACAAATAGGTGAGACAGAGGCCGAAATGGAAGGATCAGGTGAGGACAGTGAGCCACAGATGCTAGCAGGGTTCGCTAAGGAGTTGCAACACTCCATAAACGTGTCACAGAGCACCCTTGTGCATCATCTACATGAGAACCAAGAAACAGTACGTAGGGGACAGGTAGAGATGACAGAAGCTATGAAGTGAAAGCCAGGAGAGGGTATCACAACTCTTGATGCAGATGACTCATGGAGGAAAGGGTCCAGAATTTTATGCCAACAGAGAGACTAGTGGATCTCATGGAGGGACTAGACAACAACAGGAGCACAACCCCCATTATTACATCGAGGGACAGAGCTATGGAGGAGGTGCACCACTAGGACATACATACAACAAGACCACCCCTAGACCCTATCTACCTACATTCTTGGATACTCAACCACAACACAACTATGAGGATGAGATTGAGGATATTTTTGAGCAGTATGCCAGGGACTATCATGCTTAAGTGCAGGGTTTCAGAGATAGGTCACGCTAGACCAATATTGCGGGATCAAATTTCGAGACAAACCGAAACAGTATCAAAGGCTCAACTATGAACTGGAGTGTAGGGCAGGCAAAATAGAAATCCCTTATTTTGATGGTCCTGCTAAGGTGACATCACAAGCATGGGTGCAGAAGTTGGATACCTACTTACAACTTAATCCCATGAGAGAGATGGATGCCATCAAATTTGCCACCATGTACTTAGATGGAAAGGCTCATGATTGGTGGTATCATCGATTAACCACATTGGGTCACAATCAAATTACATCTTATATAGAGTTCCAACAGAGGCTCATTGACAAATTTGACCAGGGGGATCCAGAGCTATCTTTTGGGGAACTCACACAACTCAGGTAGACAAGATCACCAAAGGCTTACATAGAGGAGTTCCAGAGGCTAGCAGTGATGGTACATGATGTGTCTCAACCGTGACTGATGATGCTTTTCACAGAAGGGTTGATGGAACTCTTGAGGGGTTGGGTCAAGGCCTTTAAGCCTACCAACTTACATGATGCCATCTGGAAGACCAGAGACTTGGGTTCAACAACTAAGGCGAGATTCACCCCTAGACCTCCCAATCAAGGGGGTAGAGAGCAAAGACCTCCTATTAACCAAGGGGGACGAGACCCAAGGGGGTTTGACCGAGGAAGGGGCAGGATGGACGAGCCCACTAGGAGGGAACTGAGGAGGAAGCTGTTGTGTTTCACCTGCAAGGAACCATGGGACCCAACCCACAAGTGCATGGGTAAGGGCAAAGCCCACTACATTGAGGTGATTTCAGATGATGAAGGGGATGAGGATTTCGGCCACATACAGAACATGGAGGCTGAAACTCCAAGACAAACAGAAGAAGAGGATGCTAGTCACAACCCTACAACAGATGAGAAGGTAACCATTTCATCCATCAACGGGGTACCAAAATTCAACACCTTCAGGATGAGAGGGGCGCTACAGGGGCAGAAGGTTTCAAGCCTCATTGATGGAGGTGCCTCACACAACTTCATTGACTCAACATTACTACAAAGAAGGCACATACCGATAGTCGAATTTGAGGGATTTCGTGTGGAGGTAGCAGGTGGATGTACCATGCCTTGTGATAGGTACATCCCAGGGATGAAACTCACTTTGGGCAGACATGAGCTGGCACAAGATTTCTATGTGATGGATCTTCCAAACACCAACATCATCCTAGGAGTACAGTGCCTTAGTACATTGGGGCCAATCACCACAAACTACCAAACCATGGAAATGTCTTTCACAGAAGAAACAGGGAAGAAGGTGGTTCTCATGGGTATGACGAGTAACATACCAAGGGTGGTGACAGCAAAGCGCATGGAGGCCATCTTCCAGAGAGAAGACATCACTTATGCAATAGAATGCAGAATTTTAGTCAGAGTGGACAAAAAGGGGGGAACACACTACGCACCAGAGATTAAGAAAATCACGGATAGGCATAGCAAGGTCTTTGAGCCTATACCACCAGGAGCACCACCAGATAGAGGGTTTGAGCACATCATAGAGTTAGAGGAGAGTGCAAAACCTGTCATCACCACTCCTTACAGACACCCCAAGAAGTACAAGGATGAAATCGAAAAGGCCATTAAGGAATTGTTGGATATGGGTCACATCAGGCCGAGCTCTAGTCCCTTTGCATCTTCGGTAGTGCTAGTGAAAAAGAAAGATGGAACAATGCGCATGTGCATTGACTACAGGACCTTAAACAAGAAAACCATCCCATCCCACGGATTGATGAACTATTGGATGAGCTCCATGGGGTAGTATATTTCACTAAGATTGACTTGCGCTCCGGCTATCACCAGATTAAAATGAGGGAGCAAGATATTTCCAAGACTTCTTTCTGGTGTCACTATG
Organism: Picea engelmannii; assembly: GCA_009831015.1. Taxonomy (NCBI): domain Eukaryota; kingdom Viridiplantae; phylum Streptophyta; class Pinopsida; order Pinales; family Pinaceae; genus Picea; species Picea engelmannii. The sequence continues at coordinate 1,314,658 of ML779783.1, forward strand.
GACATTATGAGTTTCTAGTCATGCCCTTTGGGTTGACTAATGCACCAACCACTTTCCAATTGTGCATGAATCATTTGTTCAACAAGCAACTAAGGAAGTTCTGATTAGTCTTCTTTGATGATTTACTGATCTACAACAAGACTGGGGAGGAGCACCTTCAACATGTGGAACAGATTTTGACTATTATGGAAGAGCAATCCTTATATGCCAAGGAGTCTAAATGTGAATTTGGGATGACAGAGGTCCTTTACCGAGGACACATTATTGGAGTAAAGGGGGTACAGGTACATCAGGAAAAGATACAAGCCATCATCGACTGGCCCACACCAAAGACACTCATTGAGTTGAAGGGGTTTTTGGGCATCTGCTGCTATTACAGGAGGTTTGTCAAAGGCTTTTCTCAACTTTGCGCACCTTTGACCGATTTGACCAAGAAAGGGGCCTTCAAATGGAACCCAGAAGCACATGCCACCTTTGAAAAAATGAAGAAAGTAATGAGTACATGCCCGGTGTTGACCGCCTCTCCAACACAGGTGGTCAACTCCATGTGCCATGAAGAGATGCATCATCAAATGCCGTTTTGTCAAAGACTTTGGTTCTACAGGGCATGTTTGGCCCCAACACTTTATTTTGTAATTGGAATTTCCGCACCCCTGCGTGGGTTAATAATGTAATAGGTCTGCATGAGTCATGTCTAGGTCAGTTACCTTGGGATCAGTTCATTGGGAGAGTTCCTTTCACCGAGGGTTTTTTATCCTCAGGTTATCAATTGGGCTTTTTAGCCTTATTGATTTCCCTTGAGTTTTTCCCTCACACTTGCAATAATTCTTCCAAAGTGGTGAACGACGTTCTAGTGGGCTTATGTTTTGGTAACTATTATAGGGAATCATTGTAAATGACCATGCAAGATATCTTAGAAAGTTTCGCGGAATTCCGTCGAGTCTAAGTCAGTTTTTTTTAATTAAAACCTCTATGGGGTATTGTTAGGTGATCCAACTAAGACATAGGAATCAAAACCTCCATTGTTGTACCCAAGGAAGATAAATAAAAATACAACTTGGAAGAGTTGGAAGCATGAATTTAAACAAGAAAACAAAAGGTTCAATGTGGGGACACATCTAGAATGTCTTGCCAAGCCCCATCCCTCCATTCTAGTGGATCCATGACCAAGCATAAAAGGCATAGGACAATAAAAGATACCCTTACACCAAAATATAATTATACATTGTGGTTATCCCAACAAGCACATGGGAATGCGGTCAAGAGAATAGTGGTCATGGATTTAGTGGCTTAGAATGGATATATGAGTACTACAATGGTGGGCAGGCAATGCTATTTCACGTTCTATTCACACTATGTTTTTTACTTCTTATTTGATTGGATTTCTAAGCGTCTCTTATCACAATAGACACATTGGATGAGATTGCAGTTATTTCACATGACGCTATCATTTCTTACTCTTAATCGACACTTATGTTTTATTTGCAGTTATTTCACGCGACCTTATCCTTTCTTACTCTTAATCGACCCTTATGTTTTATGTTTGGATTGTTCTAATTTCCTTAAATGTTTTTCATAGATTGTTACTACTATATGGCTGCAACGACAATTGTTTAATACTTGAAGGCAATTTTAGTTAGGTTTCTTGAAAGTTGAAACTATTATTATTTGTTCATTTCTTTACATGCTGTTACTTGTATATGGCTTATGCTAGTAGTTTATATGGGCAGCAAATACTCTTTTTAACAGTGGTGTTTTCTACAAATATATTTAGGGGCACTTCCCTAGCGATTACGCTTGCCCCTCTTTTGTTGAATTTATGACATTTTTGCTGTTTTAGTAGACGATCTCTCACATCTCTCATTTCTCAGCAATAATGGTGTATGTGTATGACTTATTATTGGTGAATAGATGGTAACGACAAATGGCCCCTAGTTAAAGGAAAATGGCCAGAGGCCAAGAGTAATTGCCCCAAGTAGATAAGGACACGCAGGGATGATGAAAATTAGTAGGTGCCAATTGGCAATGTACTATATGTCTAAATGTAACTTCTAGTAGATTTGAGCTTATTCTCATCCATGTTTTCCTTCTTTGGAAGAGTTTTATTTTGAAAAAGTTAAGTGATAAAAGCTTTGCATGCTACTTGTGCATGTGAATTCCAATTTTGGACTTCATATTTCATATACTCCTATATATATTTTATATAAATGAGTGTACAACTTGTATGTATAGTTGTTGTTGAAATATGTAAACCTAGCACTTGACCATTAATTCCTATAAAAACACATTTACTGAACAATAGCACAACTAGGTTACTTAACCATTAAAATTCAGCTGAAGCATAATCAGAGACCAAACACACATTGCACAAGATATTTATGGGTAAATAACCCCTGGAAAAATCCTCGCGGGAGAACCAGATTTGTGACGATTTTATTTATTAAATAAAATCAGGGCTCCTGTCCTGGGATAATGGCCCTTCTGAGGAAATACAATTGCAGCAAAGAGCCTAGCTTATTACCCAAGATCAGTTCTTTGATCTTGCTGGCTGCTACTTCCCTTGTTGCCTTCTTGCAACCTTTCCTCGGCCCCTGCCCCTGCACACCTGAGTGTTCACTCACTCCTGTACCATCACTGTGTCTCCTCCTCTCGCATAGGTCGTCTTTTATAACCTTGAGTTTACCCTAAGTCCAAAACCCTAGATCTCCTAAAGTGATCTACGACTGAGATCTAATCTCGCGTTCACTTTGGATCTAACGACCATGATTTAATTTAATTACTAATGCCAAATACTTAGGCATTTAATTAAATTAAACTCACATTAATTACAAAAGTACATTCACTTTATTAATAACTTAATAATGTGAATCTTAAGGTTCTGAGAGGTAATATTGACGACTCTGATCTGGATTTATGTAGGAACACAATGAAATACAGAAATACACATAAACGCAGAGATGCAGCGGAAATAAAACTTCATTTCATTAACAACAAATGACTGAAATATGCTTGCAGATAGAATGGAAATAAAATAGCTAGGGCGTTCGTAGCTTATCTCTGAGAAGAGATGTGGCGGCTACTGGCCTCTGAACTCTGTGTTACAATGAGGCTCGAAGGCCTATTCCAAAAATCTAACCCTAGGAGATGAAACGCCAGAAAATGGGCCCTGTCAGGGTAAATTGGTACATCAATTTCCTGGGGTCGTAACTTTGGCATACTATCTCCGTTTGATGCACATGATGCATCATTAGAAAGATCTATCCAAGGACTACATTGCTGACATCGAATATCGAGTCCGAAACGGACTCGTATTCGTCGGAGCATTTGATGCCAAAATCGTCGTTTAGGGCCTCAAAACGGCTCTGAAAGTTCAGGACCCGAAAAACTGCTAAAAATAGTAAATTGTGCTACAATTAAGGAAACTGAAAAACTGAAAGAAACAATAGTGTGGGTCCAAGTGGAATAGGTGGGTGGCCACCAATATCCACCTGGATCAGACTACCACGTGTTGACATAGACCCACGTGGAAGTACTTTTCTGATCCTACCAAAAAAATCAACACTCCGTCTTAGCGAGGAAGGTACTTCCACTACCCGGAGGTGGCTCTGTCTTCGATGTCAGATCTGCTACCATGGCTGCTTTCCAATCCATCTGATTGGCCACTCCCTCTGAAACAAAAGCTATCCCTTCCATCTTGCTCGGACCCTTCTTTGAAGACATTTATTGATTTCCTGGATCCCTGCCCGATCACGTTTCCCACTGCCCAGACCTGCTGCCCCAAGGCTTCCCACAACCTTTCTAGGCTCCTTGTCCACTGCCCAGACTTTTCTGCATGCTGCCTGGAGCCTCTGCTTGCTGCCCAAAATTTTCTATGTGTTGCCTGACTATTTTTTGGGTTGTCTACCCGCTGCCCAGGGGCTTCCCGGGTCTTCTCGACCCCTGTGGCCCCTGCTAGGCGGCTCTGCGACCTTGTTGCTGACTTGGCTGCCCCGTTGGCAACATGTTGTCCTGCTGACCAACTGTCTGGCTAGTGCGGCTCGTGCCTTCTCTTGGCGACTACCTTTGGTTGCTATACCCGTGACCTAGCTACCTCTCGAGTTGCTGTCACTGTTCCAACTTGCGTCTCCTCCTCTCCCGTGCGCCTTTCACGCTATCCATATATCTCCCACGCAAACCTAATCTCAGACTGGTGGCTGTGCTAATTTTGACAACTATGGCTGCTGGCCACTCCTGCCTCTACCAACCGAGCTTGCTATCACTGCGCGCCTTGGATTTAACCCTTGCGCCATCCCTTTCCTCTTGTCGTCTGCTTCCACACGCGCCTACGGATCCTCCTAGCCAACAACTGCAATTTTGCAGTGCCCACAACAAATTCCTCATGGCCGATCCACCTCACCTCAACCGACCTCCACGAATTTGCACGACGGCTCCCAAAACAATGGCTGCAACCCGATCTAATGCTTGGCTATTATATGCTGCCACTACCTAGCCTCCACACATCACTGTTTATTCTTCAGCATGTGCAGCCTGTTCTTCCTCACGCTTGGTGATTGTGGCTCGATCCACAACTCACCTACACAACGACTGTTCTTTTACATGGCTGTTAGGGCCTCCTTTACTCAGCCGGTGACTGTTCTGGCGGTCACTCCACCACCCACCAGGTCCTGTAGTCTCTGTAGCCCGACTGCTAACTGGCTCTACTCAACACCCACGACTGACGATTGTCTCCACTCAACTCAACTGCCCAAATCTTCTCTTCATGCGCTGATCCACCTCAGATCTCTCTACCACTACAACTAATCCGTGCGATCCAGCACACCGCTGATCCGTACGTCGTACGGATCGTACGGCGGTGACCGTATAGTTGTACATTTTTTTTATAATTTATTTTACCCGCTCTCCAACAACCTGTACGAGACAAAAGAATTTCTCCCATGCCACAGAACATGATCTCATGCAAATCTGGCTTCCTTGTAAGAGTCCAAGCTCTGATACCATTAATTCCTAGCACCCGACCATTAATTCCTAGCAAAATAGATTTATTGAATAATAACACAACTAGGCTACTTAACCATTAAAATTCAGCGGAAGAAAAATCAGAAACCAAACACACATTGCACAAGATATTTCTGGTTAAATAATCCCCGAAAAAACCCTTGCAAGAAAACTAGATTTGTGATGATTTTATTTATTAAATAAAATTAGCGCTCTCGTCCTGGGATAATGGCCCTTCTGAGGAAATACAACTGCAGAAAATAGCCTAGCCTATTACCCAAGATCAGTCCTTTGATTTTGTTGGCTGCTACTTCCCTTGCTGTCTTCTTTCAACCTTGCCTCGACCCTTGCCCTTGCACACTTGAGTGTTCACTCACTCATGTACCATCACTGTGTCTCCTCCTCTTGCATTGACTGTCTTTTATAACCTTGAGTTTACCCTAAGTCCAAAACCCTAGATCTCCTAAAGTGATCTACGACTGAGATCTATTCTCGTGTTCACTTTGGATCTAATGGCTAGGACTTAATTTAATTACTAATGACAAATACTTAGGCATTTAATTAAATTAAACTCACATTAATTACAAAAGTACATTCACTTGATTAATAACTTAATAAAGTGAATCCCAAGGTTCTAAGAGGTAATAATAGGTAATAATGATGACTCCCATGTGGAAGTACCTATCCGATGCTACCAAAAACAACAACAATTGCGACAATCTCTTTGTGTGCATCTATGTATCATTGTTGCAATTGTGCTCATATTGATTGCTATCAAAGCTTAGTATTCTTGGCCTCTAGATACGGTCACTAAGTTTTCTATATTTTACACTTACTAGATCTAACACCATTAGGATTCATACAATCAAGGATCTAGATCTAGTCCGCTTGAGATTTTTTGCCTCTTACCCTCCACTAGGTCTATTCTCTTCAACAAGCTTCAAATTTGTGGACTTACACATTTGGAGCCAATCAACACCCTCTCTTGCTCGGTATGGGGATCACTTCGGTGTTAGTGTTCTTCATCAACTCAACACCACATCCACTTACCGGGTAGTGTAAGAAGCTTCTAGTGCATCATGGCCTTTTTTGCTAACTCCATCATTGTTGTACCATACTCGGAAAACTCCCCCTAATACTAAGAAGTATGCTTTTGGTGACCTTCAATCGATATTGAAGGGCTCAAGGGGGCGACAACCCTCTTGTGTCCTCATTGGTTGATTCAAGATTCGATCCAGAATTGTCTTGAGAAGTGTACAAGATGTTGAATTGACGAAGAATCAACCAATATCGGTTCTCTCCAACAAATCCTTACTAGTTAGGTCAAAAATCAAACTAAAACAAATTATGAGAGCATTCCAAACGATGCTGCTACAAAATTGACCACAAACAAGCCTGATACCACAAATTGTTTTTCAGTTGGAAGCAGAAGTCGTGATCCCTAAGTTTGTCGACAACTTCAATGGTGAGTGTTGACCACCTATTCAGCTAGGGGGTCAACTCCATGTGCCATGAAGTGATGCATCATTAGATGCTAGTATGTCGAAGACAATTTGGTTCTACTAGGCAATTTATGCCTCCAGCACAAATTTTGTAAGCGGGATTACCGCACCCCTGCGTGGGTTAATATTGTAATAAGTCTACATGGATCATGTTAGGTCAGTTGCCTTAGGGTTTCTTCATTAGGAGAGTTCTTTTTGCTGAGTGTTTTTTATCCTCAGGAGGTTAATGTGGCCTAACCAATCGGGTTAATCTCCCTTGAGTTTTTCACTCCCACCCAATAAATCCTCCAAAGTGGTGAAAGGCGTTCTAATGAAGTTATTCCTAGGTAGCTAGTGTTAGGAATGTTGTAAATGACCATGTAAGACAGGACGCGAAATTTCGTGGAATTTCGTCAAGTATAGCTAGGTTTTTTTAAGGTTCCGAACTAATTAATTGATTAATTAATTAATTAATTCTGGGTATTTAATGTAAAACTTAGGTCCTGGGATTTGAAATAGGGGTATTTGTACTCAAAAGAAAGCTAATGAGACCCCCTGCACCCGTGGACCAAGTTTCAATTTAGTCGGACAAGTTTTGCTAGGTTGTTTGTCCACTTAGGAGTTTTTTTGGAAAACGACAATTTTAATTGCCAAACCCAGAACATGGGAAAGTGTAAATTTTGTATTTTTTAGCCAAAAGAGATGAAGTAAGTGGCAATAATTAAAGAGAGGACCTACCTAACCTTACCACACCCTTTACCTACCCTTTCTACCCACCTTTTAATCAAACTTACCTTTTATTTTTTTTCTAACTTAACACTACGTTCCCCTTTGAGGCTTACGTACCTCACCCACATATTAATTGGAGTTTCACTCTTTTAATTAGTGCGTGGGTCCCTCTTCCTCACGCCTCTCATATCCAATCACATCAAAACTTGGAGTGTGGACTCCACACTCCCTTCACTCCAACCTCACGCATCATTCCTACCTCACGTATAACTCACACTAGCCATATAAGCCTCACGCATTTCCCCTTTTTATTTAGAAACTCTCACTTAAATGAGTTCGTGGGCCCTCTCCTCCTCCATGCCCGTCCCTCTTTACCCACTCACGTCACACTTAAGAGTGTGTATGGCACTCTCAAACCTCACGTCCCTCAAGTCACACTCATGCTTCCTTTTAGATTTGCGTCCCCTTTCCCACATAAGCTGGGAAAACCTCTTTATTTGATGCGTGGGGCCTCTCTTTTCATGCATTTTCCCTTCCTCCACGTTCTTTCCAAATCCTCAAGTATTGCCTTGGTAACTCACGCCTTTGTTTCCTTTGAAAAATGGGAATGCCACACGTGAAAGAGCAAATGTGAAGCTTTTAGTTGGAAATTACTTGGAAAGAAAGCGTGGTTCTTCTCTCTTGCCTAATTCGCCCCCTCCTTGCCTTGCTTTCTTCACCCATCCAACTCTTCTTGCCATTTCCCCTCACCCTAAAAGCTTACCCTCTCATTCGCTGCTTTCCCAAATGAGTTGTCTTGTCCCTTGGATCTTTGACACTTGTTAAAGATCCAAGAGGGGTCTCCTTAGCTCCTCAAGCTATTTAAGAGACCTCTCACTCCCTCATTCATCACCTTTCATTATTGCACTGTTATGCTACTAGTTTCTCACCATCCCACTGTCTCTATCTCTCTCATTATTGCCGTATTTCTTCACTGGTGTTGTTCTTGAAGGGCTTGTGGCAATTAGTTGTCACAACCTCTTCCCATTGGATAACAAAAGGAAATAGCTTTGGAGGACTCAAAGAT
>ML779784.1:0-20373 GCA_009831015.1 Picea engelmannii
AGAAGTGGGATAGCACATTCCCAGAGGCGAAGACCGTTGAGAAAATGTGGCGCTCATCTGGGAAATCTTGTTGAAAATGCCCCCCACAGGCGTCTCGTGGTAGTGGCTGAGCACAGAGGAGGCATTTGGAACAAACGCTTAAAGAAACGCCCATTGGATTAGGTTTACGTTGCGCTTTATTTATTTAGTTGATGTCATGTGGCAATGAGATTAAAATGATCCAAAATGCTTTGGAGTGGAACTGTTTGTTTCAGCCTGTGGCGTTAAGCATATTCCGTACAGGCGATACCTAGGATCCTCGTTAAAAATATGAGACTGACGAATCACGCAACTTAAATTTGCACTTTGACGTGTAAATTAAAAGATAAGCACCGAAAAATGTTATTAAATATAACTGAATTAACATTGAATTATGGATGGACTTACTTTAGGCTCATTTCGTTCCTAAATATCCCATATACTTCAAACAAATTGATATTTTATAATAAGTCTATATGCCCCCTGTGGAGAGAGATTGACATGACGTCACCAGTGTTTGAGAACATGTGGCAACATGATAAATGATAGAGATGGAGGGGCATTAACATTGGAATACTGTCCACACTTGAATATCAAGATAGGTAGCCTGTTCAATCACTTTCAATTTAATTTGATTGTAAGTTTGGGGTCGATCCCCCGAGTCTAAAACGAATTAAGTTTGAGGTGATTGGACAGGCTACTTATTTTATCTTTGACTTTCCTCCATATTCGTTCGTTGGATACCTCAAACCTAGAGTCGAAATAAAAATGTATATGCAATCAATACCATTACTAAGTAACAACATAAGTAATAAAACTTGACAGCAAAGATTTATAAACTATTTTTCACACATTGCCGATGTGTGAAAAGATTTATAAACATAATGTTTAACCGATGTCTCACACATTGCTTATGATCTAAATTCAAATAATCTCTTATTTTTCGCCATTTCAAGCTATAACATTTACATTGATTAAATATAAAACATTCACTGAAATAACAAGGTATTAATGACTTTAGTTTACCCCAACTCTCACACATTGCTTGCAATGCACATTCAAACCATCTTTATTTTCGCCATTTCAGGGTATATAACATTGTTTAAAAAAGAAGGGTTGTATGGCAACGGAGTCATTGCCAAGTTAGTTGTGAAATACATGTTGAACATCATAGATATATTTAATCAGAGACATTTCACTGCAGATTTAATAAGGATGAAATACGTGTTGAACAACATAGATACATTTAAATGAAGATTTAATAAGAACAAAGAAAATAAAAAAAAACGTGTTTGAGATTAATTCCTTTTTTTTATACCACAGAAACTTGAGATTGAGATTAAATACCCCACTACTCTAGGTAGTGGCAATACAATGAAAGTTTGATAAGCAATACAATGAAAGTTTGATAAGTCGAATGTGTGTTTATATATATAAAAGGAACTACGTTAATACTATCAACATATATTAAAGTAAATCTAGAAAAATTCCAATGTTGAAGTATGAGTACATTCAATTTTGTGAATTTGATAGAAAATTATAGTTGAAAAATAGAGTAGAAAGTTGCCATTTGAATTTTAATTAATTTTGTCTTTCGAGGCATTTTCAACTTGTTACAAACCATTTTATAAAAATATTGTGCGATTAGACGGGGCGATGCAACTTAATGGTATATATTCTAATGAAATAGCATGATTACATTAAATTTTGCCAATTTTAATTTGTATTTGATTTTATTGAAACACAAACATTGTATATAACAAAAGACAAAGAAAATGAAATGCAATTTAATGCACCATTGCCATAATCTACAAAATTTCTTCATGGCAAATATTTGAATGTAGCATTGTACAAAATATTTCATTTTTTTGAGAATGGAAGTGCATGAAATCTCTCTCTCTCTCTCTCTCTCTCTCTCTCTCTCTCACACACACACACACACACACACACACACACACACACACACACATTGTGTAATAAACATATATGGTCTATCTTCAAGATAGTGGAAGCAAAGACTATGGTACAATGTTTCTCTCTGGCCTTCATTCATGTGACATCAAATTTTATCAACGAGTCGATTTAAGAAGTAAATTAAGTGCCTCAAGTTTTAGTGAGTTGACCTTTCTTTTTATTCTCCTAATTCGAGATGCAAGACTATGTTGTCTTCATTTACTGTGAATCTACCACGGACTCGAAGGTCTCGTAGCATGTAGACAGTAGCTGTTTTTTTTTTGTAGATATGTCTCATATGACATATCTAATAGGATAGGAAGTATATTGTGCAAAAGAGGCTCTCTATGACAGTGGTCTTTCTTTCAATGGTACGGATAATAGCATTGAGGCAATGTTGATATGTGAAAGGGAGTTTTTTACTACATTTAAGACAATCAACCATTACATCTTTTATCAGTGCAATTGCACTTGTAGGAGAGTTACACGATGTAGAGACAGGCTCGAACAGTGTTGAATACACATTTGCAATTGTGAGTGCACCTTCAACTTGTATATAGATTACAAAAGGGGTTAAGTTAAATAGTATATATACATGTATAAAAGTTTAAATGCTCTTGTGTATGAAGTTTGTAGATGAAGTTCTACATGGATACTTACAACAATTGTTGAACGTGTTATTTTTTTCAGATCTTCCACAACTTTTGTTCTGAGTGTCTTTATGAATGTTGACTGCGTTGTGTGAAACACCTTTTCTTTTATGCCTCTCCTTTTGTTTATATTTTTAAATAGCATAATGGGGAATTTTCCTGTTTGTAGTTGTTGTTCCATTGAACTAAAGAATGGTTCATATGTTTCCAACAATTGAAGTTGCTACATAGAATATGATAGTTGTTATGTAGCTGAATTTAATGTATATTACAAAGTTAAAGATAAAAGAGTGAACATTGGTGGTTGTATCATTGCCTTGTCATTGTTTGTGTTCCCATCCTTTATGTGCAATGTGTACTGCAGTCTGACTTTTCTTGCGAGGGTGACAACAACTCTGATGGCTCCAATTGGGTACATGTCCATGTTATCTGCAAATTGTTTAATTGTTGTTTTTGGTATGAAAGTGTATTCTTTACAAATTGGAGACAATGTTTCTACGATACTGGATTCATCTAGTGAGATAATTCGATCACAATCTCCACGGTCATAGTTGATTTTTGGTAGAATTTAATTTTTTTTAATAGATATTCCACTATGAGGTAGAATCTCTTGCTCATGCCTTTGTATAAGGTGTGCAGGAACAATTAATGTGACTGTCATCATGCCATTTTCATCTGTCATATCAACACGAAGGATTTTACGTGATTTATTTACTTTATCCAAATATGTGTTGTATACAACCATGACATCTCCGATGAACAAGTAAACAATCCTACGGCTATTCAAGTCCTCAATCGATACAATATTTGGAGGTGTAAATCTAGGTCATTGAAAGGCGATTGCAAGAAATAAGTGATATTAAGAACATCTTCTATTTTTTATTTTTTTTCATAAATTGAGAGTTTTACATATCTATGTATGTACCTTTCAATTTATTCTTGTTGCATAAGCGTGGTTGTATCACTTGAGGTTGCAATGTTGGTTGCATCAGTTAGAGGCAATGGTATTTCAAGTAACAATATTTCATTTGTACTAAACATAATAATTTGTGAATGGCATTAGTAGATGTTGTTCTTCATTTTTTCATGTATAAAAGAAAGATAGTTTATGAATGTTGAAAGGAAGATAATTTATGAATATTTACATTGGCAATTGTTGTTGTGGTGGTGTTTGTGATGCCTGACTACTAATGGTCTCTTGGCTTGTCCAGGTTCTCCTGTATTGAACATTCAAATGTTGTGTATGAAACATATAAGATAGAAGAAGTAGTTTGACATCCATAAGATAATCTAGTTTGCATATGAATTGTGAATCTACATATGTATATAACTTACTAGGAAGAAGATATTGGATGTGTTATTGTTATGACCATACCTTCTCTTTGAATATTGTTCTTGGATTTCTTCTCCGATGTCGCTTGTAATTTCTTCTTGTTCATCACTTGTTCTATTTCTTTTGATGTAAAGGTGATGTATAAAATGCAATATAGAATATAAGAATATGAAATATGGAACAATAACAAATGACATTTGGAATGAAAATTAATAAAATACAGAGAAAGTTGGAAATATGTACCTTTTTCTTCCATCCATGTTTGTAATTGTCCTTATTATATTTTTAAGCATGGATAATTGGTTTGATGTACTATACATTGAACAAAACAATCAAGGAAAGTGAATAGTTACGCAAATAGATTTTAGGAGGATGCAAATGCATTGAAGGTTGCTAATGTATTGTTTTTTTTATATTATGAACATCTAACATCGATACTATACTAACATTTTGTTGTAACAAAGATATGGATATATGCTTTAGCTCAAAATATGCATTATGATTTATGTGTATTTTAGACTTCAAGTAGGAGACAAATTGTATCATGATTGATCCAATATGTATTCAATGTATATATTCTGGAGTTTTCATTCTTTGCATTTGACCAAATATGATCAATGAGTGTTTTCTGTGCAGGGTTTGTTTTTCCTAGGAGCATATGGGCATTGTAATTTCACATGTATTTTTCCAATTTTTTTGTCTGCTCATTACACTATGACATGTCAATGTTGAAGTCTCCTAAAATGAATAGGATTTCGTTTTGGTGGAAATGACATAATTCTTTTGTGATGGTACTGAATATGTTGGACGAAGTTGCATGCAGTAGAGCATAAATGTTGATTATTGCAAGATGGGATCCATGGAATGCTACTTTTTCTATAATGACCTCTACATATTGGTCTTCATAGTGCATCTATTCCAGTATTGGGAGATGTTTTTTTACTAGTGTCATGACTCCATGTTTAGTGCAACTTGATATGCAATTGAAGGCTAGAAATTGTTGATTTTGCATAGATAATGTCATGTATTTTTCTTGCAAGCATAAAATATCAGATTGCATTGTGTCATAGTCATTGAGTATGTCATTCATATGTGCATGCAAGCAACGTGTGTTTAGCGTAAGAATTGAGATGTATGTGCTTGACATTATGGACTTGAAATCAAATGCAAGTTCCACTTTGCAATGCTTCGAAGGCACTGCATCTCAGTATCAATTTTTTGTTTCACCTTGAAGTTATCCATTTTCAGAGAATTTAGCAAATACAAAGACTCTATGTTTCTTACATGAGATAAGGTTGTCTATACCAATCCATGGATTCGTATTCCAACAGGGTCAAATGCAACACTGTCAAGTGTTAAACCTCGTGACCTATGTATTTTACGTGCACATGCAAGTTTGATAGGGAATTCTTTTCGAATATTCAAATGGGTTGGATTTTTTGTTGTTGATAGTGGTTTTGCTATGCGCAATATGGGTATCCACTCTTTCGAAATGTCCATGGTATATAAGTATGTGATCTTCTTAGCTTGGCAATGTCCAATGTATGGATAATACAAATTGATCCACAAGACATCAAATTTGTCATTTTTGTTGTAGGCTTTCACTATGCCATATGCACCATTGACTAGGCCATCTTGCAAATCGTAGTTACATGCATCTATTTCAACAAGCATGTTTAAATTTATGACAAGTTGGGAAGGCAAAGTTGTTTTATGTTGATGGTATGGTATATTTCCATGGTTTTCTTCCTCCTCATCAATTGCATTGATTAAGAGCTCATTGCCAGGCATTAATGATAGCATATGTTTGTTATGTAGTGTGACATCTTTTTTTTTGTAGAATAAGTAAGGAAATATTGGATCATTTGGAGCAGGTCGCAAGTAATTCGTATTGATATATGTCAAATCATTGCTTGTTTGGCTATTTGTTCGCATCCTATTCAGAATTGCAATAAATTTCTCATTTGTTTTGCGCATTGTAGTATGTAGTTCATAGCACTTCACATTATCTTTCCAAAAGTCAAATGTTATTGTTTGCATGTTCATGGTAGGTTGTTCAAATATGAGGGAATATTGTATGGGTTGTTCTTGATAGAGATCACCACAAAAGATCATATCTATGTTTCCAAAGTACTTTTTCTATATGTGTTTAGTGTTTCTTAATCTATTGTCAATGCTGAATAAGAATCGACTTCCGATTAGAGAAGATTCATCAATGAAGACAAGTTGTAGTTCTTGATAAAGATTAGACAACTTGTCTAGCATTTATTTGCTAAGTGGAAGGAAATGAGACTTGTTGAATGACATTAGCAATGCAGAGTGGATTGTTGTTCCACCTGCATTATAAGCAGCTTTTCCTGTGTATGCCAGTATCAATCCATTTGGTTTCAAAGGGTCAATTGTATTGTGTGCATCATATATTTGTATGAGCATTTGGAATAACATCTTTGTTGTAAATGTTTTTTCTGTACCTGCCCCACCTATGAGGAACAAGTACAATGGCTCTTCGATGTCCATTGATTTCTTAAGGGAAATGTCTTTGACAATTGCTTGTTGTTCTTTATTTAACAATATTATAAGTCTATAATATTCTTCATTGTCAAGGAAAAATGGGTGCTATGTGACTTGAAACCCTAGGTTAATTGTTTTTTTCAAATTTGATTCTCGAGGGCATTTCAAGTCTTGTTTCAAGTCGTACTGCTCAAAATGGAATTTAGTTGGTTATTCTTCTATGAATGTATCATCAATATCCATAGGGTTATTATGAAATTGTTCAATTTCATTTTTGAGGTCACCCCATGTTGGATTGATGTTGTATGTAAATTTATATTCATTTATTTGTATCGTGTTCGCGTGGAAACTTGATCTTCCCTAGAAGGCGATCTACAATAGAAGGTGACCATGCAATCCATAGTCTGATTGCTGACCAAACTCTCCTCATGGGTGCACCATTGGTTTGGGTGACCAAGCAATGGGGATCCAAACTGGGATGACCTGAGAGTGGCCAAGAGGCTTTGGCGATTTCAGAGTGATCTTTTGGAATTAGTGGGAGAAGCACAGTGCAACCATGGAAGAGGGCACACTCACTTCATCCTAGAAAAGAAGAAACCAGTAAGGGAACAAACCCCAATTGGTGCACCCTCCCTTCTGCCTCGGAAAACTCGAAGGAAACGATTTGCTCCCTGGGAGAGTGGCTAGATAATGTGATAAGATTTCTCTCAGAAGTGAAAGAATGGAAAACTGAGTCACCAAGAGGCAGCCATGAAGGAAGGCGCATTGATTATTCTTCAGAAAACCTAAAAACGAAATTGTCGTGAATGTAAAATGAAAACTCGGAAAATAAAACAACCAAGACACATAGCTTCAGAAGAATAGGTAAGAATGATTTATTTTAGTCTCGGTTCACCTTATATATTGAGGGAACCATTTATTTTACATATATTTAATTCATCATCAAAAGGTGAAGAAGTGTTGTACCTAGGTGATTGACTTCTGCGCCCTAGGTGGTTGTTCCCCTAGGTGGCTTCCTTTGCCAAATTCCTCCCTATTTAGATCTGGAAGCATCCCAACTTCCATGAGAAGATGAGGAAACTTGTTTTGCAATAAATTAGTTGTGATCCACTTTTCCTGAGCTCACGTTTGGCCTTGGCGGGCTACCAGATATGAAGTCTAAGTTTGGTGTCTTGTAGAGCAACTCCAAGTGTCCAGTATAGTGTCTTTCACCAATGGGAGTTGGAAATCGGGAATGTTGTCCACTGGATGAGTGATGGTGAGTAGTTCTTCCAAGAGGGAAGGCCCAAACAACTTTAAGTGATTTACATTAATGACATTGTGGATTCCAAGTTGTGTTGGCAGATCCAACCTATACACATTTTTTCCAATCTTGTCGAGTATTGTATATGGACCATATCTAATTGGCAGAAGCTTGTGATGGTGTCCTTTGAAGCGCTTCTTATCCAAGTGTAACCAGACTTGATCCCTTGGTTGAAAGGACATGAAGGTTCTTCGTTTTTCATGGTGTTGCTTGGCATGATCTTGGGTTTCTTTGAGTGTTGTTGTTACTGCACTATGGCGTTGTGAAATTTGTTGGAGAAATCATTGACCTGAAAGTTGTTCCTGCTGTTGATGGAAGGTACCTTGAGGAGCCCAAGTGAGTGGGAGCTCGGTTGGAGATGTTGGTTTGAAGCCCAAGAAGACTTCAAAAGGTGAAAATCCTATAGAAGAATGTGTTTCCTTGTTGTAGCTATGTTGTAGAATGTGCAAGTAGTTGTCCCATTGTTTGTTGTGGCCAAAGTGAGTTTGGAGAGCATGAACCAAGACTCTATTGACAACCTCTATTTGGCCATCTGTTTGAGGATGGAATGGAGTAGAAAACTTGAGTTGGCACCCCAATAACGCCCATATGGTGTTCCAAAATGTGTTGAGGAAGTGAGAATCTCTGTCTGAGATGATAGTGCTTGGGAGGCCAAAATGGGGCCAAAAATGTTGGAAGTAGAGTTCTATTGTTTGCGTTATTGTAGTAGTCCTCGTCCATGGGATAAAAAGTGACATTTTGCTGAAGCGACATACCACTACCCAGATTGCATCATGTTTCTTTTGGGTTGTTGGAAGTCCACTGGGGAAGTCCATTGAGATTGACTCCAAAGGTCGAGAAGGAAGCGACAGTGGTTGATACAACCCATGCTTTCGGTTGGATGGCTTGAATTGTGAGCATAATGCACAAGCTATGATAAATTTTTGAACCTGAGGTTGCATGGAAGGCCAATGAAAATGGTGTTGCAGATGTTGGATAGTCTTTGTGGTCCCGAGGTGCCCCCCCATAGGCTGAAGCATGCACCTCCCTGATGAGCAAGATGTGGTCTTCTGAGTGTGGAACACATAGCAAATTCAACTTATATAGCCACCCATCCCGAATAGTGTAGTCTAGGAAAGGGGTCTAATTGATCACTATGGGACTTTGCAAAGCTTCCCAAATCTCTCGAAAGTCGGGGTCAGTAGCATATTGATCTTTCCATGTGTCATAAGTTTCACAATGCACTTCTAGAATGGAAAGAACTGGAGTGGGAGGTCGACTTAGCAAATCAACCATCTTATTAGAAGTGCCTTTCTTATATCTAATGACTAAGTGAAATTGTTGAATGTAGGAGACCCATTTAAGGTGCCTTTGTTCCTTAATCTTCAATTGAGAGTTGATGAAAATCAAAGGGTGGTGGTCTGTATGTGGAATGGTTTCTTTACCCAATAAATAATGCCTCCATTGTTCGAGTGCTTGCACCAGACTATAAAATTCCTTGTCATAGGTATTATAATTATTCTTTGCCTCGGACAAGGTTTCAGAGTGGTAAGCAGTGGGGTGTCCTCCCTATTTAAGTATGAAACTAGTAGCATATTGTGAGGCATCAGACTCAATCTCAAAGGGTTGGGAGAGGTTCGACAAATGTAAAAAGGGGGATGAGCAGAGGGCGTCTTTGAGCTGAGAAAAGTGACTAGTTTCCTCTTTATTCTAGATGAATGTAGAAGAAATATTTGCGAGCTGATGCAAAGGTCGAGCAAGATTTGAAAAAGAGGGAATGAAATTATGATAGAAATTGATGCCACCCAGAAATATTTTCAACTCCTTAGCTGAAGAAGGTAGATGCCATTGCTTCAATGCTTGGATGTGGGATGGATTTGGTTGAATGCCCTTTGAGCTGACTAGAAAGTCGAGATAGGGAACTGAAGTCTGACCAAAATATGACTTCTTGTCTTTGACTTGCAACTTTTGTTCTTTGAGAATTTGGAGAACTTGTCGGACATGTTGCATGTGAGTGTCCCATGTCCGACTGAATATGATAATTTCATATATGTAGATGACCACAAATTGACCCAAATGTGCTTTGAATATGTCATTAATGAGGCTCGTGAAAGTGGCGGGGGTGTTGGTGAGGTTGAAAGGCACGACTTTCCACTCAAAAATACCAAATTTGGTCGTGAATGTTGTTTTCCAAACACCATCTAGGTTCATTTGAGCTTGATGGTAGCCGACGATCAAATCCAATTTAGTAAACCACTTAGATCCTTGGAGGTTGTCGAGTAGTTCCTCAATCCGGGTCAAGGGGTAACGGTTTTTTATTATGGCTTTGTTCAAGGCTCGGTAATCAGTGACAAGGCGCATTTATGAGGTATCTCTTTTAGGCATGAAAGATGCAACATAAGCACAGGGAAATGATGAAGGTTGGATGTGGCCAGATTTGATGAGTTCGGTTAGTTGTCTTTCCATTTCCTTTGTTTCTGTTGGGGCCAACAGGTAATTAGGGGCGTTAGGTAAAGCATATCCGGGGATGAGGTCAATGGAATGGTCAATGTGTCATGAGGGGGGAAGTCCCTCCAGAGGTTGAAATACCTATACAAACTTGTGGAGGAGGGGAGTCATTGTTTCAGGAACAATGTGCGTGGTATTGTTTGGTGTTATTGGGTGCACCAAATAGAGAGAGAAACATTGGTTTAAGTGTACATCCAAGATTTGTTCTTTGGTAGAAGGGGGTTTGGGTTTTGCTACAATTAAGATATAAGTGTGTCCTTTGGTAATTTTGTACTAGCGGGATTTGGCTAGATAGATATCATTTCTTTGGGTTTGGTATGGGATACCGAGCAACAAATCCACACAATCCAAGGGGGAGACATCACATAGGACAATATCTTTGAATTGGCCTATGGAGAAAGTGACCAGACAACGCTTAGAAACTAAGAGGCGAGAGCCATGCTTCTGGACCCATCCGAGTTGATAGGGTTGCGGATGTGGAGCAGTAAAAAGATTAAGGTGGTTGAGAAGGTCTTGAGACACCAAATTTTTCTGGTTTCCATTGTTCATAATCAGTAAATCCAAGGCATTTTTGATTTGGCAGTTATGGGTGAAGAGGGGTTGGGTGGACCAGTTCGAATCTTCATGGGTCATTAGAATTAGTGAGGGATCTACTTCTGTGGGATTGTCTAGAGGAACTTATTCGGTATCTTCTCCTTGGGAAGGCGCAATGAGCTCAATGAGTAGGGTTTTATTGGTTTTAAGATTTTGGAGGATTCGACAATCTGATGAATTGCGTGAAGTATTTTTTTGGAATGATCACCAGGGTGTCCTTGTATTTCTATTAGGTGTGGGTTGTTGAACCCAAGGAGGTGGAAAGAGGGCTGACAGATGGGATATGGATGGTTGAGAGGCTGGGGGTTGGTGTAGGGGAGGGACTAAGGAATAAGACTTTTAGGAATGAATTTCCTTTCTATAGCCAAAGATCTTTGAAATGTTTTATCTAAAGTTAGATTTTCAAACAACTCTACTTTTCGACGAAATTGAATTAATAAACCAACCGCAGATTTTAATATGGGTACCTCTTCTGGATCTGGAACATGAAGTAAGAGGTGCATCTTGCAGAAGAATTCTATGTAGCCTTTCACTCCTTCTGAAGGGAGTTGTTTAAGTTGGCATGATTTGATCCATAAGGATTGCACATACCTAGGTGGGTAGAAGCGATTTACCAGAGATTCAGAAAGTCAAGCCCAGGTTTTGATGGGTTTGGAAGTAGAGGATTTTGGAGCATCCCCAATCTCTATCACAAATGTGGTCTTATCTTTCTCTGTATCCCACCAAGTTTGTGGCAGTCCTTCTAATTGCAAGGCAGAATATGGAGCTTTATTTCCTCGGTAAGGCTTGGACATGTATTGAAATAGGTGGAGAGGCTACGGATCCAAGAATCAACAATTTCACCATTGGTTTGACCAACAAATTTGGGTAGTTGGATTCGAGTGTCCAACCATAAGGGATCTGGATTGTTTTGTTGTTGCATTCTGAGCAACTCATTGAGGACGGAGGCAAGATCTTGGAAGGGATTTGATGTGCTGGAATCTGAGTCGACTTCCAAAGGATATTTGCGTGGAGGCATTGTGAGGTTAGCTAAAGAGAAAAGGCACCCCTAGTTTGCAATGTTGAACAAAGGACTTTTTTTTTAGATCAGAGGGTGTAAAACCCTGAAGAAACGAAGTTTGAACTGGTCTAGAGGGAGAGATATGTATTGTTTTAGATATGTAGAAGTGCTCTCTATGGAAATGGATATGTGGGAGCCCTTGGGACTTATGAGATTTGTTGAGATTCTTGCATAAAAATGGAAACCCTGGAATGGGAAAAATCTGGACTATTTCATGAAAAACCCCAAAAAATTTGGCTCAATCTTCAAGATCGAAAGATTTTCCATGGATATTGAGGCTCTGATAGCAATTGATTTGAACAAGAAAGATATCTACAGGAGAAGGTGACCACACAAGACATGACTCGACTTCTGACCAAACTCTCCTCAGGGGTGCAAATTTGAACAGGGGTGCACCATTGGTTTGGGTGACTAAGCAATGGGGATCCAAACCGGGATGACCCAAGAGTGGCCAAGAGGCTTTGTAAATCTTAGAGTGATCTTCGGGAATCAATGTGAGAAGCATAGTGAAAACATGGAAGAGGGCGCACTCACTTCATCCCAACAAAGAAGAAACGAGCAAGGGCAGAAATCCCATTTGGTGTGCCCTCCCTTCTGCCTCGGAAAACTCGAAGGAAACAAATTTCTCCCTGAGAGAGTGGCTAGATAATGGGATAAGATTTCTCTCAGAAGTGGAAGCATGGAAAGTGGAGTCACCAGGAGGCAACCATGAAGGAAGGCGCACTGTTTATTCTTCAGAAAACCTAAAAATGAAATTGTCGTGAATGTAAAATGAAAACTCAAAAAATAAGACAACGAAGACACATAGCTTCAGAAGAAAAGGTAAGAATGATTTATTTTAGTCCCGGTTCACCTTATATACTGAGGGAACCATTTATTTTACATATATTTAATTCATCATAAAAAGGTGAATAAGTGTTGTGCCTAGGTGATTGACTTGTGCGCCCTAGGTGGGCGTTCCCCTAGGTGGCCTCCTTGGCCCAAAACTATAAGCAGCCTTCCATGTAGGTAGGTCATGTTTTAATGTATGCTCATTTTTTTCAAATGACACATATAGAAATAGCTTCTCTCTACAATAAGTTTCATTGTCAATGTGTTTGTTTTATTTGATGAACCGTATTACATTTGGTTTTTTCCTTTTTGATATGTGTGTACCATTTTTTTTGTACTTGGATACAAATTCAACAAGGCAGATGTTGTAAATAGTATGTGGCCGCTCAATGTAGTAATCAATAATATATTGGCACATTACATCTTCTGAAGTATTAGGTTCTTGTTTTAATAGAAAGAGTGGCTTTAACATAGATGTGTGTTTATCTATTGGGGATGTGCTTATAAATATACACTCTCTTGAATTGCAATTTAGTGGTAGAGAGAGTGCTATTGGAATTGCTTGTTGAGAAGACATTTCTTGAAGATTAATTAATGTATTTCCAAGTGTGCGTATCATTTGAATAGCATCGATTTCACTCCTTTAATTGTCTTTGCGTATTCTTCGAAATGCATTTGTCATAGATTTGTCAAATTTATTCGTGTATGAACTGCAATATGATGATGCAGCATATGCATTGAGCATGTATCGTGCATCTGTATTTGCATTCCATAAATTTGGCATGTCCTTTGCAAAACTGTTGTTCCAAATATGTGAAGGTTTTCGGTTGTTTCAATTAACATTGTATTAGTTGGATGTATTGATCTTCTGCTAGGTCCATTTCCACTAAGAAGTATTCAAAGGTCATTTCATTGTGATATTTTTTTTTCTCTAAAGATGTGAACATGGACCTTGACTTGTCGGCAATATATATATCCAGTGAGCTTATTGGTTCGAGCACTATTGTTGTTTTCATTGGTGGCATAGGGAAGTTGTATATGCAATGGGAATTCCTTTGTTTCTTGCAGCTTCTTGTATGGTAATGCTTATGGAATTTAGCAAGAGCTGGATCCATGTGGTCTAGATCACATGTTATGTATTTGTCCAAGAAATTTTCAATTTCTGAGTTGTTGTCCCTTCCATATATTGGGGCATCTTCTATCCATAATAGTCCATGTTCATGCTCGCTTCCTCTATTTTGGAACTCTGTTACGAAGTAGTAGTCAACTACTTTTCCAAAAAATGTTTCTTCATGACATATCAAATGCTTTAGAGAATTTATTCTATGTCTATAGTAATGAGTACATGTGACTGGATCCTTTCTTATGACATAATCAATGTCAATGTCTTCCAATGTTTTAGTGTGCTTTTTCTTTCCCCTGTTCGTATACAACTCAATCAATGTAGAGAATAATGGAGTCCACTGATGCTCTATGCTTGTGAATGTGACGAAAAAGGTTGGTGGCCCCAATTGTCATATCATTGCAAATATGTTTTTTTGTATTCGGTGAAGGTAATCAGGAGAAATGAAGATGTTTTTGAAGTCTATGTATCCAATATCAGATTTGATTATTTTTTCCAAGTTTGGTTTGTACTTGACATCTCTTGATAATAGTGTTCTTCCTCTTAGTTGTTCCTTTATTATTTGTATCCATATGCAAGAGAGTACTTTGTCAATTATTATTCACATTGTTTTGAAAAACAAATTTGTTGTGTGATATGAGAAATCATAGCTAGCATGTAGCAATTCCCATTTTACTATTTATAGGTAACTAAATCTCTTTACATTGTCATCGTCATGTGGATCATCGTAGAACAAGGTTGGGAAGTTCATTTCTTCTGCAAATTTGTCCTTGAAAATGCCAAGTGGACGTTTCCCTTCAGCAGGTGCAACTTCGATGATCTTGTCTTACAAATCGTAAAGGCGTTGTGATTCTATGAATCCATGTAATGATGTTTCAGTTGGTCTTTTATTATCTGATTCTATATCCATATCACTCCCACAATCAAAATTCTCATTGTCTATGCAATTGTGATCCTATTGTTCCAAAACAACACTCCATTGCTTGTTTATAGAGATGTTTTCAGCCTTATACAGAGATCTGGAAGATAATTCTTTCAGTTCTTTCATGACAATGTTGACACGTACTTTTCTGGTCTGGTATGCATTCTTTCATTGCAATCGTCTTTTTAATGCAACTTCAATTTTCATTGTTTCATCCATGAATTGTGGCAAGGCTTTTTGCACAACATCCATGTGCACAGGGACATTGATAATTGATCATGTCAAGCCCATCTGGGATCACTTGTAACCTGATTTCCTAATTTGTGCAAATGTAATTCTGAGTGAGACAAGTCTCTCTTCAAGTTATGAAAGTGTCTTTACCATTGGTAATGGCATGCTACGTCTTATTTTTTTAGGTGTTGCAAAATTTGGCAATTTTGCATTTTCGACAACTCTCTTGCAAGGAAGGCATATCTTCTTACTAAAGAATATTTTTTTAGTTGTTGTTAAGATCAGATATTCTTCTTGCAAGTCTTCAGTGAAGCATCTAATGTTGTGTGAGAAATAAAATTTCTCACAAATTGCACATGTTTTCTTAGGTGTGTCCTTTAGCTTCTTTAGAAATGTTTCTCGTGAAGCATTATTTGTTACATGGACATGCATAGTAGATGTATTCTTTATTGCTTTCTTATGTTCAATATTTGTACAGGAAGGTGCGTGTTCCAGCGTAGGATATGTTAATCCTGTTCTTTTGGTAAAAGGCATTGTTGGGTCAATGGGATTTGTATGGTGTTCCTCTACATGTTTTTTTATTCCATGTCTGATGGGGAATTTGTCCTCACATTTGTTGTTTCCACGGATCATTTTTTTAACTTTGCGACAAGAAAGTGCATGTTTTCTACTAGCATGTGTGATTTTTTTATGGCAAGCCATATTGGAGGTGGAAGAAGTATTTGGCAATGACATTTTATCCTTCCCATGTACATGATATATACGATGGTGTTTTTTCAAGGTGTGTTCAAGAAGAAATGCATTATTGCTCATAGTTGTTGTAACTCACACATCTATAACTAGATGATGGTCAATCCCATGTGTGTTGTCTACATCCATTGTAGCTTGTCTACAATGTCCAATGCATATACTATTTCCATTTTCTCTTATTAATGGTTCATAGTGAACGTGAAATGTATCTGTTTCAAATGAAAACAAATACAATGTTTCATTACAACTCGAGTGAGAAAAGTAGTGGGCTACAATGTTATTGCAATGAGAGGACCATACTTGGATATTTACATTAAAAATGATTGATATTCATTGTAAATAGAATGGCCCACCCTCTATCTTCCCCTTCTGATATGGCATTGTCATTTTGACAAGATACTCTTTCCAGTCATTGGTCATTTCTGAACTATGTATGACATTGCATGACAAGTGTTCATGTAAGAAATGAAATGCATTGGGCTCACTACTTTTAATTGCATTTCAGAATGATTACACAATATAAATTCTCAAGGATTGTAGATTGAATTTTGTTTCTATCAAGTATCATATTGCTACAAACAGACTATCCCCACAACTAGATGTGTTGGTTATTTCTCTTCTTAATCCATGAGTATGCATCCTATGCATGATAGAATTCTAGTGGCATTCAAGGTTCTTGCACATTCGTGAAAGGTAATTATTAGTTTCTTCAAAGTTGCACATGGATAGTTTTTTGTAAATAAATGGTTCGTAATGACCACTAACAAGATTTTCATCATGGAACAAGATGGAATATAGGTATATATTTGCATCTTTGTTGAAATAAAGATACCTTGTTTTTCTTGTTAGTGACCAAACTGCAACTGGTATGTTCAACCATTTTGCTAGCCATCGTATGAAGAATGTATCTCCCCATAGTTCTCTCTCATTTATATTTAGATTTGGAGAGGAAGATAGTCTCATTCTAGAAAGATATGTGTGTACACTGTGGAATCCATGCAATTGGTATATAAAATTAGTTGCTATCTCATACTTATACGATTCAAATGCCTCTAGGTCACAATTTTGTAAACAAGCCAAGAAATGATCTATTAATCCATTTCTCAATTCAATGGAGGAATAACAAAAGTGAAATAGCACATGGAATACATCAAATAAGCAATCCCTGGGAATATATGAAAAGGCATCCAATCTAAAGAGACCATTGATTTGCAGGACATGATCACTCTTACTATGTGTAATGTACTTCTCTTTATCTTGATAGCTTTCAACATCGACTATTTTTGACATTTCCTAATTTATGGTATTCAAAATAGGCTTAACTTTTGTTTATGATATTAGAGAATTTCGAATAAAAAGGAAAAAAAAACCTTAGAATAACATACCTTATCTTTGTTATGTCAACGTTTTTTTATTTGTGATTCTATAGCTTGCTCTTGAAAAGGGTTTTGATCAACATAACTTGTTGTTGGAAAGGAAAGATGTGGAAATTGAACATTAAGTCAAGTTTAACAACCATTCAAGTTTTCACCTCTTCATTGATTATAATCTATTTAGCAACGAGACAAAATTAAATGAATCAAATAAAATAACAAAATACAACAAGTGATAAACATGTTCAACAATAAATAAAGACAGATTATTGGAGCAATCTTCAATACACACACACTAAAATAGTGGCCAATGGATATCATAGAAAAAATAATTTATATCTTTTTGTTGCCCCTTTCTGAAAAGTCAATAGGGTTAAAAAACATGGGTTGCTTGCCAAATGTCAAGCATTAATTGTCATAAGAGGAGATGGTCACTTCTTTACAAAGGTAAGGCTTAGCTGCCTCTCAAGCATGCCAATTGTCGCAAGTTGTAAAGGAACCTTGGATTGCAACTATAGGCATAGTTGCAAGGGTCTCTTTGTCTTATGTTACAAATAGACATTTAATGTTGATGTGTAAAGTTTAGTGTTACAAATAGACATTTAATGTTGATGTATAAAGTTTATTGTATTAACCATAATTATGTTCATGGATGAAACTTTTGGCAAAATATTTAACAAACAGTGAATGGAAAATATTTAACAGACATCGAATGCTTGTCATTGATGGAAAGTAGCATAAGTATAGGAAGCATGTACAGAGGGTTGATGGCATGCGTACAGGAAGTTTGTAACATACAGGCAAACAAAAGATAAGTTCAGGAAGATCAAATAATCGAAGGCCTGTAAAGCTTGAGAAGCATTTTTTATCGTTGGATCCATTCAAAACTCCTGAAGCATTTCTAATCATTGGATCAAGAAGAACCCGCACGTCCTTTAAGGAACAAGGAGAAGCGGGCATAATCGCGATATGCAAAATCATGATTTAATCTGAGCCATCAGATCAAGGTTGAAACTGGACCGTTGATTCAAGTCCATGTCGGGGTTTCGAGGATCACGTGTTGGAGATGTCAAAGAAACAATGCAACAAGAATGTCGATTTCGTGATATGCGAAATTGCGATTCAATTGCAGCCGTTGAAATCAAGATCAGATCTGAACCGTTGATCTAACTCCATGTCGGAGTTTCGGGGATCGAGAGTTGGACATGTCAAAGGTTACTAAAATCAGGAATCCCGATTTCGTGATATGCGATATCGCGATTCAATCGCAACCATTGAGTCAAGATCATATCTGGACCGTTGATCCAACTCCTTATCAGAGTTTCTTGAATCGCAATATCAAGAGGAAAATAAACAAATGCAGCAAGAATTCCGAAATCGCGATATGCGATATCGCGATTCAATCGCAGTCGTTAAGTCAAGACCAGACGTGGACCGTTGATATAACCTCATATCAGAGTTTCGCGAATCATGATATGGAGAGGCAAAATAAACAATGCAACATGAATTACGAATTTGTGATATGCGAAATCGCGATGTAATTGCAACCGTCAGATCAAGATGTGATCTGGACTGTTGATTCGACTTCTTTACAGAGTGTCGAGGATCAAGAATTTGAAGTGACAAAAACATCAAACGTCCAGAGTGTCAAAATCGCGATGAGTGAAATCCCGACTTAATCTGAACCATCAGATATATATATGATCTGGATCGTTGATCCGACTGCTTTATGGAATTTCGTGGATCGGGATTTGGAATTGACAAGAACATTGAACATTAGGCATGGTGAATTCGCGATATGCGGAATCGCGAAATGATCTCAACCGTTAGATCAAGCGTTGATTAGAGGGTTATTGTTCTCTCTCACGGTTAACTCCTCAGTTTCGAATCCATTAGGAAAATGGACTCATGATTGCCGATTAGTTGGCGTTTCAGTTGCTCAGACATGTGTCTTCTTTTTGCTTAAGGAGATGGGAAGTTGAACTGTCGTGGGAGAGTGTATAAAAGAAAATGAGAGAGACTGTATGAGGTTGGTTGTTCCATATGAAAATAAACAAAACAGTAAGAAAGGGAAAATGAGAGGATACGTAGCATGAGATTTAGAAAATGTGTAGAGTGAGATGAAACACAGAGCAAAAGTAGAGTAGAATGACATAAAGAGAAAAAACAGAGAAGAATGACAGAAAGAGCAAAAGCAGAGCAGAATGATAGAAAGAGCAGAAGAAAAGTAGAATGACAGAAAGAGAAAAAGCAGAGAAGAATGACAGAATAAGTTGAAGAAGAGAAGAATGAGAGAACGAGTTGATGCAGAGCATATCTGCTGAACAGACAGAGGAAGAGAAGAGCAGAAGAACAGTGTGTAGGAGACCAGATTTACGGAACAAAGAAAGATTGGTAAGAACTGATTTATCTGTAAAGTTGACTGTTTATTTAGCCATTAATATTCTAGGGAGGTTTGGAGGTGCTTGGGAGGACTGTTTTCCTCAGAGGTTCAAGTGGGATCTTGAACAAAGGAAGTTGTAGCTTCCATCTGGTTGCAGCCAGAGAACCCAGGGTGGCAGGGTGGTGCAAGGGAGAACAAGTGTTCTCTGTTATACAGGTTGGAGCCTGTGTAACTAGAAGTTGGTGCTTCCATCCAGTTGGTTCTGGAACATATAGGGAGTTGATGCTTCCTTCTAGTGGGTGCTAGAGAAACCAGGGGAGTTGGTACTTCCTTCTAGTGGGTGCTAGAGAAACCAGGGGAGTTGGTACTTCCTTCTAGTGGGTGCTGGAGAAACCAGAGAGTTGGTGCTCTCAAACAAGTTGCATCTTGTAAAACAGAGGTAGCAGCCTCACATTGAGTTGGTTCTCAATTAGAGATGATGTACAGAACCTAAAAGACTGCCTATCATTTCGAAGAAGAAGAGGTTTTCTCCCTTTATGGGTTTCCTCGTGAAAAATCTGTCTCTGTGTATATATTATGTGTGACTAATGCTCTTTACTTTTACTGTCCATATGTTGTATATTGTTGATGATCACTTGAAGAAGGATTAATAATGTATTAATAGATTTAAAATTGTTTAAGCTCAACTACAACTGATTCACCCCCCCGTCTCAGTTGTCTTAGTAATTTCAACAATTGGTATCAGAGCGGGTTCCTTTTATTCAAAGGTAGATCTGTAAGCTTAAACATGACAAGTCATGAAGGGACTTCAGCCTCTAAGCCCCCTCTGTTTGATGGAACAAATTTTGCCT
>ML779784.1:23533-35957 GCA_009831015.1 Picea engelmannii
AATGAAGAGCTTGATCAGATTGAGAAGAACAATACTTGGGAGCTTGTCCCTAGACCTGAAAATAAGAATGTAATAGGTTCCAAATGGGTGTTCAAGAATAAAATGAATGAAAAAGGACAAGTTGTTAGAAATAAAGCTAGATTTGTCTGTAAGGGATATGCACGAGTTGAAGGTCAGGACTTTGATGAAAATTTTGCACCAGTGGCAAGATTGGAAGCTATCAGAATATTTCTTGCTTATTCATGTCATAAGAACTTCAAAGTTTATCAGATGGATGTTAAGTCATCTTTTCTTAATGGAGATCTAGAGGAAGAAGTATATATGGAGCAACATGAAGGATTCTCTTTGACAGATAATCCTGATTATGTTTGTAAGCTGAAGAAGGCCTTATATGGACTAAAACACGCACCACAAGCTTGGTATTATAGACTGGACAAATTTCTACAAGAAAAAGGGTTCAAGAAAGGTACTGTTGACAGTAACCCTTACATTAAGTCTGAAGGTGATAATTTACTAGTTGTTTTGGTTTATGTAGATGATATTATTTTTGGCTGTACTAATGAATCATCTGTCCAGTGGTTTACTAACTCTATGCAAACAGAATTTGAAATGTCCATGATAGGAGAACTGTCATATTTTCTTGGCTTAGAAGTAAAACAAAGCTCTGCAGGAATTTTTATCTCTCAAGAAAAATATTTGAAATTGATGTTGACGAAATTTCAGATGGAAGATTCCTCTATAGTTAGCACACTTATGATGGTTGGTTGCAAGCTGAGTAAAGATGATATCTCACCTGATGTTGATCAAAGGACATATCGCTCCATGATAGGCAGTCTTCTGTACATCACAGCATCCCGTCCTGATATAATGCAAGCTGTTGGAATGGTAGGTCGTTTTCATTATGCTCCTAAACAAAGTCATTTTGTAGCTGTCAAAAGGATATTTAAATACTTTAAGGGAACAATGACTTATGGTCTGTGGTATCCTAGAAATTAGAATTTCCAGTTAACTTCTTATTTAGATGCAGACTGGGCAAACTGTGTTGATGAGAGAAAAAGCACCAGTGGAGGAGCATTCTTTCTGGGTGACTCATTAGTTGCATGGCTCAGTAAAAAGAAAGTATCCATTTCATTATCCACTACAGAGGCAGAATACATTGCTGTTGCTACTTGCTGCACACAAATTTTATGGATGATGCAAACTCTTGCAGATCTGAAGGTAAATTACACTGATCCAATTCCAATTCATTGTGATAACACCAGTGCCATTAGTGTCTCCAAGAATCCTGTTCTTCATTCCAAGACTAAGCATATTCCAATCAAGTACCATTTTCTCAGAGAACAAGTTACAAACAGAATTGTTCAACTGAATTATATACCTTCTACAGAACAGATTGCTGATATCTTTACTAAACCATTAGCAGCGACCCATTTTGGATATCTTTGTCAAAAGTTGGGGGTTAGAATCTCTTGTGTCTAATCTGTTCACCTGGTCAGGGGGAGTACTTATTGAATATCTGGTGTATCTCCAAGATGCTTATAGTCGACAGGGGGAGTATGTTTTGCAGCAAATCAGGGGAAGAATGTTTCTTCTTTGACATTGATGTCAAAGGGGGAGAAAAGAGTTCGGGAGGAGAGTCGAGTCCGAATGCATGTGGGTGCTTGTGTTTCCATCAATGCCAAAGGGGGATATTGTTGGAAAAATATTTAACAGACATCGAATGGTAAATATTTAACAGACATCAAATGCTTGTCATTGATGGAAACTAGCATAAGTATAGGAAGAATGTACAGAGGGTTGATGGCATGAGTACAGGAAGTTTGTAACAGACAAGCAAACATAAGATAAGTTCAGGAAGATCAAATAATCGAAGGCCCGTAAATCTTGAGAAGCATTTCTGATCGTTGGATCCATTCAAAACTCCCAAAGCATTTCTGATCATTGGATCAAGAAGAACCCGCACGTCCTTTAAGTAACAAGGAGAAGCGGGCATAATCGCGATATGCAAAATCACGATTTAATTTGAGCTGTCAGATCAAGGTTGAATCTGGATCGTTGATTCCAGTCTATGTCGGGGTTCTGAGGATCGCGTGTTGGAGATGTCAAAGAAACAATGCAACAAGAATGTCGATTTCGCGATATGCAAAATTGCGATTCAATTGTAGCCGTTGAAATCAAGCTCAGATCTGGACCATTGATCTAACTCCATGTCAAAGTTTCGGGGATCGAGAGTTGAACATGTCAAAGGTTATTAAAATCAGGAATCCCGATTTCGCGATATGCGATATCACGATTCAATCGCAGCTGTTGAGTCAAGATCATATCTGGACTGTTGATCCAACTCCTTATTAGAGTTTCGTGAATCACAACATCAAGAGGAAAAGAAACAAATGCAACAAGAATTCTAAAATCACGATATGCGATATTGTGATTCAATCGCAGTCGTCAAGTCAAGACCAGACCTGGACCGTTGATCTAACCTCATATCGGAGTTTCTCAAATCGTGATATGGAGAGGCAAAAGAAACAATGAAACATGAATTACGAATTTGGGATATGCGAAATCGTGATGTAATTGCAACCGTCATATCAAGATGTGATCTGGACCATTGATTCGACTTCTTTACGGAATGTTGAGGATTAGGAATTTGAAGTGACAAAAACACCGAACGTTCAGAGTGTCGAAATCGCGATGAGTGAAATCTAGACTTAATCTGAACCGTCAGATATATATATATATGATATGGATCGTTGATCTGACTGCTTTACGGAATTTCGTGGATCCAGATTTGGAATTGACAAGAACATTGAACATCAGGCATGGCGAATTCGCGATATGTGAAATTGCGAAATGATCTGAACCGTCAGATCAAGCGTTGATCGGAGGGTTATTGTTCTCTCTCACAGTTAACTCCTTAGTTTCGAATCCGTTAGGAAAACAGACTCATGATTGCCGAATAGTTGGCGTTTCAGTTGCTTAGACATGTGTCTTCTTTTTGCTTAAGGAGATGGGAAGTTGAACCACCGTGGGCAGGTGCATAAAAGAAAATGAGACAGACTGTATGAGGTTGGTTGTTCCGGATGAAAATGAACGAAACAGTAAGAAAGGTAAAATGAGAGGATGTGTAGCATGAGATTTAGAAAATGTGCAGAGTGAGATGAAATACAGAGCAGAAGCAGAGCAGAATGACAGAAAGAGAAAAAGAAGAGCAGAACGACAGAAAGATCAAAAGCAGAGCAGAATGACAGAAAGAGCAAAAGCAAAGCAGAATGACAGAAAGAGAAGAAGCAGAGCATAATGACAAAAAGAGAAAAATCATATCAGAATGACAGAACAAGTTGAAGAAGAGCAGAATGAGAGAACGAGTTGATGCAGAGCATATCTGCTAAACAAACAGAGGAAGAGAAGAGCGACATAATAGTGTGTAGAAGACCAGATTTACAGAACAAAGAAAGATTGGTAAGAACTGATTTATCTGTAAAGTTGATTGTTTATTTAGCCATTCATATTCTAGGGAGGTTGGGAGGTGCTTGGGAGGATTGTTTTCCTCAGAGGTTCAAGTGGGAGCTTGAACACAGGAAGTTGTAGCTTCCATCTGGTTGTAGCCAGAGAAACCAGGGTGGCAGGGTGGTGCAAGGGAGAACAAGTTTTCTCTGTTATACAGGTTGGAGCTTGTGTAATTGGAAGTTGGTGCTTCCATCCAGTTGGTGTTGGAACATATAGGGAGTTGGTGCTTCCTTCTAGTGGGTGCTAGAGAAACCAGGGAGTTGGTGCTTCCTTCTAGTGGGTGCTAGAGAAACCAGAGAGTTGGTGCTCTCAAACAAGTTGCAGCTTGTAAAACAGAGGTAGTAGCCTCACATTAAGTTGGTGCTCAATTAGAGATGATGTACAGAACCTAAAAGACTTCCTATCATTTCGAAGAAGAAGAGGTTTTATCCCTTTATCGGTTTCCTCGTGAAAAATCTGTCTCTGTGTATATCTTATGTGTGACTGATGCTCTTTACTTTTACCGTCCATATGCTTTATATTGTTGATGATCACTTGAAGAAGGATTAATAATGTCTTAATAGATTTAAAATTGTTTAAGATCAACTACAATTGATTCACACCCCCCTCTCAGTTGTCTTAGTAATTTCAACAGAAACCATTGTTTCATCGTGCTTTAATATATACGACCAATAAGGAAAGAAATGATTTCACTATAGCGATACATAACACATATCCATTTATGACGATTTAGTTTGATGTTTATGCATTTTACTTTTAAGAAATCTACATGTGTGGAACTAGCTTCATTGATTTTTTCATGTAAAGAGTAGTTTACTTCTTCTTTTATGATCGAAACCTCTACCTCTTATCCCATGTCTTCAATCTGAAGGTAAAACAAGTTATGTGTATATTTATATCAGTATATATGATATATTATTTAAATATTGTTTTATTTTTTTTTAACAAAAAACAAACCAAATACCACCACCACTTGTGATGCACCCAAAGGTGGGAATTGTAATCATAACAAGAAACCTTAGGTTTATATAACGTAAATGTGAGGAAATACTAAGGTTTCACACTATGGTCCTTAGTTGGACAATTATTTAACAACAATGCTTTGTGATATGAGTTATCTATCTAGGAAATACATGATTAGGGTTTATGCAGGCTTGAGGGTTTTAATAACTCGCATTAGCAAGTTCACGGGATAATGATGTATGTGTTGTAGCAGCACATGCTTCGATCATTTTATATTTTTCACAAATCTTGTTGTAGGATAAGAAATTGAGGAGTATGTTCTTGTCTTGATTAAGAGATGGGCACATGTGACAAAGAAAGAGAACAATGGTTAAGCAAGCATGACAAAACTAAGAGGAATAAAAACATGCGTACACAGATATTTTTTGCTAAATAATTGATTGGGCATGCTATGATGTCGATATGGGTAGTACTGATTGGATGAGAGGAGCATGTTTTCATTGCAAGTCCTATAATGAAGTTGAAAAAATTATAACAATGATTACTATGAAATAAACCTAATATATCATCCAGTTGGAATAAGCTATATTATCCCCAACCTTGTTTTTTTTAATAAAGTGGTGTAATATGTGACATATTTGTTTGTCATATTATAATAGAAATAGATCATTCATTTCTCCATAGATAACATTTAATGTATCAACACAGAGTGATGGAAAAACCCTAAATGATAGGAGCAATATTGTTGACTAACTTAATATATGCAATATAATTTTTTTATAAGCAAAAGTGTTCTATAGAAAATTGTAATGGAAGGAGGGAGGAAATATAGGTAGTGACACCCATGTGGTTGTGTAATAGACAGTGTGGGGAGAAAACGTGAGAGAGGATGCATGGAAAGATAGCTATAACATGTAACCAAACATTGGATTATGTTCTAAATAATGGATGAAGAAATATCAAATAATTTCCTTATTGAACTAGACAAGACTGTGGCGCTAGAGTTACAGATTGCACAGACAGGCTAGAGTAGTGTTGACAATGCATTTTCTATTGTTAGTGCATCTTCAAGGTGTATATAAATTTGTCGGTGCATCTTCAAGTTATATATAAATTACAAGACAGAGAAAGATAAACATTATATATATATGTATAAATTTCATCAAGTTCATAAGTATGTAGATACACCCATATACTTAAGTGTTAAGAAGAATAAGGGAAGAGTAGTTAGAAGCATGATGGCTTGACCTTTGTGGCAACAATGAGTTTATGATGAGTGTTGACGTCATAGTGGATATCTTCTTCGTTCCAAACTAGAGACATGGTCGTTATCCTGCAAGTTTGGAGCTTGAGAGATTGGAAATATTTATGTTATTGGTCCATCCACATAATGGTCTCTTTATCAATGCATATTTTATGATTGCATATGCCCCTGTAGTAGAGTTACAAAATCCATAAACATGTTGAACGATGTTGAATATGCAATTGTTTTTGTCATTGCACCTTCAACTTGTATATACATTACAAAATGGAGTAAGCTAGACAATATCTACACATGTATAAAAGATCGTTAAGTTGAAGATCATATATAGTCATGGTCATACACCAAATGGTTAAGTAAAATTTTGCAAGAGTAGTTTGAAGGAGGATGGTTTCCCCTGCCTTCTATCAATGACCTCATCATAAGTATGTGCTCCATAATGGTTTTCTTTTTATTCCCAAATAGTTGAAGTGTACTCCCAAGTGTACTTGTTTTGGATCCAGTACTCTCTAACCACTTTCTTGGGGTCATGCCTGCTAAATTGTTCTTCTCCAAATCCATACAATAGCAATGTATCCACTTCAGCTTGAGCTTGCTTGATACTAGCAAAAGAGTATGATCCAATCCACAATGGGAGCGAGGGCCATATATATTTCTTGTTGCGATAGAGTGCCACCCCAACTCCATGGATAATCATTTGGTAGGCAACCTCTTGTAGCACCAATTTGTCGGGGACAAATCTTGGGAGCAGATGGGGAGCTTTGGTAGCTCCATACATTCTGATGTAAGTACCATGTTGCATTACATACCAGTCTCCAATATTTTTTATTATTGATAGCGCCTTATCTGTCATGCATGGTGCTGGAGCATAGAAAATGAATTCATAAAGAGGTGGGAAGAAGTGGTTGCATATCTTGTGGTATTCCATTCTGTATTTATGTTCCCAGAGAAATTTGAAATAAATGTGTATTGATGGTTTTGTTGGTTTCCATGCCAAACCCATCTTAGGGTATCAATGTGCCACACACATGATATCCAATAGATATGATGACATGTGAAATTTTGGAAATGTCTCGAGCTTGGTGTTCTTATCAAATGCGATAGTTTCTGCTAGTTTTTTTGATAAGATATCAACCCTGTTGAATTTCATCCTTTCATTTGTGCAGTAATAGATAAGAGGCATTAGTGAGAAGGTGAACTTGGAAGCATATTTATTTCCATACAATCTGAAAAGCATTGCCAGTATGTATTGGTAGGGCACTTTTAGTCCAATAGTTGGATAGTTTCCAGATCGTCTGTGTTTGAAAACTACTTCTCGCTTGCACCATATTTTGAACAGGTCATTGGCTTTTTATGGGAACTTATTGAGCAATTCATCATCCAAATTTTGGGTTTATTTTTCCAAATGATAATATTTGGCTAGATCAGCTGCCGGGAAGGACGCTATGGGATCCCCTCTAGCGTTGAGTATGTATATATTTTGTATGTCCACATGCTTGCTAATCCATGCAATTGCATCTGTGCAAGGGAGAACTGCAGGATGAGATGCCACCCTGTGTAGTTCTGATCTCCGAATATTCTTGAAGATTCAGAGTCGATTTTGGTCTTCAACATTGATGGGAAATTTTTGAATTTTAAACATCTAGAAGACCTCATCCCATTTGAGTGGATCTTGTCCTTTTTTTAGGAGACCTGTTGTATCATCATACAATACCCCTGGGAAATCAAGGTCTTCCTCTGATTTTTTTGTCTTCTTATACGATGACATATTTGAATTTGAAACATAGTCATAATCAGTGCATAAAACCAATAAAGAATATGTCGAGAAAGTAAGTAGGAAACATTACCTATATGTTCAAATAAGTTCAATATATAATTCTAAATTTGTAAATATTGGGTATGAGGGGTCTGGGTCATGGTTTCATAGAGAAAGAACATTATGGAAAACTATATATATATATATATATATATATATATATATATATATATATATATTTCCAAATATGAAAACACTAGTTCTAAGAGATTTGGGTCATGGTTGGTTAAATGAAATGGGGTTCTGAGTACTAGAGCACATTTTCAACCTATATTTAAAAGATCAGTTGAAAAATTAGGTCCAAAAGCAAGAAGTTTAAAGATGGCAAGAACAAATTGTAGGATAAAATTCCATATGGATTTTAAACCTATAGTTAAGGTATGCAAATAATATTTTTTGGAGTGGAACGGGTTAAAAAGAAGGATTTATCCTATTTTTGCATTGATCAATACCCATTGTTGATAGCATGAGGCATGTACTTGATTCGATAAAGGTGTCATTCATATCAAATTTAGAAAATAATTGCTATATTCATTCATGTTGCACATTGAGGCAAAACTTTCTCCTAGCATTTTTGATCAATTTCAAAATAATTGAGAGAGAGTAAAAAATAGTTATGTGCCCATAGGTGCCTAGTTAGAATTCTCTTTAACAAAGTGCACTAGTCTAAGTAGAGAACACAAAATTAAATCACATATCTTGTTTGAATGAATATGTATTGTTTCATTTTTTTTTTTCATATGATACCATAAATTTTATTTATTTTTAATAAATATTAACATTTAAATAAAATTAAAGCACACATCTTGTTTGAATGAATATGTATCATATAATATTATTCTCATAATAAGATTATTTGCAAATTATAATACATTTATATTATCAATGGATGATGAGAGGGTCATGATTCAAAATTAAGGCGAGGTCATTTTTATTTTTATATATTGTATTTTTTTGTATATTATAATTTTATTTATTTCTAACAAAAAGAAGAATTTTTTTATTAATATGAAAACAATGTAATGTTTAAGAAGTACATCTACTCTAAAATTTGAAACTAAACTATCAAAAATGCAAGGTTAAATGCATTCACATAGGCAGATTTAATGAAGGTATGGGCTGTACATTATGTGTAAGGTAAAGTTCACTGCTCTGCCAAGCTACAATTTATCAGTATCCAACTATAGTTTACATCATTCTCCTCCTACTATAGTTTACATAATTCTCTTCCTACTATTCTCTTATCATTCTCCTCCTACTATAATTTACATCATTCTCCTCCTACAATCTCTCGACATGATGGGACTCAATAATCTATTTTGAAGGATTTCTCACACTTAAGAAATGATTTAATAATAGAAAAAAAAATCAAATCACCTTCTCAAGATAGCCTTAGCCTTAAGTTTTTTTTCAACTTCTGTAATAATTTGAATAATTTATTTTTAGTTTTGATATAGTCATGAGACTGTTCTTTTTACTACAAAATACTAGTTGAGATAATCAGATTCCATGGTTTTTGTTCGAATTAGAATATAGCAACTAAGAATTTATGTAATGTGATAAAAGGCTACATTGTCTGTTAAGTGTGTTGTTAGTTAAGTTAGACTTTTAAGTAGATTTTTCAATCTGAACATAGATATTTTGCAATATCTTAAACTCAGATTGAACTACCAGGTCATTGCATTGATGTAATACATTTTTATCTTTCAATATTTGAAAAAAAAAAGAGTAGTAAGCTAATAGAATTATGGATCTCATGGGACTCTTGCACTAGGTTGGGTAATAAGCAAGCTACAAAATTGGGTAAGACAAAATGAATCACCATGATCTTCAAACATAAATTGATGAAAACTCTGGTATGTAAATTCAACCAAAGAAAAGAGACAACTAGAATCCAATGATGTATAATTCTTGTTGAGATCTCATAGTCAAGAATAAAGATAAGAAACAATCAAGGAAAAAAATAAACAATCCAATGATGTATAATTTTTGTTGAGATCTCATAGTCAAGAATAAAGATAAGAAACAATCAAGAAAAAAGATAAACAAAAATATATAATACAATAAACAATCCAATGATGTATAATTTTTGTTGAGATCTCATAGTCAAGAATAAAGATAAGAAACAATCAAGAAAAAAGATAAACAAAAATATATAATACTTTGAAATTTGTTGATTGATAGTATGAGTACGTACATAATACTAACATACAATTTTTGACTATCTATTTTCATCTCGGAAAATAGATTTTGTTTAAGTAAGGACAAACAAAGATGCTTTGTCTACAAGAATTCTACAATAATCTCGAGAAGTGATAAAATTTACATAATGGTTAAATTCAATTAATATATTAGAGGACATTGTGGTTTAATAAAATTTACCAACAAACAACTAAATATAGAAATGAGTAATCTCGAGAAATGGTAAAACCTACATAATGGTTAAATTCAATTAATAGATGAAAGAACATTGTGGTTCAATAAAATGCACCAACAAACAACTATGGATAAAAATGACCAACACAATCAGAGAAATGGTAGAGCTACCAATTTAAACCAAAGCATTGTCCAATAAACAAATTGACACCCTGTAGTGAACAAGATACAATCTAATAGATATTATTTGAGTATCATGGAAAGAAACCTTGCAATACAGTGCTAGGTTTAATTGGCATAAGAATTTGGTTATTATCTGAGTGACATTAATGGGGTGACCATGGTATTCAATAGTGGGACTAGAGCATAACATATTTTTAACAGTTTTTTTGGCAGACTTTGCACAAGTGACGGGTTGGGATAATATCAATGCTCATTAAATTGGCATTTAAAAAATATTAAATGGATATTATCTCGATAAGGTTTTACTGACATAATATCAATGCTCATTAAATTGGAATTTAAAAAATATTCAATGGTCGTTATTTCCAGAAGGTTTTACTGACACGATATCTTCTCTGCATTTTCCATGCATAACCATTGCATTGCCACGATATCCGCTCTGCATTTCCCATGCATGCAGACACATGAGGAAATGCAAATGCATGCAGACACATGAGGAAATGCAGAAGACGCATGTCCAATGAGAAGAAAGAGAAGGGCGCAAAGAGCAAGAAAGCTACAATACCCACCTCTTACTTCCCTCTCGGATCCAACCTCTCTCGCTTAATGCCTCCACTGTCATATTAATGCCTCGTATCCGAGTGTTTGTCTTATCTATTTGGAGACGCTGAATCGTCCGGTCAGGGGTAATCGCATGAAGCCCAACAAATGTTGGGAAGATTCAAAATGTATTAAGTGGGCACAGCATTAGAGTAAATTCATTCGTTCTTCTTCGGAGCTCTGATATTTTAGCCCAACTTTTCCAGGCCCTCGCGACTTTGGGAAGTTCACTTTAAATACTTAATATTGACGATGGTTAAGATATGAGGATGATGCTGTTTGTATGTAGCAACCGATGAGATAGTGTTTCATGTTGTAGTGCCACATCCTTTGCCCGTTCTATTCACTGAAGAAATATTTCAGAGAAACTGGCAAGAGGTTTGGGAAAAGTGATTCAACTACTGTGTAATCTATAGACTATATTGTTTGGTGTCATAATTTAAATAAAAGAAAATAAATTCTATAGACTGTATTGTTTGGTGTCATAATTTAAATAAAAGAAAATAAATTTACATATAAATATGTCGGCTGAAAAGACAGAAGTTAATATGGATGTTTTGTGGATTTTTCTCTGCTAAATCTCTGTTAGTGGACATTCTGTATATATTCAGAATGGTTATGAATCTCAAAAATCTTTTGTTTTGGTAAAATTTAGAATGGTTATGAATCTCAAAAATCTTTTCTTAGGTAAAATTTAGATGCTATTTCCAATATTTTATTATAATGAAATATTTTTTTTTCCCTTTCCGTGCAAACTTTTACAACAACAATTTCAATTTCAATTTTAGAATCACAACATAATTCATCTATCTTAACAATTTCATAATTTACCAGTTTAACCATAAATTGTATTCCTCTCCCGATGGTCTTCAGAGTTCGTACGTCAATTTAGGGTTTCTTTACTGGTCGGGTGGCCCAAAGGCCCTTCCATTCGATCGGGAAAGGTAGGTGAAGCCAATTGAGGTAAGGTCTGTTAGAAATAGTAATTACTCACTGTAAATGCAGCTTTTCTGCGTTTTCCAAATTAGAGCTTTATTCTATTTTCGTAGTTGAGTCTGCATGCTTTTATGCAGGACTCTAAAACCATTGTAAACAATATATATACATTCTGTGAATAGTTAGACGGCTGTATTAAGCCCTTCCATTTCTGCGTGTATATTCTTCATGCTTGCATATTCTTTCATGGTATCAGAGCGTTTCTGATCCGAGTCGTCTGTTGACAGGGTAAGCCTTTTCACAGAGTGGAAAGCGCCACAGGAGTGACAGCCACCGGAATTCAGAGCCGCGGGAGTGACAGCCACCGGAATTCAGAGCCGCGGGAGTGAGGCGCGAACACTGAAGACTTCCGCAGGTCTCTCCTCTGCAAGGGTGCGGGGGAATACTACTCGCCCTTCGCGCACAAAAAATTTTGAAAAATTTCCGCAGCCTGCATGAGCGTGGGGTGCATACTTTCGAAACATTTCCGCAGCCTGCATGAGCGTGGGGTGCGTACTTCCGAGACATTTCCGCAGACTGCATGAACGTGGGGTGCGTACTTAGGAGAAATTGCCACAGCCGGAGAGCGTGAGACAATTTTTTTTTTTTGAAAGGGCTTTTACCTGCTCCTTCAATTTTTTTTTACTTGCTGGTTGATTCGTCGCGCCCCCAACGTTTCCGAATACGAGGTGCGACAGAGCCTATTTGGTAGCACAGACAAAGTTCTTTGGAATTTTTTTTTA
>ML779784.1:36057-97566 GCA_009831015.1 Picea engelmannii
AAGGTCAAACTTGGAAAATCTATCCACCACCGTCATTATGCTTGTGTAGCCTGAACCCTTGGCAAGGAAGTGATGAATTCCACACTGACACTGGCCAAAGGTCGAACTGGTACAGGTAAGGAGGTTTTCTAGTTCTCGATCAAGACCAAAGGTCAAACTGGAAGGAGGTTTTCCAGTTCCAAATCAAGACCCATATCGAGCAGATCCTCCAGTCGGCGGTGAAGCAGTTCAGGATGCAGAAGTAACATAAATGATAAAAGAATTATGATGGGAATACTTCTTATTTTAATTTAATTTAGTTACTTCAATTAGTTTTACTCCTCTACTGAGTTGACTGTCCAAACTAGATTTACCTTCCAACCAGCTAAAAACAACTTCAACTTCTCAGGTTTCCTAGCTCTAGTAAATATTGGAATGTTTTTTAGTCTTCCATGTAGAAAGCTTTAAAATAATGCAACCCATTTTTATCTTAAAATTTCAGTCTCAGACATTTTTATCTCAAAATTTCAGTCTTAGTCATTTTTATCTTAAAATTTCAGTTTCATTGTTCATATTCATCACAGTGATAACATTTTCTCAATTTTTTGAAATTAAAAAAAACTTACATATAACCAAATTTGATTTGAAATTAAAATGGATTTACCCAGATAAAATTCATGCAACTTCTTCTTCCATGAATTCCCTTTATATTCTTCCAAAAGAAATTTTGAATATATTTTCTTCATCGAAGAGAAGATCATGCAACTTCTTCCTCCATTAATTCCCTTTATATTCTTTCAAAATAAATTTTCCATATATTTTCTTCACCAAAGAGAAAATGCATGTTTGACGCCTGACAGACGCATCAGCAAAACCTTCTCTGTACATTAGCTTTACTTCCTTGTAATAAATGGAAGCTACTTATTGCTCTTATGATGTCGATCCAGAA
This sequence comes from Picea engelmannii, assembly GCA_009831015.1. Classification (NCBI taxonomy): domain Eukaryota; kingdom Viridiplantae; phylum Streptophyta; class Pinopsida; order Pinales; family Pinaceae; genus Picea; species Picea engelmannii. The sequence continues at coordinate 36,986 of ML779784.1, forward strand.
TCATGTGAAGAAGCAATATTTGTCATTATTCAACCCAGTGAACCAATATCTCGTGTTGAACTACACGTTATGGATAGTCTTAGATCATATCGATTCAATCGGCGGCATAGATCCCAATATAGATTGTTCAAAGGATCACCTCTGTGGAAGAACCCATGGATCAGAGATTTTCTTGCTGGGATGAGCTAGGGTTCTTGCCGTCTTCTAGTCTCTGGAAAGAGCACCCAGGTCACAACCGCCTGGTTGAAAAACGTGTTCAAAGAGAACAGTGGTTCAGCTAAGCAAAGATCTACTAGAAAGTGCAGAGAAATTTCGAAATCAGGAGGGATTATAATCAGGTAGCATTTTCTCCAAGATGGCCTTTATATGAGATGAGTTGGTTATAAAATCGAACTCATTATCATTCTTCATTTCCATTGAAATCCTACTGGCGTTTCAGATCTCGTCAGGCTTGAATCATTTGCATTTTTTCATGTGAGTTGCTCGCTCATCTCATTATTTTGAAGATCTATTTATGTTCTGCATTGCCACTATATATGCTCTGATCCTCTTCTGCATTTGACATGCATGCAGAGACATGAAGAAATGCAGAAGAAGCGTGTCCACTCCTGCTCATTAAACTAAGTTGTTTACAATTGTTATCCACTTCATTATTTTGGCCAGACTTTGCATAAGTGACGTAATATCTTGCCAGACTTTGCATAAGTGACGTAATATCAATGTTCATTAACTTTGCACAAGTGACTGCTGAAGCTTAGATAATATCAACGTTCATTAAATTGGCATTTAAACAATATTTGATAATATCAATGTTCATTAAATTGGCATTTAAAAAATATTCAATGGTGATTATCTCGACAAGGTTTTACTGACAAATGAAAACCATTACATTGCCACGATATCCATTTGCCATGTATAACCATTTCATTGCTACGATATCTTCTTTGCATTTGCCATGCATACAGACACATGCAGAAATGCACAAGACGCATGTCCACTCCTGAGCATTAACTAAGTTGTTTACAATTGTTATCGATTTCATTATTTAGATGCCCGATTTGCAAATCCATCATCACCTCTGTGGAAGAACCCATGGATCAGAGATTTTCTTGCTGGGATGAGTTAAGGTTCTTGCCGTCTTCTAGTCTCTGACAAGAGCACCCAGGTCACAGCAGCTTAGTTGAAAAACGTGTTAAAAGAGAACCGTGGTTCAACTAAGCAAAGATCTACTAGAAAGTGCAGAGAAAAATAAAAATCAGTAAGGATTATAATGAGGTAGCATTTTTTCCAAGATGGCCTTTATATGAGATGATTTGGTTATAAAACCGAACTCATTATCATTCTTCATTTCCATTGAAATATTACAGGCGTTTCATATCTCGTTAGGGTTGAATCACTTGCATTTTTTCATTTGAGTTGCTCGCTCATCTCATTATTTTATTCATTTCTCTTTTATATATTTTAAGATCTATTTCTGTTGTGTTTGGACATTTGGAGGACCTGGTACAGATCTGAATAAATTGTGGGCAGTTTTTTTGTTTTCTTTCATTTCATATGGGCCTCCTTGTTTATGTATTTTTTGTTTGGGTTCAAATCAGATCCCCAAAAAACTATATTCCTGCTACAGTTATTTTTGTTTTCTTTCATTACAGTTTTTTTTTGTTTTCTTTCATTTCATATGGGCCTCCTTCTTTATGTATTTTTTGTTTGGATTCAAATCAGATCCCCAGAAAACTATATTCCTTAGTAGCAGGAATGAGCAAACTCCCGAAATAATGCTTTAAAATGAGCAAACCCCCGCAATAATGCTTTAAAATGAGCAAACCCTCAGAATTTGTACAGAACACTCAGGTTTGAATCCAGCAATGGACTGAAAGTATGAATATCCATGACCAAACACATTCCCTTATATCTTAAACCTTGGCTGTGAAAGTTGGTTATTGAGATGCTTAAGACCCGGATCCAAAACAATATCCATTTTTCTTGTTTTCCTGGATGATTAAAGATGCGTGTAGGGATTTTAATCCAATTATCAATTTTTATTTGTGGGTGTTGAGATCTGGGCTATGTCCAGTATCCAAGTATTCGATTCCATTTCGGGCACAACTTTTTGGAATTGCGGGTGTGTTTAACTCTTGTCATATTAAAATTGGGCAACTAGGGCTTGCTGACAATTAATTATTAATTTGTGTGGCAATTGATATTGGGCGGGAGGGAGAGGTATGTGATTAACTTATTTCGTAACTCTTTGCCCTTGGATAAACACTGTTGTTTATATGACAATGGCCTACGACTATGGCATTATTGCTGCTTTAACAGCTGGAGAAACTAGTTTTTTTGACTTGGAAATGACTATAATTAAGTTGGAAAATGTTTCTTTCTTTTCGAAGTGGACATTTCTTTACTGCCAAGTAGGAGCAATTACAACAATATACATTAGGCAACAGTTGGAGAATGCTAGGTTTTAAAAGAAACACGTGTTGCATTTAAGGCCCATTTAAGTCTTGGTTTATTCCACTGAAAGATGGCACAGCATAAATCCACCTTTAATGAGAGCATTACTATGTTTGAATTCTTAGATCTGGATTCTAGGATCAATATGTTGACATTCTTAGTTAACAGTTTCTGGGTTTTCTGTCACTTTTTTTTTATTTGCTTCCTAAATTCAAATAGGCAGGGTTTGATGCTTACAAACTCATTATCTCTACGAATAACCATCCTTGAGGTGATAAAATCCCCAACTTTTTTACTGTAAGGAGAGGGGATTCTATGGTTTTTTACCTTGAAATTATTGGTGGGCAATTGTTGCCTAGAAAAGAATAAATCAAAGTTTCAAAACAAGCACAAGCTCATTGGAAGTGGATAACTAATATTATGTGTAAACCATGCATTGTGTTATTAAGGGGTCTATTCTATTAATTTTTAAATTCCCAAAGTGAAATTTCGACCAATGTTGATTCCAAAGAGGTATACTTCATTGATAGTACATGCCATATTTTGGTCCAGAACCACTGGGTCAAATACTCCTAGCTAAGATCTCTACAAATGCTATTGCATGGATTCTATTTTGCAATTTCTACAAATGCTATTGCATGGATTCTATTTTGCAATTGACTGCTCATGATAAAGTTTTTGTGTGTAGAGTTTGATACATCTAATGTTCAACACGAATGCTTAACCCCAAATTTGGCCTCTCTAAGGCTTCAGATTTGCTCAGATTATATGAGTGATGGACAATTCTGGAAGATATACTTTGTCCTTTTACACCCTCACCTTAGCAAGGAAGATGCTCTTCTTCTTACAAAACCCTAGGTAATCATGCTTATTTCTTTATTGTATTGACCATGACATCCTCATAGAAGAAACACATCACATTAGCACAAAGCCTACAATAGTTATTGTTTCTAGGTGTGAATGAGAAGTCATTGCCACTTTTGAGACTCTGCTTGCTTACTGAGATTGTTTACAACCTTTAGAGAAGCATAAAATAAATATTTTGAGGATAATTATCCAGAAGGTGATCTTCCCAAGAAGGTGATCTACAAGAGAAGGTGACTAGGCAAGCCATAGCCCATCTTCTGACCAAACTCTTCTTAGGGGCGCAAATTTCAACAGGGGCACACCATTGGTTTGGGTGACCAAGCAATCGGGATCCAAACCGAGATTACCCGAGAGTGGCCGAGAGGCTTTGGCGATCTTAGAGTGATATCCGAGAGTCAGTGGGATAAGCACAACGTAGCCATGGGAACAGGCGCACTCCATCCTAGCAAAGAAGAAACTAGCAAGGGCGCAAACCCCAGTTGGTGTGCCCTCCCATCTGCCTCGGAAAACTTGAAGGAAACGATTTTCTCCCCGAGAGAGTGGATAGCTAATGGGATAAGCTTTCTCTCAGAAGTGGAAGCATGGAAAATGAAGTCACCAAGAGGCAACCATGAAGGAAGGCACACTGGTTATTCTTCAAAAAACCTAAAAATGAAATTGTCATGAATGTAAAATGCAAATTCAGAAAATAAAACAACCAAGACACATAGGTTCATAAGAAAATGTAACAATGCTTTATTTTAGTCTCGGTTCACCTTATATACTGAGGGAACCATTTTTTTACATATATTTAATTCATCATCAAAAAGTTGAAGAAGTGTTGCGCCTAGGTGATTGACTTATGCGCCTCACGTGGGCATTCCCCTAGGTGACCTCCTTGGCCTAATTCCTCCCTGTTTATTTCCGGAAGCATCCTGAATTCCATGAGAAGATGCAGAAACTTGTTGTGCAATACATCAGTTGTGATCCACTTTGCTTGAGCTGGAGTTTGGTCTTGGCGAGGTACCATATATGAAGTGTAAGTATGGTGTCTTGTATAGTGACTCTGAGTGTCCAGTATAGTGTCTTTGGCCAATGGGAGTTGGAAATCGGGAATGTTGTCCACTGGATGAGTGATGGTGATGGGTTCTTCCAAGAGGGAAGGATCTAACAACTTTAAGTGATTTACATTAATGACATTGTGGATTCCCAGTTATGGTGGTAGATCCAACCTATATGCATTTTCTCCAATCTTGTCGAGTATTGTATACAGACTATATTTGATTGATAGAAGCTTGTGATGGTGGCCTTTGAAGCGCTTCTTATCCAAACCAGACTTGATCCCTTGGTTGAAAGGACATGGAGGTTCTTTGTTTGTCATGGCGTTGCTTGGCATGATCTTGGGCTACTTTGAGTGTTGTTCTTATTGCACTGTGGCGTTGTGCAATTTGTTGGAGAAATCATTAAGATGAAAGTTGTTCCTGTTGTTGATGGAACTTACCTTATGGAGCCCAAGTGAGTGGGAGATTGGTTGGAGATGCTCGTTGGAAGCCCAAGAAGACTTCAAAAAGTGAAAAGCCTGTAGAATAATGTGTTTCCTTGTTGTAGATATGTTGTATAATGTGCAATTAATTGTCCCATTGTTTGCTGCACCCAAAGTGAGTTCGGAGAGCATGAACCAAGAATCTGTTGACAACCATTGTTTGGCCATCTGTTTGAGGATGGAATGGAGTAGAAAACTTGATGTGGCACCCCAATAGTGCCCATATGGTCTTCCAAAATGTGTTGAGGAAGCGAGAATCTCTGTCTGAGATGATAGTTCTTGGGAAGCCAAAATGGGGTTAGACATGTCAGAAGTAGAGTTATATTATTTCCGTTGCTGTAGTAGTCTGCGTGCATGGGATAAAAAGTGTCATTTTGCTGAAGTGGCGTACCACTACCCAGATTGCATCATGTTTCTTTTGGGTTGTTGGAAGTCCACTGAGGAATTCCATGGAGATTGACTCCCAAGGCCGAGAAGGAAGCAACATTGAACCCATGCTTCCGATTGGATGGCTTGGATTGTGAGCATAATGCACAAGCTCTCATAAATTTTTCAACTTGAGGCTGCATGGAAGGCCAACAAAAATGGCGTTGCATATGTTGGATGGTATTTGTGGTCCTGAAGTGTCCCCCATAGACTTAAGTATGTGCCTCTCTGATGAGAAAGAGATGGTCTTCTGAGTGTGGAACGCATAGCAAATTCAACTTATATAGTCACCCATCCTGAATAGTGTAGTCTAGGAAGGGGGTCTGATTGATGACTGTGGGAATTTGCAAAGCTTCCCAAATCTCTCGAAAGTAAGGATCAATAGCATATTGATATTTCCATGTGTCATAAGTAGCACAACACACTTCTAGAATAGAAAGAATTGGAGTGGGAGGTCGACATAGAAAATCAACCATCTTATTAGAAGTGTCTTTCTTATATCTGATGACTAAGTGAAATTGTTGAATGTAGGAGGCCCATTTAAGGTGCCTTTGTTCCTGAATATTCGATTGAGAGTTGATGAAAATCAAAAGGTTGTGGTCAGTATGTAGAATGGTTTCTTTACCCAACAAATAATTCCTCCATTGTTTGAGTGCTTGAACGAGACTATAAAATTCCTTGTCATAGGTACTATAATTTTTCTTTCCCTCGGACAAGGTTTGAGAGTGGTAAGAAATGGGGTGTCCTTCTTGTTTAAGTACGACACCAATATCATATTGTGAGGCATCGGACTCGATCTCAAAGGGTTGGGAGAGGTCTGGAAGATGTAGAACAGGGGATGAGCAGAGGGCATCTTTGAGCTGAGAAAATTGACTAGTTTCTTCTTTAGTCTAGATGAATGTAGAATAAGTATTTGAGAGCTGATGCAAAGGTCGAGAAAGATTTGAAAAAGAGGGAATGAAATTACGATACAAATTGATACCACCCAGAAAAATTTTAACCTCCTTAGCCGAAGAAGGTAGAGGCCATTGCTTCAATGCTTGGATGCGGGTTGGATCTAGTTGAATACCCTCTGATCTGACCACAAAGCCGAGATAAGGAACTGATGTCTGACCAAAATATGACTTCTTTGCTTTGACTTGCATCTTGTGTTCTTGAAGAATTTGGAAAACTTGTTGGAAATGTTGCATGTGAGTGTCCCATGTCTGAATGAAGATTAGAATGTCATCTAAGTAGATGACCACAAATAGACCCAAATGTGCTCTGAAGATGTCATTGATGAGCCTCATGAAAGTGGATGGGGCGTTGGTGAGGCCGAAAGGCATGAATTTCCACTCAAAAAGATCAAATTTGGTCTTGAACGATGTTTTCCAAACATCATATGGATTCATTTGAAATTGATGGTAGCCGGTTGTCAAATCCAATTTAGTAAACCACTTAGCTCCTTGGAGGGTGTTGAGTAGTTCCTCAATCCGGGGTAGGGGGTAACGGTTTTTTTATTGTGGCTTTGTTCAAGGCTCGGTAATCAGTGACAAGGCACATTTGTGAGGTATCTCTTTTAGGGATGAAAGATACAATAGAAGCACATGGAGAAGATGAAGGTTGGATGTGGCTAGAGTTGATGAGGTTGGTCAGTTGTCTTTCCATTTCCTCTTTTTATGTTGGGGCCAACTGGTAAGTAGGGGCGTTAGATAACGCAGATCCATGGATGAGATTAATGGAATGGTCAATGTGTTGGGAGGGGGGAAGTCCCTTTGGAGGTTGAAATACCTCTGCAAACTCGTGGAGGAGGGGGGTCATTGTTTCAGGAACAGGGTGCGTGGTATTTTTTGGTTTTATTGGGTGCACCAAATAAAGAGAGACACATTGGTTTAAGTGTACATGTGGGATTTTTTCTTTGGTAGAAGGGGGTTTGGGTTGTGTTGCTGTTAAGATATAAGTGTGGCCTCCTTTGGTAATTTTGTACTCGTGGGATTTGGCTAGATATATAGAATTTCTTTAGATTTGGTATGGGATACCGAGCAACAAATCCACACAATCCAAGGGGGAGACATCACAGAGGACAGTATCTTTGAATTGGCCTATGGCGAAAGTTACCAGACAACTCTTAGAAACTAAGAGGCAAGGGCCATCCTTATGGACGCATTCGAGTTGATAGGGTTGTGGATGTGGAGTAGTAACATGATTAAGGTGATTGACAAGGTCTTGAGACACCAAATTTTTCTGGCTTCCATTGTCCATTATCAGTAAAGCCAAGGTGTTTTTGATTTGGCAGTTATGGGTGAAGAGGGGTTGGGTGGATGAGTTTGAATCTTCATGGGTCATTATAATCAGTGAGGGATATACTTCTGTGGTATTTTCCAGAGGAACTTCTTCGGTATCTTCTACTTGGGAAGGCACACTGATCTCAATGAGTAGGGTTTTGTTGGTTTTTAGATTTTGGAGGATTCGACAATGTGATGAATTGTGTGAAGTATTTTTGTGGAATGAGCACTAGGGTGTCCTTGTATTTGTATTGGGTGTGGGGTTTTGAGCCCGAGGAAGTGGAAAGCGAGTTGATTGATGGGAGATGGATGGTTCAGAGGAGGGGGGGGGGTTGGTGTAGGGATGGGGCTGAGGAATACGACCTCTAGGATCGTCTTTCCTTTCTATAGCCAAAGATCTCTGAAATGTTTTGTCTAAAGTTGGATTTTCAAACAACTCTACTTCTCGATGGAATTGAATTAATAAACCAACCACAAATTTTAATATGTGTACCTCTTCTAGATCTGGAACATGAAGTAAGAGGTGCATCTTGCAGAAGAATTCTATGTAGCCTTGCACTCCTTGTGAAGGGAGTTGTCAAAGTTGGTGCCATTTGATCCATAAGGGTTGCACATAAGAATTTGATCCATAAGTGTATTCGTATGTATGATTCATTTCATACAAACGTTCCTTAAGAAAAACACAGAAATAATACTACAAAGACATTGTGAATATACATAAAATGTTATATTACTTAAGAAAAACACATAAATAATACTACACACAAATAATACTAGAAAGACATTGTGAATATACAAAAAATGTATACAGAAAATGTTATATTACGTTGAATTTAATTTAGACATTTAAAACTTAAGTGACAAGAAAAAAGGGAGATGAAATCAGATTCATCAAAACTGCAAACGATGGAAAGATTGATGATTGGGAACCAACACACTGGACTATTGGTCCAATAAGTCAAGAGAACTCATTGTTGCCACTGTCATTCTTCTAGTCATTTTCTGTAGAAGAGATTCAACCACCTTCGAGTGTTCCCAAACATGTAGATCGATATTTAATTGCAGGCTTTGGACATAGGCTCAATAAATTCACATTTATTTTCAAACATACTTTATCTCCATCCTTGTTGTGACAAACGTTGACAAACTACATTGTTGGGTCTTTGTCTTTGTCTTTGCAGGTTTACTACCAACCCTTGTTTGCATTTATTGAAGGGTGTTTTGGCAAAAGGTGGCAAGATAGTGACTTCATCAACAAGCAATAACGTCCCCTAGAAATAATTTTGTATGTGGATATGGCAATAATTTTGTATGCCAATAAATTCATAAACTTTGGATATATTGTTTCATTAGATGAATGTTTCATTTTTGTGTAACTTTGGATACATTGTTTCATTTCTGTGTAACTTTCGATACAATGTTTCATTAAATGAATGGTTATTTCTGTGTCAACAATTCACTGAATTTTCAATATTGTAATTCATTAAATGAATAATATGAATATGAATTAATGTTTCTTCATGCTTACATGTTTAATGAACCGTGTAGGCACTGGGTTCAAAGCAGAGTGGTGGTAGTTGGATGTAACTCAATTCCTAAAGTACACACTCAAGTTGTGAGCTAGGAAAATGACTGAATGATAATAATAAATAGTTAACAACAATTTGTACTGACTAGGCAGCTCTAAACATTAATTAAAGTTGGAAGTAAGCATTGGAAGAAGTGAAGCCTACAATAACACTTTAAACCTACTAGCCAATAAAATTTTAACAAATATATATATATATATATATATATATATATATATATATATATATATATATTAAAATAAATAAATACAAACTTGTCAACCCTAAACTAATATCAAGTCAGCCATGAACTCATCACTCCATGGGTGGGACTAATAAAAACTGGCAGGGACTAAATAAAAATTGTTTTATTCATTTAAAAAAACTTGAGCTCATTTAGAAAAATTGTTTTAATATATGGGTGCTTTCCATACATTTGTGATCATCCATCTATAACTAATACCATGCAACTAACCATGAGAGAGCTTCATGATTTACAAAATCGGCGAGAAATCAGCGAGCTATTTTCATGAAATGCTCGGTGCATGCTTTTAAATGTGAATCAACTGTCGACAATTCGGTCTTCTTTTCTTTTTTATTGAAATCATTTTTGTACAGCGGACGTAGAAGGCCCACCCGACCTTTTATATTTAGGATCCGGTCGTGATGGATGGGGTGATGAAGAAAACAGAAACAAAAAATTGAAAATGGTAGATCGTTATAGATTGAAAATGGTCAAATGCATTGAAGGTCATAAGATAAGCACGAAATTAGAGGAGACTTGAGCAGTAATTAATGAAATTAAAGCGTGAGAGTAGGCGACAGTAACGAATGTGATCGTTGAATTTCAGGCCACGAGAAGATGATGGAGACGAAAATAACTAAAAAGTTTGAAATTTGTATAGGCAATGCACATGGCTAGTTTGTTTCATTGTGCAACTCATGTTATAGTTTGTATATTTTTAGATGCAAACTTGGCTAAAAATGAAATACAATCAAACAAGCAAAAATTTAAACCTTATACCTAATAAAATCTTCGATGATATAGTGCTTGGATTATAAAAAATTTAAATTACACATTCCTTAACAAATTTTGATCCGACGAGATCGAGCTAGAGGGCTTTAAACCTCTTTAATCATTATAAGTTTTATTTTGCTAGTATATATATTATTTGAGGCACTAGCTTGTGGTTAAGAAATAGCTTGGTATTTAAGTAGTCAAAATCATAAAGAGATGATCTGTGTAGGCCACACCAATCCTTATTGAGATCCTTATTATGGATGGATTTTTTGATGTCTCCTCTAAAAGTTGGTTTCTAACTTAGGTAGCCATACAGAAACCACCCATAGCTCTATCATTATTTGATCATTATAAATAATACCCATAGCTCTATCCCTATTTAACCATTATAAATAAATTATTGTGATTGTTCTTTTATCGAGCCATTAGTTTGGAAATGTGGAAAATGATGTCTATCTACATATATCCACCACTTTTATAAAGTGATTGTTGCTAGTTGATGACTCACTTGGAGACTATCCTTAATGTATTAATACATAATTAATGTATTTATTACTTATTAAATTAATGTAATATATAATAAAATGTATTAATTAATTAATACATTAATCCATTTTTAATTAATGCATTTCTAGACTATTAATACACTAATAAAGTAATGCATTAATAATACATTAAACACATCAATAAATATATTAAATTAATAAAGTAACAATACAAGAAAAAAGTATTGATACAGTAATAAAGTAATACATTAATAAAGTAGTAATACACCTACCTTAATGTATTTAGTAATACATTATTGCATTCCTTTAATGGATAAAAGAATGTACTAATACATTAATATATAATGTAACATATTAAACTATTAATACATTAAAGTATATATTGATTGATTGATAGATACATTATTAGTAATGATGCATTTATGTATTAATGTAATATAAAAATTAAAGTATACTATTGGTTAGTATTCATAATGTGAAATGTAAAAAGTGAAAAATAGTTTGGTATATATATATATCCATGGAAAGCATCCTTTCATGGATGGTTATCATATGTTCTATATATATGAAACACTCATCATTGTAATAACATCATTCAAATATACAATATCATCTCATTTAGAAAAATCAACATGGTATGAGGGCCACGGAAATAAGAGAGATAGCTTGAGTTTTGTGTGAAGATTTCTATCTCATATAAAAATCAACACTAAGAAGCTAAATAAAAATCCTAGTGCTACTCTATGTGTGGTTTATGCAGATGGAAGAAAAAGTGGCTTGGAGAAGCCTATGGACCAATTCTTTCAAAGATGTGGTTTGAGGAAATTTGTAATGTTCATATTGCAAATTGTACCGTGTGATAATCACCACACTCAAATTTACGAGATCTTCCCATTCATTTGATTTTGAGAATTTTAAAAGGGTGAAAATAGGGCCTTCAGACTTTTAAAATGAAAACAAACCTGGTACAAACAGATACCTACCTACAAAAGTAAGTAGGCTCGGCATTTATAGTATCCTGGGAAGAACAAAAATCAATTTTATTTTCAGAAACTACATGGCCTGTAATTGATAGCAGGGATGAGGCCTGTCTCTCTCCACCATGGAAAATCCCCATATATAACACGGAAAAATAGACACAAAAATAGGGATACCATACTTGTGACCAAAGGCAGACTGTGGAAGGCATAGGGGATACGACAAGACCCACATTTGGAGGTGAGGTCATAGTGGTGTTTAAGAATTTTTTTCAATGGGTATATGTATATATTAATGGATTTAAATGCGATATAGTTGATACTTGGATGCATATCATGCAAAATTGGTAGTATTCATGGTGATCCAAAAATCACTAGAATTGGAAAGAAAACTGTCAATAGGGTATGCAATTGTGAGGATCCAGGATTGACTTGGAATTTAGGGAAAATAAATTATCGCAATTGGCTATGTGTTGTCTTGTGTAGATTTGAAGTGGGAGGGATTTGCATATGCAGCAGTAGCAGTTTTCAGTCAAAGTTGTGTTGATGTGAGCAAGAAGATGGAAGCTTAGTGTTTCATCCATGTAGAGATTATTTCCCTCGTGGGTCTCATGGATGCCCTTTTTCTATGTGCTCATGTTTAGGATTTTGGGTATGATAACAACATTGGATCTATGGATTCTCTATTTCAGGCCCATTATCAAAGCATGGTGAGAATTCTTGTCATAAGTGTAGGCCTTAATGTGATGGTATGGTACATGTACCAAAGGGAATTGCAGGTATCTCCCATATCTACGATAGAAGAAGTACCAAGAAGACAAGTAAAATTGACCATTATGAATACCTCCCTAGTTAAGAGGGAGTGTTGATTTTTTGTAACTATGGTCGATCTTCATAATGTGCATATTTGAAAGATAAATTCATGAAAGGAAGGCTCGTGGAAAGAGGGTTGTCCCAGAAATAGGGAGCATCCAATGAAGCAAATTGGACAAGGAGGGTTTGCTTCAGTGTAAGAGGGAGCCAACTGGCTCATGAAAAAAGGAAGACATGGAGGGAAAGGCCTTCCACCATGATTTCAAGGAGAGATATTGCTAGATGTGATGCTCAAAGACAAAAATTCTTTGGGACCCATTTTCCTTGAGGATGGGATCATACCAAATAGAAGAAACAATTCAATTATCGTCAATATAGCCAGTCAGACCCACTGTAGCATATCTATGGTGATAAATCCAATAGAGGTGGTAGACATAGTATGAGTACCATAGGGAGTAGTTACATGAGCCCAAAAGGAGAAGTTGTATAGATCCAAAGGGAGAAGTTGTAGAGAGAGTGGAGGAGCTAATCTCAGTACATGCAAATCCACTTCCAGAGGAGCTAGTCCCATATTGGTTATTCTTAGGATTATCCATTGTTCCTGTCAGGGGATTGAGTATTATCCAAGGGATTGGAGGTGTGGCATAGGCTAGGCAAGAAATTCCTCTAACATGGGAAGCACACAGTTGTGATCTTGTAGAGATATGGAATAATGGATTTCAAGTCCATGGCCACACCAATGATATCAAATTTAAATAAGTTGAATGAGGCAACTCCATACTCAAATTTCATGGAACCTATGATGTACAAGAAACTAGTTGGGTCCTTGATGTACCTGGTGAACACCGGGACATATATATGTTTTAAGAGAGCCTTAGTCAATTCATGAGTGAACTAAGGAAATTTCACTAGGTTGTTGCAAAACATGTGATGAGATACCTATGTGGTATAGTTATGTATGGACTCGGATACTTTTCAAGTGGAGACATAATGCTGTAGGGATATACACACTCTGATTTATTGAAAGAATGATTGATGCAGCCCCCTTACTCCCCTGTAGGGTTGCACGACCTCCCAATATTGGATCTCTGATTCTCGAGTCAAAAGTCTCTCTAGAAAATTAAAGGTCCCCCTCTATATCTAAACACAACCCCCCTTCATCTTCTTGGTGCAGGTCTGAACATAACCCACGACCTTCCCCTTTCGCTCTGTGGGAAAACTCATAATGTCGGCGTTAGATCCCTTTCAGATAATCCCTCACTTGATATGACCTGGGGCAATGACCATGTGATTACGGGCACAGTCATAAATGGTCTGGAGCTAAACCACTTTTGGGCCCGCAATGCTCCTACAACCTCCATGCATCCCCTTGGAGAAACCATGGTTCAAATTGTGTCTTGCCTTCGATTCCTCAACCTCCTCACAAATTTTGTCCTTGTGATGATAAGGGATTGTCGATCTCATGATCTTGACGATAAATTCCAATCAACGCTTCAAATCTGCGCCCTCCTTATCTACGAACCATATTAGTTCTCCTTGAATCAACGGTTGAGGTTCTCTTCGCAATTCCAGAATTTGAGAGTTTGAAATCTCAAACTCAACTCTCTTTAGTACTCCAACCTTCCGGAATTAGCAATCGACAAACACTTGTGTCGTAAATCAATGGCCCTGCCTTCACCTGGGTGTTTGAAATTTCATACTAGATCAACGTTCCAATGACCCCTTCTCGATCGACGGTCGAGATTTCCTCCGGGGCTCCGGACTTTTAAGATTTCAAATATCAAACCTCTTTCTTCCAATGTCTTTTACTTGGAGTCTAAGATCCACTGACGCATGTCCTCCTAATCCAACGATTGAGGGTTTATGTGGGGGTTTACGTGGAGTTAACAAATTTGCGCCGCGTCTACTTTGAATCCAACGGTCGAGATCTTATTACGGGACTTTGGTTCTTCACACTCCGACGATATCAATTCTCAAATTGAAAATCCACTTTGGATTTTCCCTGGAGTATGAGATCTGTTGACAAGTGTCTCCTCTCAAATCAATGACTCACGACTCTTCGGCTCTCCGCGCTTCGGGATTTTCAAGTTACAATTTATGCCTTCTTCTAGATCATCTGATCTACTGACACATACCCTCCTAGCTTCAACAGTCCTGATATGTTCTGGATCTCCGACTCTCTGCGCTCCGAGAGTTTCAAGTCTCAAACTTGACTCTTTATGCGCTCGTGATAACTGACGGTTCACGCTTGATCAATATAATGGTTGAGATTCCACCTCGGTGTTCCGGGACTCCAGACTTTGAGAATATCAAGTTTCAAACCACTCTCCATTCTGAGCTTACAAAAACCAATGGATAGGATTCCTCCTCATGATCCGACGCTTGGTATTCGATTCCAGTGATCTGATGGTTCAGATCTATCCCACTAATTGGATGGTTGAGATTCTACTCCGGGGTTCCGAACTCCAGGAATCTCAAGATTCAACTCGGATAGCTTCTCTCTCCTCTGTACATGAAGTTCTAACAATCATGCACCTCCTTATGATCTGACGATTGTTGATCTTCTTCCCTCTGATCCAACGATCACAGTCGTTCTTCCTCGTGAGCCTCTGATATCTCTCTGCCTTGGAATATTTATCCAATTTCAAAGGTTCTAAGCCTTTGTTATCCTGATGAATATGTCTCTCAAATCTTTCCAACACTCGTGAAAAGTGTTATCTCTTCTGACCTTCTATCCTTGAAAGTATTTCAATCTCCCATGCACACTTTGCATTCTCGGGATTTCGAATAACTCAGTTCGAAGGGTTTTCTTGAAAAGAAAATGCTTCTCATCCACCTGGCTTTCTTCTGCATTGTTTCTTCGAAGCTTATTGGATTCTTGACACTGTGCAAACCTTGCACCTCGTCTAAGTTTCTCTAATTCTCTGCGAACTTCTCTAAGTAAATCTGAGACTTAGATGATGCACTCCTTGCGTTAAATATGCACACCTTGCATACAAGTATCAGAAGAGAAATGATTGAAACTCAACCAGCTTCGTCACAAACTCATACAATTAATCTCTCAAAAAATCATACATGAACGAACTGTAATAAATCATACACACAGAATAAAATTCACTCAATCACACATGAAATGAACATAGTCCAAGGATTTGGGACAATTCCTGTCTATTCTATTCATTCATGAAAAACAAAATACATAGTGTTTCTGCTACTCCACCCTACTCTACTGATCTCTCTATGCTATCTATCTTCTACAATACAATGCTGAAAAAATATCTAAGGATCGGCTCCACGAGCTCTCTTGTCCTATCTGAAATCTATCATTTCAAATTCAAAGCTATTACCTACTCTGTCCTATTATAATAACTACTAGTGATTGTGAGATAGAGTCGACACTCCATATATGCATTTTCTTACAGTCCTTCAAGACTTTACAAACACGTTACATTTTAAAATGTTGTTTAAAAAAAATCTCAACAACAGATTAACTTATGAGTTAAATTCTTGATTTGAAACTCTACCTTTGCTTAGATGTCATTCGTTTGCCTCCACACATGTGTTGTTGACTTTGAAGGTGATGCTCCTGCATCATGCTCCTCTGGTTAAAATTTTTAATGGACTCGTGTTCATGAGTTCCTGCACTTTCTTTCCATACTTCAAAATATCAGGTTCTGTGACCCAACTTGCATCTTCCATTGGGTGATCTTTCCACTTCACTAAGTACTCAGGATACATCTTCCTCCTGTTTTTCTTTCCATCTCTATGTTCAATGATTTTCTCCATCTGAGGTTTTTCTGCCGTGGGAAATTTCTCTTCCCATTGAATTTCTTTATGATCATCTGATTCTCCCGCTTCATCTCTCCTGCAAGGATACAGGTCTACAACATTGAATATCGACGATATCCCAACATTGTCTCTCAACTCAATCTCATAAGCATTGGTTGTGAATTTTCTTAGAATCCTGCATGGTCCTATATTTTTCATCTTTAACTTGTTGTACATTCCCCTTGGAAACCTCTCTTTTCTCAAATGATCTAAAAATTCATCTCCAACTTCGAATTGAAATTCTCTCCTCTTTTGATCAACTCTGCTCTTGTATTTTTGGCTACTGTCATGTAGCTACTCTCTGACTTTGTCATGGAGTTTCTTCATTTCTGTTGAAAAATCCCCTACTACAACACTTCTGAATTCATATTGATTCAAATATCTCAACTCTGTAATCCCTCTTGTCTATATACCATATACAATTTCAAATGGAACTTTTCATGTGCTCCTGTTCACTGAATTGTTGAATGAAAATTTTGCTTGTGCCGGAATCTGATCCCATTGTCGATCTTGCTCAGTGACAAAAATTCTCAATACATTTTTGATACTCCTATTTACTACTTCAGTATATCCATATGTCTGAGGGTGATATGTTTAACTAAAGGATAAGTTCATCTTGAGCCTCTTCCATAGAGTCTTCCAAAAGTGTCATACAAATTTGGTGTCCCTATCTGAAACTATGCTTCTTGACAATCCATGTAGTCTTACTACTTATCTGAAAAATAGATTGGTGATGTGTGTGGCATCGCTTGTCTTCTGACATGGTATGAAATGTGTCATTTTTGAGAATCTATCCACCAAAACAAATATGGAATCGCTCCCTTTTTGAGTTCTGGGCAATCCCAAAACAAAATCCATACTGATTGCATCCCACGACCTTTTTGGAATTGGTAATGGCTGATACAAACCAATGTTTTGTTGTCTTCCTTTTGAATACTGACAAATCCTGCATTTGTTCACAAACTTTTTCACTTTTTCTCTCATGCTTGACCAACAATACAAATTCCTCAGCTATGAAAATGTCTTACCGTGACCAAAGTGTCCAACTAAACCTCCACTATGTTTATCTTTCAGCAGGTTGTCTCTCATTGAGCATTTCAGAATGCATAATTGGTTCCCTTTGAATATTAATCCAGCCTGGATAAAATATTCAGTCCATGGGCTTCTGTTTCCCAATAAAGGATTCTTGCATGTTTCATAATCTTCTTTGAAATATGCATCTTATTTATACATCTCCTTGAGGTGTTTGAACCCCAAGGTCTCCACCTGGAATTCCTGTACAATCAAACTCCTCATGCTCAAAGGATCTGCGACTTTGTTAGCATTTCTAACAATCTGCTTAATAACAAAAGTAAAATTCTTCATATATTCTACCCATTTTGCATGCTTATGGTTCAACTTTTCTTTCCTAGTAATAAACTGCAAAGCATGATTACCACTGTACAAGACAAATTATTTAGGAATTAGATAATGTCTCCATTTTTGCAAAGCTTGAATCACCACATTAAATTCCTTGTCATACGTGGAATACTTTTTCTTGGAATCATTCAGTTTCTCAATGAAATAAGAAACTGGCCTATTGTCATGACTCAATATTGCTCCAATAGGTAATCCACTTGCGTCACATCTCACCTGAAATATTTTTCCAAAATCTGGTAACACCAGAATTGATTGCTCTATGATTTCCTCCTTCAAGACTTTGAAACTTTTTTCATCTTCCTCTATCCAACTGAAGGACTTTTGTTTCGTCTTCACAGTGTCCAACATGGGTGCACATATTCCACTGAAATTTTTGATAATTTCTCTATAAAAACTCGCTAACCCATGAAAATGTCTTACCTCAAATATTCTACTCGACGACGACCATTCTTTGATCGCTCTCACTTTTTATGGGTACATATTCAATTCATTTTAAGAGATTACAAAACCCAAATATATGAGTTTCTTCTTCATGAAAGAACTCTTCTTCATATTTATCAACAATTTATCTTGCTGCAACCTTTCCATTACTCATGTCAAATGTATTAAGTGTTCTTCCTTTGTCTTGCAAAAGATTAGTATGTCATCAAGATATACTATGACAAATTTTCCTATAAAATCTTTCAAAACTTCATTCATTAACCTCATAAATGTGCTTAGTGCATTTGTCAACCCAAACGACATGACCAGCCATTCAAAAAATCCTTCATTTGTCTTGAATGTTGTTTTCCATTCGTCTCCCTCTCTCATTCTTATTTTATGATATCTTCTCTTCAAGTCTATCTTGGAAAAATAGCTTGCTCCACTCAAATAGTCCATCAAATCGTCCATCCTCGGTAAAAGGAATCTATATCTAATGGTTATGTTGTTGATGGCTTGGAAATCTGTGCACATCCTCCATCCTCCATCTTCCTTTAGACTTAACAAAGTCGGTACTTTGAATGAGCCTATCTTTTCCCTGACTAACCCTTTATCCAACAACTCCTGGACTTGATTTTTGACTTCCTCATTCTCTCTAGGTGTCAACCTATAAGATGATTTGTTTGGTAAACTAGCTCCTTAAATAAGGTCAATAAGATGTCTTATACTCTTTATGGGTGCAATGAGTGTGGTAACTCATCCACGACTATATCAACAAAGTTTTCTAATATTTCTTCGATTTCTATAGGCAAATATTCTACAAAAGTATTCCCAAGGATAACTCTAGGATTCCTTACTACAACAAACTGCATTTCTTTCTCCTTCTTGAATAAATTCAAGAACTCCTTCCCACTCATGAGAAGTATGCTTGAACTAGCTTCTGTATTTTTCTCTTTGTCTTCTATGGGTAACAACATATGTGTTCTACCATTTTTCTCTAGGGTATATGTATTCTTCCTTCCATCATGAATAACCTTTTGGTTATACTTCCATGGCGTCCCTAATAAAATATGACAGACATCCATAGGAATTACATCACACAATATTTCATCTTTATAACCTCCTATTTTAGGTTCAACTTGGCATTGTTGACTTACCATGACTTGATGTCCTTTCTGCAAACAAGATACCTTGTATGGATTTTGATGTTCATTTTTCTTTAGCTCTAGCTTCTCCACCATCTCCATGGATACTAGATTGTCAGCGCTTCCACTGTCTATGATCACCTTGCAAACTCTGTCTTTTGACTTACAAGCATTTCAAAACAGACTTGTTCGCTAAAATGGTTCATTTGGTTCCTTTTATTATTTAGGAAGGATCTTCCTCATCATGAGGTTTCTTCCTCCTTCTGTTTCTTCTGCATCCACATGTTTCTGTGCTTCAACAATGTGTGCTTCTTCTTCACCTCTATTCTTGCTCTGGATCCTATATTTGAAACAAATTTTATCAAGTGATCTCGTGCAACATCCTATGCTATATTTTCTTCACCCGAAATGATACAGGATCGTTGATCTCGCTATATTGACGATAACATCCAATCAATGATTCAAATTTGCACCCTCCTTATCTATAGACCATATCATCTCTCCTTGAATCAACGATTGAGGTTCTCTTCGCAATTCTGGACTCTAGGAGTTTGAAATCTCAAACTCAACTCTCTTCCGTACTCCAACCTTCTAGAATTATCAATCTACAGACACCTGTGCCGTAAATCAACAACCCTACCTTCACCTGGGTGTTTGACCTTTCAAACTAGATCAACGGTCCAACGGACCCTTCTCGATCGACATTCGAGATTTCCTCTGGGGCTTTGGACTTCTGAGATTTCAAATCTCAAACCTCTTTCTTCCAATGTCTTTTACCCAGAGTCTAAGATCCATTGACATGTTTCCTCCTGATCCAATGATCGAGGGTCACTTCAGGAGTTTACCTGGAGTTAATATATTTGTGCCATGTCTACTCTGAATCTAACGGTCTAGATCTTATTCCGAGACTTTGGGTCTTCGCGCTCCAATGATCTCAATTCTCAAATTGAAAATCCACTTTGGATTTTCCCCAAAGTATGATATCTGTTGACAAGTGTCTCCTCTCAGATCAACGACTCACATCTCTTCGGCTCTTCGCGCTTTTAGAGTTTCAAGCTTCAATTTTGGCCTTCTTCCAGATCTTCTGAGCTCCTGACACGTACTGATGTAGCCGCACTCCTCGGAGCACGTCCGCTCTCACAGGATCTTCTTCTTCTCAGCTCGAAGAACTCCAAGGTTCTTCAATTTCCCTATAGGGAAATCTGCATCCATAGATTCTCTTTGGCGCAATCCCCCCTTTCTTGAATTATCAGAGGATCGGAAATCGTGACTTCGCAAGTTCACTGTCGATCTCTAGGCTCTCGAATCCCAGAGACCCGATGGCCAGTCAATCGCCTGAATTTCTCTCTCTCCACTATCAAGACTTCGGCTTTATCGCGACTTCGCTACTCGCAACACCAAACACTTCACTTTACTAACTCTCGATACCCGATGTGCTGAATCTCCGATGCGCACGTGTGTTGACTTTTCAACGGTCCCCTAGCTCGTCGGGACTTTAGACTTCGCGGGATCGCGAGTCCTAACGCTGATATTTCGGGACTTCTCGCGGTGAGATCCCGATGAATTATGCCACCTGTCCTCCACTCACCGACTCCACTATGGCCCACACTATCCTTCAACTGTCACAATATCGCGACTTCCGCTGCAATGATTTGGAGTCTCAACTCACGAAATCCTGATAGGCGATTTCGCGAAATAATCCAACGGCCCTAGCTGGCTTGGATCAACGACTCTATCTGTCCTGAGCTTAAACCTGTCAGAAATACACTACTGTATCCCCCCTGCACATCCACAAGATCCAACAGATCATGGTGATTCACGAATTCTCCTCGGAGAATTCCAACTGTCCCATTCTCCCTTGTGCAATCCACGAAGTGACAAAGTGTTCTTCTACAGAACTCGTCCACTTACTCACAAATCTACGACACTTGTTGCAAACCTTCCAGGCACGACTTGTCTATGCCATCCTTCGACAAACTCGAAGGCCTAACCTTCCTGATCTTTTCTCACAACTTTCAAGTTCCTTCAGGAAACTCTTGCATGCACTCCTTGCGGCAAATCTTCAACAACGTCTACGTGTTGAAGCTTCGACTCTGCGCACACCTGCAACAATAGTCTTTCAGTGTTTTGTTGATAATCGCAACTCTGAGACTTGTCTAGCCTGCGCACGCCTTGCACGTCTCCAGTGCCCAACTGCACTTCTAGGAACTTAGAACAAAAGTGATCTCTATTTGAACCCTTCTGTCAACGCACTCCTTGCGGACAAATTCAACTGCACTCCTTGCAGGAAGTCTCTGGCTCAATATAGAGAAACAATTGAAACTAATTCCTTGTTCCCTCCAGACTTCAATTCAACCATGAAATCACATACACAGTATATAAAAGCAAATGTATAACAGGAAGCAACCATTCATGAGCATAACATCAATACACAGAGAAACAACACGAACCATGAATTTGAATCAAAGCTTTCTTCTATTAATTCAAATGTCTATGCACGGGTGTTCTTCATACATCTCTCTGCATGCTCTTTATCTTCCTCTCAATAATGTTACAAATTCACAACGAGGGTGTCTATATCCCGTTTCCCTCTTGCGCTCTAAAGCTATCAAATCTAGAATTAAATTCCTATCTAACTACATTAAATCTATTAAATGTCGACTATCTACCTAAAGGACGAGAGCTATCCGCTCAGGTTCCCTTACAATATACAAATGCGCATCCTCTTAAATGACTCATTTAAGATTTGTGTAACAATTCCAAAGCATTTTCAAAATTTGTGCTGGCTTGTCCAACTGTCTTCTGCTTCCGCGTTGGCTCGCTTGATGTGCTGGCGATGCTCCTGCATCATACTCCTCGGCTTGAAAACTTTCATGGGCTCCTGTCCATGAGCTCCTGCATGGTCTGTCCATGCTTTTGTATTTCTTCTTCAGTCTCCCAGCTGGAATCTTCCACTGGGTGGTTCTTCCAATTGACCAGATACTCGAAGTATTCTTTCATCCTGGTCTTCTTACCCATTCTCTTGTCCAGTATGCATTCCATTTGTGGCTTCTCTACAACTGGCAATTGTTTTATCCACTGGATCACTGGCTCCTCGGTTCCAGTTTCTGTTTCTCCAGCCTTGTATGGGTATAAATATGCAACATTGAATATCAGAGATATTCCGATGCCATTAGGCAACTCAATCTCATAATCATTTTCTCCGAATTTTCTCAAGACCTTGCATGGCCCGATTTTCTTCATTTTTAATTTATTGTATGTTCCTCTTGGGAACCTTTCTCTTCTCAAGTGTGAGAGAACCAGATCACCAACTTCAAACTGAAGTTGTCTCTGATGCTGATCTGCCCTGCGCTTATACTCCTGACTTGAATCTTGCAGTCGCTGCTTCACCTGGCTGTGAAGTTCTTTCATTGCCTCAGCAAATTCCTCTGCACTAGCACTCCTAGTAGCAGTATGTTCTGAATCCCTCAGTTCAGACACTCCTCTCGGCTGAACTCCATACACAATCTCAAATGGACTCTTCCCTGTGCTCCAATTCACTGAATCGTTGTATGCAAACTCTGCCTGTGGCAATATGCTATCTCAGTTGCTATGGTGCTCTATCACCAAGCTTCTCAGCAAGTCTCCCAGACTTCTGTTGACCACTTCCATTTGTCCATCTGTCTGAGGATGATAAGCAGAACTAAACATCAAATTTGTTCCTAACTTCTTCCATAAGGTCCTCCAAAAATGCCCTATGAATTTTGTGTCTCTATCCGAAACTATACTTTTCGGCAACCCATGAAGTCGAATTATTTCCTTAAAAAATAGATTTGCAATGTGAGTCACATCACTGGTATTTTGGCATGGAATAAAATGTGCCATCTTAGAAAACCTGTCCATGACCACAAACATTGAATCAATACCTCTTTGCGTCCTCGACAATCCCAATACAAAATCCATGCTAATCGCCTCCCATGGCCTCTCTGGTATGGGCAATGGCTGATAAAAACCTGCATTCTTCTTTCTCCCTTTTGAATGCTGGAAAATTCTACATCTATCAACAAAAATCTTGACATCTTCTCGCATCCTCGGCCAAAAATATGATTCGTTCAGCTTCTCGAATGTTTTGTCATGGCCAAAATGTCCTGCTAAGCCTCCGCTGTGCTTCGCCTTTAACAGGTTCTCCCTCATGGAGAATTTCAGAATACACAGTTGATTGCCTCTCAACAGAAATCCCTCCTAGATCAGATAGTCTATCCAAGGGCTTCTGTCTCTGAGAACTGGATTCTCAGTTTCTTCATACGCCTCTCCAAAATCTGCATCACCTGCGTACATGTCCCTGAGATTTTCAAAACCCAATATTTTGACTCGAAACTCCTGCAACATCAGACGTTTCCTGCTCAAAGCATCAACCACTTTGTTAGCAGTACCCGAAATATGCTTAATCACAAATGTGAAATTCTGCATATACTCTACCCATTTTGCATGTTTCTGATTCAACTTCTCCTGTCGAGTCACAAACTGCAATGCACGATTATCACTATATAAAACAAACTCCTTTGGGATCAAGTAATGCCTCCACTTCTTCAATGCCTGTATGATAACATAAAATTCTTTATCATACATGGAGTATTTCAGTTTCGCTTCATCCAACTTCTCACTGAAATATGCAATTGGTTTGTCTTCTTGACTCAAGACCGCTCCTATGGCATACCCACTTGCATCGCATTTCACCTGAAATGTTTTCAGAAAATCCGACAACACCAAAACCGGTTGTTCCGTGATCTTTCGCTTCAACAGATTGAAGCTCTTCTTAGCCTCTGTTGTCCAGTGAAAAGACTTATGTTTCTTCTTCACTGTATCCATCATTGCCGCGCTAATTCCACTAAAGTTCTGGATGAACTTCCGGTAGAAACTAGCCAAACCATGAAAACTTCTCACCTCAAAAATGGTTTTCGGTGATGGCCAATTCTTGATCGCTTCTACCTTATCCAGATCCATCCTCAACTCATTCGCCGAAATAAAAAAACCCAAGTAAATGAGCTCTGTTTTCATAAATGAAGACTTCTTCATATTAATCAATAGCTTCTCCTGCTGTAGCTTGCTCATCACAATGGCCAAATGCTTTAGGTATTCAGCCTCTGATTTACTGTAAATCAGTATGTCATCCAAATAAACAATGACAAATTTTCCGATGAACTCCCTCAGGAATTCGTTCATCAACCTCATAAAAGTACTTGGCGCATTCGTTAAGCCAAACGGCATGACCATCCATTCGTACAATCCTTTGTTGGTTTTCAAGGCTGTTTTCCACTCATCGCCTTCCCTCATGCGAATCTGGTGGTATCCGCTTTTCAAATCTATCTTTGAAAAATACTTTGCCCCACTCAGGTAATCCATCAAATTGTCCATCCTCGGTAATGGAAACCTGTATCTAATGGTTATCTTGTTGATCACCCTTGAGTCGGTACACATTCTCCAACCTCCATCCTTCTTTGGCCTGAGTACTGTTGGAAAAACACATGGACTCAAGCTCTCCCTAACCATTCCTTTGTCCATGAACTCCTGGACCTACTTCTTGACCTCCTCATTCTCTTGCGGCATCAATCTGCATGCGGATTTATTCGGCAAACTAGCTCTTGGTATGAGGTCTATATGATGACTCACACTCCTCATCGGTGGCAATGAATGAGGTAATTCGTCCACTATGATGTCAGCGAACTCTTCCAGCAGTTCCTGAACCTCATCTGGTAAATTGTCCACTCTTGTGCTAGTCAGAACAATCCTCGGTTTTCTGACAACAAAGAATTGTGGATCTTCTTTCTTCTTCACCTCCGTAAGAAGCTCCTTCCCACTCATGAGAAGTACTGTGTTGCTTACTTTCGGATTCACCTCCTTATCCTTTATCGGAAGCAACCTATGGGTTCTCCCATTCTTCTCCAGGGTATATGTGTTCATTCTCCCATCATGAGTCAAATTTTTGTCATATTGCCATGGTCTACCCAACAATAGATGACATACATCCATGGGAATAACATCACATAAAATCTTATCATTATACCCACCTATCTTGAATTCAACCAAGCATTGTTTAGTAACAGTTACCTGGTGTCCTTTCTGTAGCCATGAAACTCTGTATGGGCTTAGATGATCAGTCGTCTCCAGCTCCAGCTTCTCTACCATCTCTGTAGATACGAGATTATCTGTGCTACCACTGTCAACAATAACCTTGCACACCTTATCCTTGGTCTTGCAAGTTGTTCTAAAAAGTCTGGTCCTTTGGACAAAACTTTCCACCTCTTTTTCAGGTGTCAAAAGGACTTTTCGCATCATAAGCGATCTTCCACCTTCTGCGTCTTCAGCCTCAACATCTCGCCCCTGCTCTTCGGTGATGTGAGCTTCTCCAATGTCCTTCTTTTTCTTTGGACACTCCTAGGACTTGTGCCCATTCTTTCCACATGTGAAGCATGTGATTACTCCACCTCTTCCTCTTCCTCTACCTCTGGTACGAGGAAAAGTGTTGTTGTCAGCATATCCTCCACTCTTCTCTGTATGCTGCCCTCTCTGTTCAACATATGGCTGTCTCTGTTGTGAGGTGCCACCTCTCTCAACTTTACCCTGAGGTTTCTTCCATTCCTCCTTGGGCTTCTGGAATTTCTCCTGGGCAACTGCCTTGCCTCTGGGCTGACTTCTGCCTCGGCCCCGCTGACCTTGCTTTCAGCTCAGCTTCTCCTCAGCTTTCAGAGCCATATGATAAGCATCCTCCACCGTCCTGATGGTAACCATGCTTAATTCATCTTGAATGTCATATCTTAGACCATTCAGATATCTAGCAACCTTCTCATCATCGCTCTCCCGATGACCTGCCCTGATGTTCAGTTGATAGAACTCTTCAGTGTACTCTTTCACTGTCATCAGCTTCTGTCTCAGGTTCTGCATCCTCCTGAACAGAGTAATTTGGTAGTCTCTCGGGATGAATTTCTCTTTCATCTTCGCGATCATTGGATCCCAACTCTTAATTTTCTTCTTACCTTTGCTGTGTCTATCAGCTTGTAGCTCATCCCACCACAATGCTACATGTCCCTTCAATCGCGTGACAGTATGCTTGACTTTCTTATCCTCTTCGATATCTTCATAGTTGAATTAGGTGTCAAGAGCTCTAATCCAATCTAGTAGCTCCTCTGCATCCAGATTTCCCTCATAGACTGGAATGTCCAATTTTTCTTTCGCACCCATTCTGGAAATGGATTTGATCAACCGCTCGGTTGATGCATCCTCGGCTGCAACCTCCTCCTCGTGTTCAACCTCTATTTCATTGTCCGAATCACTCAGATCCCCTGCACCATCTGTGCGTCTTTGTGCTGTCTCCATGTCTTCGAGCCTTGCTCGGAGATATCTCATCTGTCTCTCCATCTCTGGATTTGCTACTTGCTTGCCTCTTCTTCGCATGTCCCTATCCTCTGGGTCAGGTGATTGTCTCTCTCTTCTGGGCAGCATGGTGAATTTACCCCTTCTCTGCTACAGAAAGAAAAGGGATATTCCCGCTCTGATACCACTTTGACGCAATCGTACTCCTCGGAGCACGTCCGCTCTCACAGGATCTTCTTCTTCTCGGCCCGAAGAACTCCAAGGTTCTTCAATTTCCCTATCGGGAAATTTTCACCCACAGATTCTCTTCAGCGCGATCCCCTCTTTCTTGAATTATCGGAGGATTGGAACTCGCAACTTCGCAAGTTCACTGTCGATCTCTAGGCTCTCGAATCCCCAAGACCCGATGGCCAGTCAATCGCCTGACTTTCTCTTTCTCCACTATCAGGACTTTAGCTTTATCGCAACTTCGCTACTTGCGACACCAAACACTTCACTTTACTAACTCCCGATACCCGATGTGCCGAATCTCTGATGTGCACGTGTGTTGACTTTTCAATGGTCCCCTAGCTCATCGGGACTTCAGACTTCGTGAGATCGTGAGTCCTAACGCTGATATTTCAGGACTTCTCGTGGCGAGATCCTGATGACTTATGCCACCTGTCCTCCACTCACTGACTCTGCTATGGCCCACACTGTCCTTCAACTGTCAGGATATCGCATGTCGCAATATCGGGACTTCTACTGTAATGATTTGGAGTCTCAACTCACGAAATCCCGATAGGCGATTTCGCGAAATAATCCAACAGCCCTAGCTGGCTTGGATCAATGGATCTATCTATCCTGAGCTTAAAACTTTCAGAAATACACTATTGTATCCCCCCTACACATCCACAAGATCCAACATATCACGGTGATTCATGAATTCTCCTCGGAGAATTCCGACCATCCGTTTCTCCCTTATGCAATCCATGAAGTGACAAAGTGTTCTTCTACATAACTCGTCCACTTACTCACAAATCTACGACAATTCTTGCAAACCTTCCATGCACGACTTGTCTATGCCGTCCTTTGACAAAATCGAAGGCCTAACCTTCCTGAGCTTTTCTCACAACTTTCAAGTCCCTTTAGGAAACTCTTGCACGCACTCCTTGCGAAAAATCTTCAACAACGTCTAAGTGTTGAAGCTTCGACTCTGCGCACACCTGCAGCAGCAGTCTTTCAGTGTTTTGTTGATAATCGCAACTCTGAGACTTGTCTAGCCTGTGCACGCCTTGCATGGCTCCAGTGCCCAACTGCACTTCTGGGAACTTAAAACAAAAGTTATCTCTATCTGAACCCTTCTGTCAACGCACTCCTTGCAGACAAATTCAACTGCAATCCTTGCAGGAAGTCTCTGGCTCAATATAGAGAAACAATTGAAACTAATTCCTTGTTCCCTCCAGACTTCAATTCAACCATGAAATCACATACACAACATATAAAAGCAAATGTATAACAGGAAGCAACCATCCATGAGCATAACATCAATACACAGAGAAACAACATGAACCATGAATTTGAATCAAAGATTTCTTCTATTAATTCAAATGTTTGTACATGGGTGTTCTTCATACAGATATCTGCATGCTCTTGCTCTTCCTCTCAATAATGTTACAAATGCACAACGAGGGTGTCTATATCCCGTTTCCCTCTTGCTCTCTAAAGCTATCAAATCTAGAATTAAATTCCTATCTAACTACATTACATCTATTAAATGACGACTATCTGCCTAAAGGACAAGAGCTATCCGCTCAAGATTCCTTACAATATACAAAGGCGCCTCCTCTTAAATGACTCATTTAATATTTGCGCAACAATTCCAAAGCATTTTCAAAATTTGTGCTGGCTTGTCCAGCTGTCTTCCGCTTCCGCGCTGGCTTGCTTAATGTGTTGGCGATGCTCCTGCATCACGTACCCTCCTGGCTTCAATGGTCCTGATATGTTCTAGCTCTCCGGCTCTCTGCGCTCCAGCAGTTTTAAGTCTCAAACTTGACTCTTTATGCGCTCACGATATTTGACGGTTCACTCTTGTTCAATCGAATGACTAAGATTCCACCTCGTCATTCCGGGACTCCAGACTTCAGGAATCTCAAGTTTCAAACCACTCTCCCTCTTGATCTTACAACAACCAACTGTTGTTATTCCTCCTGGTGATTCAATGCTTGGTCTTCTCTTCCAGTGATCTAACGGTTCATATCTATCTCGCTGATCTGATGGTCGAGATTCTATTACGGGGTTCCGGATTCCAGGAATATCAAGCTTCAACTTCTATAGCTTCTCTCTCCTCTGTACGCTAAGTGCTAAAACTTGTGCACCTCTTTCTGATCCAATGATTTTCAATCTTATTCCCTATGATCCAACGATCATAGCTGTTCTTCCTTTTGAGCCTCTAATATCTCTCCACCTTGGAAGATTTATCCTTTTTCAAAGGTTCCAAACCTTTGTTCTTTCGACGAATCCATCTCTGGGATATCGTCAACACTCGTGAAAAGTGTTATATCTTCTGAGCTTCTATCCTTGAAAGGATTTTGATCTCCCACGCACACTTTTCTTTCTCGGGATTTTGAATAACTCAGTTTGAAGGATTTTCTTGAAAAAAAAATGCTTCTCTCCCACCTGGCGTTCTTCTGCGTTGGTTCTTCACAGATTGTTGTCTTCTTCATGTTGTGCACACCTTGCAACTGGTTTGAGTTTCTCTGTTTCTCTACGAACTTCTCTGATTCAATCTGAGACTTAGTCGACACACTCCTTGTGTTTGAGATGCAAACCTTGCATACAATTATTAGAAGAGAAACGATTGAAACTCAACCAACTTCGTCACGAACTCATACAGTTAATCTCTCGAAAAATTATGCATGAACGAACTGTAATAAATTATACAAACAGAATAACATTCACTCAATCACACATGAAATGAACACAGTCCATGGATTTGGGACAATTTCTATTTGTTCTATTCATTCATGAAAAACAAAATACATAGTGTTTTTGCTACTCTACTATGCTCTACTGAACTCTCTATTATGCCTATCTTCTACAATACAATACTGAAAAACTATATAAGGATCGGCTCCACGAGCTCTCTCGTCCCGTCTGAAATCTATCATTCAAACTCAAAGCTATTACCTACTCTGTCCTATTACAATAACTACCAGTTGTTTCCAGATAGAGTCGACACTCTATATTTGCAGTTTCTTACAGTCCTTCAAGACTTTACAAACAAGTTACATTTTAAAATGTTGTTTACAAAAATATCTCAACAACCAATTAAATTCTGAGTTTAATGCTTGATTTGAAACTCTACCATTGTTGAGATGTGATTCATCTACCTCCATGCATGTGATGTTGACTTTGAAGGTGATTCTCTTGCATCAATGATCCTGTATTATCGCGAAAGGTTAAGTAGATAAGTGTTAATAATTTTTCTTGTATTTATTTATTAATGGTAAATTAATTGGTATGTATGTTAATAGAGGCTAGAAAGTGAAGCACCATAGTTAGCTCAATCATGCATAGTTTTTCTTTTTTTAGTGAGAAGCACCATAAGTTGGCTCGATCAATCATACATAAGCACAAAAGAGGCAAAGACAACACGAGCCTGCCTCATTATAGCCAAGGGTCCAATGGGTATATGTTCATAAAATTTTCTTACATCTATATATTGATGGTAAATCAATTGGTCGATGTAGGGTTAGCTTCCTCTAATCATAGATATTTTATATTGGATTTTTTTGTGAGGAAAATCATCTACCGACAAGAAAAAATTTAAACCTTATACATAATAAAATCTTCAATGATATATTGCTTGAATATATAAAAAGTATGAATTACACATTCCTTAACAAATTTTGATCTGACGCGATCGTGCTAGAGGTATTTAAACCTCTATAGGTATTCGTATTTAAATGCATCATAAATTTTATTTTGCTAGCATGTTCATGATGTGAGGGACTATCTTGTCACTAAGAAATAACACGGCATCTAAGTAGTCAAAATCATACACGAATCATAGGTGTGGGACACACCAACCCTTATCCAACCCTTATCATAGATGGATTTTTTGGTGTCTCCTTCTTATTAGTTATTGGTTTCGAACATAGGTATCCATGAAAAACCAGACCCGTAGCTATATCCATATTTGACCATTATAAAGAAATTATTGTGATTATTCTTTTATCGTACCATCAGTTTCGAAAGGTGGAAAATGGCATCCATATAAGTATATCATCCACTTTTATAAAGTTTTTGTTGCTAGTTGATGGCTCACTTTCGAACTATCATTAATGTATTAATACATAATTAATGTATTAATTAATTATCACATTATATAGTATTAATTATTGATACATTAATAATGTAATATATGAATTAATTAATAGATTAATACATTATTAATTAACACATTTCTAAAGTATTAATACTAATAAAATAATACATTAAATAGATAAATAAATACATTAAATTCATTAATAAACACATTACTAAAATATTAATACATGGAAAAAGTATTGATACACTAATAAACTAATACATTAATAAAATAGTAATTCAATGACCTTAATGTATTTAATTATTACATTAATATAATATATAACAAAACTGTATTAATGTTGTATTGATTATTGATACCTTAATAATGTAATGTATTAATTAATTAATACATTATTAATTAACACATTTCTAAAGTATTAATACAATGATAAAGTAATACATTAAAAACATCAATAAATACAATAAATGCATTAATAAATACATTACTAAAGTATTAATACATGGGAAAAGTATGGATACGCAAATAAAGTGAACTTAATGTATTTAGTAACACATTATTAGTCGTTGTCGTAGGCGTAGAGGGACTATAGGAATCGATAAATCGTTGACTTCATATTAGTGTGTCCTTTGACCAGAAATATTTCCATATTATGTATTGTTGGGACCAGGGAATTGAAAACATCGATTTTTCTATAAAAAAAGTACCATATTTGTCATGATATGATTAGACAAGGGATTGGAGGTCTTATTGTCAGCTTCACTATTCCCAATGTTATATATGTTGGCATATCCAAAGTATTTGATCGTATATGGTCTTTTTGAATCATATATTTTGTTATGCATTCGTCGAAGGTGGATTAATGCTACCATTAATTCGAATGTTTGATTTAGCATTTTATGCTAGGTAAATTTATGGCAATGTTTGATATGGTGGCATATCGAAAGTTTGGCTTTCCAATACATTCTCCGGTGTTCAAAATATTGTTACAAAAAATATAATTATTTATTTGGGATACGTGAGAGACCTGCCACATTCAATATTTTTCTTAAATGTTTACAGTGCATTTCTGATAGACTTAAATGTTTACCTAACAGGCTTGGTAGTGTTGAATGGTTACTTAACAGGATTGTTACAAGACATTTTCTTCCATTTAAAAAATTTATATGCTCCAGCAGCATTGCTGGTTCACTGGTCCATGCTTGTTTTTTGCATGGCACTGATTTCTTATCTACATGTTGTCGTTGTTCTTGCTTGCATGTTCATGTTGTTGCAGTTTTCACATTTTGCTTTCTTCAATCAACATTGGAACATCATCGTTCCTAGGGGAGTGGTTGTTGCTTGCTTCTTTCTTCGTTGTATGTTGTTTATTGTTTCTTGATTCAACTTTGCTTCTTGCTTCTTTCTTCGTTGTATGTTGTTTATTGTTGCTTGATTCAACTTTGTAGGGTTCCAGTCCTGCGCCTGTAGTTGGGCCTTTTGGTGCTTGTTAGTTGGGTTGTTATTTGTTGGTTGTTCTTGTTTTCCCAGGGTTTGCAATGTTGGGAAGCTGCATTTGTGGTTGGATCTCTGGTTACATTTTTTTGCACTAAAGTTTGCGTAGAATAATATTAAGATAAAATAACAGACTAAAGAATTGCAGGCGATGTAAATTGAATATGTTATGCGTTGAAGCAGAGTTTGTCGGTCTCAAGAAATATTTCATGGTTGTCGATGCTTTTTCCATGGATTCTGTGTTACTATGGTTTCATAGTTATGAGAATGCCTTTTGCTATGTGGGAGATATAGTTGTTCTCTCCCTTTTACTTTCCTATTGTAAACTGCGTTTGACTCTAGTTTATCGCATTTCTATGGTCATTTCAATCGACCACCATTCAGTTGCATACTTAGCCAGTTTTATGGACACGGCTTCGCCAATAGGTTCTATCAAACTATGACAGGTCGTGTTCGGTGTATACATTAGCTTTCCCAAACTAGTTTTCTTTAAAAGAAGGCCTACTGGACATAATAGAATGCAATTTATGAAATTATAGGTTTCCTAGAAAACATAAGTTAATGCTTGTGGGTTCTAGGTGTGGCGGACTGAAAATTGGGCTTCTTCTGTTCCATGCCCTGCAAATAGCACGTAGAGTTTCGTGATCATTCCGACCGACCGCAGTTCAGTTCCATACTTAGCTAGTTTTATGGGCCTGGCTTTGCAGATAGCTTGTATCGAACTATGGTGTATACATTATCATTTCCGAATTATTTTTCTTTATAAGAAGGGCTTTTAGACATAAGACATTGAAATTTATCAAATTATAGGTTTCTTGGAGAGCATAAATAAAACATAGCAAATATGTAATTTTATAAAGTAGATATATAAAGCATACACGAAGCCCTCATCCCATACTTAGCCAGTTTTTGCATCGCGGGTTCTCTGGGTAGGCGGTTGAAAATTGACAATCGAAGAGTTCCACGATATACAAATTGACAATCAGACTTGCAGACTATTTTAATTTGAATTTTCGCATTGCAGTTTGCGTAGAATACTATTAAGATAAAATAACAGACTAAAGAATTGCACACGATGTAAATTGCATTTATTACATGTTGAAGCAGAATTTGTCGGCCTCAAAATATATTTCATAGCTGCTAATGCTTTTTCCATTGATTTTGTGTTACTATGGTTTGATAGTTATGAGAATGCCTTTTGCTGTGTGGGAGATATACCTATTCTCTCTGTTTTAATTTCCTATTGTAAACTACGTTTGACTCTATATTCTCGCGTTTCTGTGGTTATTCCGACCGACCTCCATCG
The DNA here is from genome assembly GCA_009831015.1 of Picea engelmannii. NCBI lineage: Eukaryota > Viridiplantae > Streptophyta > Pinopsida > Pinales > Pinaceae > Picea > Picea engelmannii. The sequence continues at coordinate 70,678 of ML779784.1, forward strand.
GTTGCGTACTTAGCCAGTTTTATGGATGAAACTTCACCAATAGGTTCTATCGAACTATGAGAGGTCGTGTTCGGTGTATACATTATCTTTCCCAAATTATTTTTCTTTAAAAGAAGGCCTCCTGGACAGAAAAGAATGCAATTTATGAAATTATAGGTTTCCTGGACAACATAAGTAAATGATTGTGGGTTCTCGCGGTGGTGGGCTAAAAATTGGGCTTCTGTTGTTCTGTGCCCTGCAAATAGCACAGAGAGTTCCGCCATCATTCCGACCGGCCGTAGTTCGATTCCATACTTAGCTAATTTTATGGACACGACTTCGTGGATAGGTTGTATCAAAATATGGTGTATACATTAGCATTTATAAATTAGTTTTCTTTATAAGAATGGATCTTGGATAGAAGACATTGAAATTGATCAAATTATATGTTTCCTAGACAACATAAGTTAAACATATGAAACATGTAATTTTATAAAGTAGATATATAAATCATGGACGAAGCCCTCATCCCATACTCAACCAATTTTTGCATCGCGGGTTCTAGGGGTAGGTGGTTGAAAATTGACAATTGGAGAGTTCTGCGATATACAAATTGACAATCGGACTTGCAGACTATTTTAATTTGAAGGGCATCATGTCCAAAAAATCTAGCATTCTTGAAATAGTTTACTTTACGTATGTTTTACATACCTTGGTGGACCAAAAACACACACAAAAAATAGTAAGCATTTTTTGGATCACAGGTTCTCGAGGTGGAGGGCTATAAGTTTGGTCTCTGTTGTTCTATGTCCTACAAATGGCACAGAGAGTTTTGCGATATACAAATTGACAATCGGACTTGCGAAGTATTTGAACTTGAAGGGCTGGTGAAAAAAAAATAGCATTCTCGAATTACTTTTCTTTATGTACGTTTTACATACGATCGTCAACAAAAACAAAAAAATAGTAGTAACATTTGTTACATAGGGCTCCATCCCCGCTACCTTCAGTGCTTACCAATACACATTAAATATGCTTTCAAAAGTCAGAACCGATGAGACAGGTTCGAAAACATGGGCTTTAATAATTGGATATCTCGAGGACATCTCCCATTAAAATGAATAGACATGCAAATATTATGGGATCTGGTAATTTCTTTTTTCCTGCATTTTGAATTTGCAAACATATTTTTTTTCTTGTTTTTTTTGCTTGTGCAGTTTTAGTTTTCTTAAAAGTTTCATCATAGTTCACGAACGTGTCTCTGACAGAGGCCTTGACATCATATCCCTCTTTAATATTGTGCATTTTGAAATGATGGGATTTAATAACTGGAAATCTCGAGGACATCTCCCATTAAAATGAATAGACAAGCGAATACTATCGGATCTCGTAATTTCTTTTTGCTTGCATTTTGAATTTGCGAAAATACTTTTTTTTTCTTTTTTTCTTGTGCAGTTATAGTTTTCTTAAAAGCTTCAACATAGTTGATGAACATGTCACCCACAGAGGCCTTGACTTCATGTCCCTCTTTAATATTGTGCATATCTTAGATGTCATATTTGAGAATCTTCTCGGATATGGGAATTTTAATACGTGCTTCTAGTCACTATTCGGCATACATATTAAAAAATATTGGCATTAATAAGTGAAAATATTGAGAACATATGTCATTAAAGAAAATCAACAAAAAATCTACGAAAGACCATCCAACATTTGTTTTAAATACTTAGTTCCATTTCTCTCTATCATCAAAGAGTTGTGCTTTAGGGTGCCTTCGTTCTAATGTTCCTGGTCATGGACATGTAAGACAACTTAGAGATGTGATTGAGGGGCACATGAAATAAGACATACTTGTTTTATGTGACATGAGCTTTGAGTATAAAAAAAACTCCGTTACATAAGAGAAACTCAAAGAGGATGAAGAAAAAAGAACAAGTATGTTCTAGTTGGTGTTCTCCCTGTCTTCAATGCTTTGGTTGGTTGAAAAGGCTGCCTGGAGATTTGTTGGTTGAACTTATTTTTTTTCTTGCTGGGAATTGTAATGGATTTTGAGGTCAGGTGAAAAATATCTCTTCGTTTCAGTATATATCTTCTTCCAACAACACAGATTTGGCAAGTGTATTGAATTGTTGAGATTACACTAGTCATTGTCTACCTCGGAGGCAGGTAACAAAAACTGTATGGGTGGAAAAAATGACATATTATCACTACAACAGTTTCTATTTCATATTTTGTTGACTTGCATGTGGGTCTGGTAGCCGACTTGACAGAAAGCTATGTTCTTTGTCAAAGTTTGTTCAATTTCCTCTGGATGTAGTTGTAGACTCCACATATTGTGCATGACCTCCAAACATTCTAGACCTTTCTGTCAACCACAATACCTCCACCACTATGAGGAAATATATATTATGATGCCATCTGCAACATTTGATACACTTTCCAGCCCTGTTCTGGTGCATTCCGCAACATTTGATGCACTTGCCACAACTCCGTTTCCCAAAGAAGTTATGTACCTTAACAAATTTTCATTTTTCATCTGGGTTGGATGTTTCTTTCAATTTACTATTATAAATCAAAGAAGTTCCACATACAAATCCTCAGGTAGGCTTCTCAACCAAACAAAAGATCGAATATAGCAAGAATACCAGTCAATACCTACAGACAAGGTATTCAAAAAACTGGGATAGATGTACTTGGCAGCACCGATTAAGTACAAAACCCAAAATTGACATTGAACTCGTTTTTTACGAAGAAAGAGTTTGAACGCCAAGAAAACTATGAAGAAACTTCATCAATGTACATATTTTTTATTGGTCGAGGGAAGGAGAAATCGAAATTTTTGTCGCAAATGGCCTCAACTGTATTTTGTAACCCATCTTATTTGAATATAGAATAATTTTGGTTTATATTTTAATAGTATTTTACAATTTTTGGTATTTGTTTTAATTGTATTTTGTACCTTCTTCCCCTGTGTCATTAAACATGAAGGACAAGATTTCGTTTCTGCTTCCCACTACTTCAATCTAAATAAAACCTGCTCTGTTCTTTATTTACATTTTACATTTAAGAATAATTAATGAGTTACTACAAGGCAACTGAGTTGTTGACACAATGTTCCCGTGAAGTATGTTGGATATATTGCAGCTTTTTCTATTTTATAATATCCGTGCATATATACTAATATCAGTACTATTGGAATAAATACAAAAAACTTCCTCTTTGGCAAAGATTAGTCAATTATGTTTTGGTTTACGGTATTAAAAAACTATGTCCATTGTTTCTTCATATACATCTTGCAGCCTAAGAACTTCCATGGTCTGCAATTTATGCTTTAATTACTTAAAATCACACCAAATTTTGATTGCATTTAATTTAATTTAGATATTGATGTTTATGGAGAGCCGACGTTTGTTGATGTCATTGCAATGAATACAATATGAGTAGATGATAAGGAGTTGATCTCGTTGAGACCACAATGCAAGTTCATGTTTCTTATTGCGCTATGTTCATCTTGCAGTCAAAATTTTCGTGGTTTGAACGAAATTTGCAAGCCGAAGATTATCTTGCAAATTGGGAGATCATTTGCATTTGAAACATAAATGATCCATTAATATATATTAGTATGAATACTATTTAGATAAACATGAAAACTTTATCCATTGATAGATACTAGTATGAAAAATATTGAAATAGATATCAAAACTTTGTCTTGGCCAATACTTAGCCAATTATCTAGGCAACAAGCCACAGGTTCGCGACACCCACCACCTATGTCCCTTGTTTCGTCATATATATGTTGCAGACAAAGAACTTCAGTGATATGCACTTAATTCTTTTACTAGTGTTATGCAATTCATGCCTTAACATCTCCATCTATATCCTCGCATGACAGATCCAATCGACCGTTGTTATTTTCCATACTTAGACAATTTTACGTTTTCCCTTGCGAACCCAGATGCTTATCGTTTCGCTATATACATCTTGCACTTAAAAAATCCATGATCTACAATTCCACCGAAGGTTCCTCTTATACATTAAGTTCATTCAAAGTATCTGTTCCTTCTTTCCATCCCCAGAAACTTCACGTCCTTCTTGATATACATCAACAATTCTCTTACTAGTGACAAGTGGACACAATGATATGAAATATACTTCCATGATATGAATATTATGGCTTAACTGGTGACAAATCAGCTGGGATTCACAAGCATTTGCATTAATAATCAAACACTAGATGTTCTTCTACGAGATACTTAGTTATTTTTCCCTTCTCTTCTTCCCGTGTATTATCTACACTTCCACTACGAACTCCTTAGTCTTTTTTTCCTTATTTTTATCCCGTGTATTATGGGACTATAAAATATGGACATGATATTTTATAAAGCATTTACAAATTCCGCATTCGATACCTAGCGACATTTTGGATCATGGGTTCTCGGGCGGGCAGGCTCAAAATTGGGTTTCCATTGTTCTGCGGCCTACAAATAGAACCTAGAGTTTCGTGATATACAAATTGACAAGCGAAACTGTGGACTGGCTGAATCAACATTGCACTTCTATTGTTCTGTGTCCTTGAAACAACGCTCCCAGTTCTGTGATATAGAAATTGACACACGAAATGCAGGACTGGCGGGGTGGAAATTTCCATTGTTTACGGATGCTAGTCCCTCTGAAGTATCTAACAGTATCTAAAAAAATATTTTGAATACTAAATTAGCTCTTAGTAGTGACAACTGGACACAGAAGTACGAAACAGTTGGAATTGCACTCTCCACAATATACAAATTGACTACCGAATTCCGACATCATCCGCTCTTTCGTGTTACATATTATGCATTCAACTGTTAGGAGCGATACAATTAGAAGGTCTGAGCCTCGCCTCCTCTGCAAACACCTTCTCAGGTTGTTTTGGATCCTCTTGTTGCTACGTTGATATTTTATAGAGCATGTATGAATTCTGCATTCCATATCGGGCGACATTTTTTATCGCGGGTTCTCGTGTAGGAGGGCTCAAAATTGGGCCTCCATTGCTGCATGTGTTGCAAATAACACCCAAAATTTCACGATATACAAATTGAAAAGCAGACCTGCAGACTGGCTGACTCAACATTGCACTTCTATTGTTCTATGTCCTCTAAATAGTGCTTCCAGTTCTGTGATATACAAATTCACACACAGAATGTAGGGATGGTGGGGTTGAGATTTCCATTGTTTACCAATGCTAATCCCTATGAAGTATCTAACAGAATCTGAAAAATTATTTTCGATACTAAATTATCTCTTACTAGTGAGAACTGGACACAGGTGCAAAACAGGTGGCATCACACCTTGAGAAATATACAAATTGACTGTTGGGTTCAGACATCGTCTTCTCTTATGTGTTACAAATTATGCATTCAAATGTTCAGAATGATACAAGTTGAATGTTGGGGACTTGCGTCTTCTGAAAACACATTCTCATCCTGTTTTGGATGCTCCTATTGGCGGGTTCACTAAATGTGCAACTCTTGGATACTGTTTCGGGTTGGCATCAAGATTTGTTGTACCACGGTTCACAAATGTTTCAAAGTATCTGTCGCTGCCTCAGTTTCCATCCGACCCTCTGTAATATACAAATTGACTACTGGGTTCACATCTTCTACTCAAAATGTTCGTGATCTACAATTCCATCGCCGACTCCTTTGTCCTTTTTTCCTTTTCTTCTTCCCCTCTATTATGGCTCTTTGGTTGTATACTTGGTCTCCTTTCTATAATCATAGGTGAAAGCATTGGTGGGATGACTTATTTATCTCCATCTATATAATCACACCAAGAATCCGACCGACCGCTATTGCTTTCCATACTTAGCCAATTTTATGGCCCCGGTTGCTGGGTTGGAAATCTACAATTCTACCGCAGGCTCCTTGAACTCGCAAGCTTCATTGTGCCACGGTTCAAAAATGTTCTTGCTAATATAAATTGATTATGCTCTTACTAATGACTCTTACAAGTGACAGCTGCACACAACAATACGAAACGGGTTCACAAAATCTCCAATTCTTAGTCAGTGTTTTGGGTTCGCGCATTCGAACTCTGCTACTTCTTGTTCCATGATATACATATTGCACTCAAAATTTCAGTTATTTACAATTCCACCACAAATTCATTGGTCATTTTTCCCTTTTCTTCTTCCCTTGTATTATCGTTTTGTCGTTATATACTTAGTCGCCTATCTATAAACGCGGGTTCAAGCCTTGGCCGGTTGAGATATCTTTATCTCCATTTATATAATCACACGAAGAATCCGACCAACCACTATTTCTCTCCATACTTGGCCAATTTTATGGGCATGGTTGGCGGGTTCGCGGTTTTGAACTTTGCTTCTTGTTGCTTCATGTACATATTGCACTCAAAACTTTCATGATCTACAATTTCAGCGCGAGCTCGTCGAACTCGCAACCTTCACTCTACCATTGCTCACAAATGTTTCAAAGTATCTCTCACTGCCTTCCATCCCCACTAAATTCCTATACTTCTGGCTGTCTTACCATACCCTCTTCGTTGTTACGTGTATTTCAGTAAAAAAGTTCCAAGACATGCAATTTGACCCTCGCCCCCTCACCTTCAATGGTTGTACCTTGCAAACCTATTTTGTAGCAGTTGTTTCCCCCTGCCCGCGACCTCCGTCCTTTATTACTATGCAATTGGAAACCTTTCATGGTAATACTCAACCATGCAGGAACTGTCAAAATTGTCATTAATGGGCAAAAATATCGAGGAGATATCCCATTATTATGCGTTAAACCAAGATGTGTGGAGAGTTATTTTGTCCCTTCTGATTGTTCATCTCGAACACGTGTCATCGTGTTGGCCCGCTCAAGAAATCTACAATGCTTAATCGCTCATTGCAATATCCACCATGTTCACATTTCTATGTATGCAATTAGTATTGTTTAATGTTAACAATGCATCATGCCACAGCCGTCCAAATTGTCATTAATCAATGAAAGTCTCGAGGACATCTCCCATTCACACGCTTTTGACCAAATTTTTCCCAGGGTTATATTATCCCTTCCAACTTTTCATTTCATTCATCGTCTGGAACAAATAAACATTCTTGTATAATTATGGCAGCAGGTCGAGAGAATTTTTGTGGAGATACAGTAAATATGTTTGCATAAGAGTACCAGACCTTCCACTGGTCCAGGGCATACTTTTACTATTAATCCCATTCAATCGAGAACGAAGTGATTTGGACCTATGGAATCACTCGTGCAGGCTGCGTCCCTGAAGTTTTTGATTGTAAGGAGGTGGTCTCTTGGAGCGCCGAAAAATATATTCTAGGAAAAAGAATTATTCCACTACGCGACCACTCTCCCGTTTATTTGTCACCTCGGGTCTTCCGTGAGATGTTCAAATTGCCGAAACCAACATTGATGTTCAAAGGACAAGATTGCAAGTAGCTTCTAGAAAAAAATCATAACGGGTTGGACATATTAGCCGACTTCCTCGAAGACCTGACAACAATTCCTGAAGATATCACAAGGTTGTAGGTAATCTCTTTTAGAAATCCATTCCAGGAAATTGCTTGGTTGTTTACAAGAATAATGAGATAAGCATCCACAGTAAGAATTTCCCATATAATTATTTATATTTTGTATTTCACAGTCAAGGAAAAATAAATTTTTGATTGGGGGAACCTAATTTCCATTGAGCTCTGTTCCTAGTTGTCACGATTCAAAGAATCAAATAAATTTTATATGTCATCGTACTTGATTTTAACAATTGTGTATTGTTGTCCGTTTCCAGAACTTTCTCTTTCAAATAAAATAAACTGTGGATTCGACCCAGTAATATTCTGGCACAAGGGCCTATGGAGGCACAAGGACTTACATTGCTTTTATGAAGTTTTTAATGGCTTTGTCTCAGTTTTTAAATATTTACTGTGAGGCAAGGATGCTCCACGGATGTATGGCTAGGCAACCAATTTTTTGAATAGAAAGGGCACACTTGAAAAAGAGGAAAATCACAGTGTCCTCATGGTCTTTGTATCTAAGGAAAATCATGCCTTCCTTCCATTCCACATCACAAAAAAGATGTTTGTTGCAAAAATAGAAAGGAAATACAACCACTGGTTGCATGTTTTCCATGACAAGTAAAAAAAACACTTCGTTCCTCTGCCCTGGAAAATCGGAGACTTCGTGTGCAGAAACATAAACAAGATTGACGAGTTTGCCACCCATTGAAATAAATTGAACCTAACATACGCTGAAAGGATAAAAGGGTTCGAACCTAATGGAATTTTCTGAGAACATTTACTAGGTGTTGGATTTAACACCTCTTTTACCCATAGACACCTGACCCAAGATAGGGACAATGTCGACAACAATTCTGCTTTAGTCAATTGCAACACACAGACATTGCAAAGCATGATTGAATTGTGCATACAACATGGAAAAGTATCTGGTGAGAAGAGTACCTAGTCCCCCGCCAACACTCCCAAAAGAATGACATCACAGAGCATCACTTCGACGGTTCACCCCAGTAAGAAAGCAACCCATAAATATTAGAAGGGAGGAGGAGATAAGAACCCTCCTCGCATAAATATTGATAGTTCTCACAAAATTCCACTGATGAAGAAGAGAAAAAAAAATGCAGGAAAGCTAGAGGAACCCGGAATTGAAAGTAGAAAACCGAAACTTGAAATTGAAGAATAGCACACGCAAAAAATTGGGTCATCCGCGGTAGAAATATCTGACACCAAATTTTTTGACATAGATGAATCCTTCGTAATCCAGAGCGCTATTTTTGATAGCCAATCTAAAATCATGGTCATTGAAAAGAGAGATGTAACAAACAAGAGAGGAAAATCTCACACAGAGATTGACTTTAACAAAATGTCGCCATCCCAAATCTTCTCATTTCACCAGGTAACCGGTGACATTCTTCATGATTCCATTGGAGGAATGGAAACAGATCATGCTAATCTGAAACAACGCCTCAACGAATTTGAGTAGGCTTTCATTGCAACCCTAGAATTTTCCAGTCCTTTGGCAAAAATCATGCTTGCTACCACTTCAGTGAAGATCAAAGTATCATCTACCCTCCTTGAATTCTCTGGAGCCCTAGTAGAGAATAACCTCAACAAAAGAATGCAGCTAGTTACTGAAGCCTAGGAAACATCGCAAAATTTAGTTCCCTTTGGAAATAAGGCCAATGATTTGTTGGAACATTTGGAGGAAAATTTAAAAAATGAACATCTTTTATGTGAGTAGGTACTGGTGTCTTTTTCCAACTATGTCGTCAACACATCAGAATTGAAAAGAAGACAGGAGAAACTACCCTCCCCAAAGCGCACCAAAAAAGTAAAAGCATGCTGGAAAAAGAAAGTTGACAACCTGAAGATCATTGTCAAATCATGTAAACAAGTGATATCAAAAAAGGAATATTTATTCACAAGCCTACTACAGATGGACTTAGCTGGAACTACGAACGAGGTTCAAGATCCTAACTTAATTCTCAAATCCTTGTCAGTCACCAAAGAATCTTTCCAGGAACAAGTTGATATTTTAAAGTGGTTGTCTTTCAAAAAGTTTTACGACATACTTGAACATTGTCTAGATGAGCATGAGCACTCGGTACTGGAATATGCCTCACACAATGAAGAAATTGAACAGAGTCTGCATAGTATTTCAATGGATCTAAGGAAATTAGAAAACGACCTTTACGACATAGAAATCTAGGATGAAATCAACACAACCCCCATGAAAAGATACATCAAAGAATGGTTCCAACAAAGAATGGATGGCCTCGTCCAGGAAGGGAAACAACCAGTCAATAGGACTCCATTGCCCATCGACGACAGCAACAAAAACACATCGGATTCATACTAAGTCTATACTACCATCCTGTTTTGTTTATCAATCCAGTTTATGTATATTCTCTCATCTTATTTTCTTTATCAATCCACTTATGTCCTCTTTAAATAAAAAACTGTAACCAAAGACTCATAACTTCCAATTTCTTCTTTTCAGGTCTTCCTCTCTACTGTCGCACACTTCTTCTTTCAACGTTCCTAATTCTTCTACATATTTCTTTTTATGGTCCTCGGGAGCCCCAATCCCAGTCTATATGACAAACACATTTACATTTCCAGAAACATGTAACATACATTATTATTTTTTGATAAATTCCAAATAAAATTGATTCGTCAATGCCCTCATTGTATACTAAATTTTGGGTTTCCATGAACTTTTCTTGTTTGTTCCAAAGAAAACTAATTCAGATATGCTACATTTCTTGTCTTCTATTCTATGCTAATTTTTTGGTCTTCAACGACATTGATGTAATTTTCAGAGATATGTAACAAACATTATTTATTTTATAATAAGTTTGTATAGTTGACAAGCCCTCTTGTCAATTTGTATATTGCAGAACTCTCGATGCTATTTGTAGGTCACAGAACAACAAAGGCCGATTTTTGAAACCGCTAGCCAGAGAAATCGTGATCCAAAAACTGCCTAAGTATGGAATGAGCACCTCGTACATGCTCTATAAAACGTGTGCAAATAAAAATAATTCGGAAATACTATATTTTTTTGTCCAATAAAAGCCTTAGTTTTAAAGCAAACTAATTCAGTGTAATAGAGGTTATTACTATTCTATTATATAACAGACATTATTAATTTCTGGTAAATATCTATACTCTGCAACTCCACCTGTCATTTTGTATATCGCGGAACTGTCGGTGCTATTTGTAGGGCACGAAACATCAGAGGTCCAATTTTGACCCCGCGAGCTTGAGAACCAACGATCCAAAAACTGGCCAAGTATGCAATGAGGGCTCTGTGCATGCTCTATAAAATCTCATCCCCATACTTTATAAAAGTACAAATTTCGTAACTATTAAACTAAATATCTACTTTATACAACTACATATTTCGTATGTATAATTTATTTATTTCTGATGAATTTCTATAGTCCGCAACTCCACCCTGTGATTTTTGTATCATAGAGAACATTGGAGGCCCAATTTCTGTATTGCAAAACTGTCGGTGTTATTTGTAGGGCAGAGAACATCATATGCCCAATTTTCAGCCTACCAGCTGGACAATCGACGATCCATTATAAAAGTACGTATTTCGTATGTATAAAACTAGATATCTACTTTATAAATTACATTTTTTAAATTTCTATACTCCGCAACTCCACCTGTCATTTTGTATATTGCAGAACTGTCGATGCTATTTGTAGGGAACGAAACATCGGAGGACCAATTTTGACCCGGCCATCCCGAGAACCTGTGATCTAAAAACTGGTCAAGTATGCAATAAGGGCTCCGTGCATGCTCTATAAAATCTCATCCCCATACTTTATAAAAATACAAATTTTGTATCTATAAAACTAAATATCTACTTTATAAAACTACATATTTTGTATGTATAATTTATTTATTTCTGATGAATTTCTATAGTCCGCAACTCCACTCCTGGATTTCTGTATCACAGAGAACATCAGAGGCCCAATTCCTGTATCGCATAACTATCGGTGCTATTTGTATGGCACATAACATCAGACACCTAATTTTTAGCTGGCCCTCCGGACAACCCGCGATCCATTATAAAAGTACATATTTCGTATGTATAAAACTAGATATCTACTTTATAAATTACATTTTTAAAATTTCTATACTCCGCAACTCCACGTGTCATTTTGTATAACGCGGAACTGTCGCTGCTATTTATAGGGCGCGGAATATCGAAGGCCCAATTTTGACCCCGCCAGCTCGAGAACTCGCGATCCAAAAACTGGCCAACTATGCAACGAGGGATCCGTGCATGCTCTATAGAATCTCATCCCCATACTTTATAAAATTACAAATTTCGTATCTATAAAACTAAATATCTACTTTGTATAACTACATATTTCGTATGTATAATTTATTTATTTCTAATGAATTTCTATAGTCCACAACTCCACTTGATTTCTGTATCACAGAGAACATCGGAGGCCCAATTTTTGTATCGCAGAACTTTCGGTGCTATTTGTAGGGCACAGAACATCAGATGCCCAATTTTCATCCCGCCAGCCAGACGACTCGCGATCCATTATAAAAGTACATATTTCGTATGTATAAAACTAGATATCTACTTTATAAATTACATTTTCGGTATGTATAGTTTATAAATTACTACTTCGGTAATGCTATATTTTTTGTGTCCAACAACCTTTCAAATGTTGATAATTTTTTATATTTTTCAAGAAGAACTAATTCGGGAATACTATCTTCTGCATGCAAACCACATGTATTTCAACTTTCTAGCCACATGTGTGTACTAGGTCGCATTTACTCCCATCCCAACCTGGCAGGGACTACGCTGTCATGCAACACTTGTTATATTATTGTAATGTATAAAATAAAGTACTAATACATTAAAATATAATGTAACAAATAAATTACCAATACATTAATATAGAATGTAAAGTATTAAACTATTAATACATTAATGTATTAATACAATCATTATATATTGATTGATTTGTAGATAATAATGTAATATAACATTAATGATACACTAATAATGTAATGTATTAATTAATTTTACATTAATTCATTATAAATTAATACATTGCTAAATATTAATACACTAATAAAATAATACAATAATAATATATTAAATACACTAAATGCATTAGTAAATACATTTCTAAAATTTAATACATTGATAAAATATTAATACACTAATATATAATTTAACATAATAAAGTATTAATACATTAATACATTGATAAAAAATTGATACACTAATAAAGTAATAATACATTATTAAAGTATTAATACCTTATTAAATACATTATTAAAGTAACAATACATTAATAATACATTATTAAAGTATTAATACATCAATAGATTTATTAAAAAAGACCATGGTGGATTATGGTTAACCATGATCATGATTTCCTATGGTCATGACTATGAATACCATTAATACATTAAAACATAAATAAATATACTAATCAAATAATACATTACTGAAGTATTAATACATTATTAGATAAATATAATGTATTATTTTACACTAATGTATAATGTAACACATTAATTAATTGATACATTAATAGTGTAATGTATTAGTTAATTAATACAATACATTTGTACAATATTAATTAATACATTCCTAAAATATTAATACACTAATAAAATAATACATTAATAATACATTATTACACTACTAATACAAAAAAGATACATTTCTTACCTTATTAAAATATTAATACATAATGGCATTAATGCAAAGTAAAAAATAATGTATTAATACATTAATGCATAAAGTAACATATTAAATTATTAGTACATTAATAGTACAATATTAAAGTAATAATACATTAATAAATATATTATTAAAATATTGATACCTTCATAAATACATTATTAAAAGTATTAATACATTAATACATTAATTGACAATGACCATGGTTGACTATTGTCGACCATGGCCATTGTTTCTTATGGTTGACCATGACCATGGTTGACTATGGTTGAATGATGTTTATTATGGTCAACCATGCCCATGGCTGACCTTGTTGACCATGTGGATCTGATTATGGTGGGCCATGTTGATTATGTTTAACCATAGTTTACTATGACACTATTACATTGAAATGTTGATCATGTTTTGTTCATCATATTGCAACATTAGGTTTTATTTGTCACATTGTGACATAATATTTTGTTCATCATGTCACATCATAAGTTTATAGTCATCAAATTATGATGAAGGGATTTTTTTGTCATATTATGGCGTTGGAATAGGTTTGTCACAGTCTGAAAGTGGGTTATGTTCGTCATATTGCGACACCGAGAAATGTCCGTCTCATTACAATGTTGGTCTATGTTTGTCACATTTACACACTGCGTTGTGTACATCACATTGCAACAATGGATTGTGTCCATCTCATTATGATGTTTCAAAATGTGTTTCACAATACGATGCCAAGATATGTGTGTCACATTGCAACATGAGGGTATATTCATCACATTTCCATGAGAAGGCTATATTTGTCACATTACAATGTCCATTTATGTTCATCACATTGCAACAACCGGGCTAGATGTTCATCACATTGGAATATTACTATTTTTTTGATGTTTGTTTATATTCATCACATTTCAATGACAAAGCTATGTTCATCGCATTGTGAGGTTACTATGTTTGGTAGATTTCCACGTTATTATGTTCGACACATTCTGACGCTTGGAAATGTTTTTCACATTGCGACGTCAGGATATTTGCATCACATTGCAACGTGAGGAAATGCTCGTCACATTGCGACAACATGGAGATGTATCATTAAATTATTAGTGTATCATATATTAGTAGTAATACGTCTTGGTTGAGTTTGGGAAGGAAATATTCACTATGGTATCACTAATAATGTAATAATATACTAATAAATGTATCATTACATTATTAGTTTATTAACGACCTTGGTTGACTTTGGGAAGGAAACATTCACTATGGTAGACATGGTTAATTATGGTTGACCTTGGTTGACCATGACCATGGTTAATTGTTGTTGACCTTGGATTACCATGATCATGGTTAATTACGGTTCACCATGACCATGGTTATCTTCCCTAGACCTTCACTATGTTTACCTTCTCCATGGTGAAGGGTTGAGTTTGGTTAACCATACTTGACAATGGTTAACGATGTTTGACAATTGTTGTTTATAGATTATCATGGCTAGCCATGAACATGAATATGGATGACATTAATACATTAATGAATATTGTAATGAATGAATTAATTAACACATTGATACATTATTAATTAATACATTGCTAAATTATTAATACATTGAAACATTAATAAAGTAGTAATACATTTTCAAAATATTAATACATTAATAATGCATTATTATATTAATGTAATGTATAAATTAATGTATTAATTTACACTAATTGATAATGYAACTTATTAATTAATTGATGCATTAGTAATRTAATGTATTAATGTATTAACATATTACTAATTAATACATTGTTAAAGTATTAATACATTAATAAAGTAGTAATACATTGACCTTAGTGACCTTAGTAGTACATTMRTAGGAATTTAATGACCTTAGTAATACATYACTAAAGTATTAATACATAGCCTTAGTAAAYATCCTAGGTTGAAGAAAGTCTTAGTAAAKTATTCATACATAGTCTTAATAAAGTATTAATGCATGGCCTTAGTAAATAGCCTATGTAGATTCACAGGGATGATTTTAGGGGCTAAATTTCGCTCATGGGCTAATTTTCCATGGTTTTTCCCCAAAAAAGATTCACTATTCTAAAAATGATTCGCCCAAATTCTATAGGATAAAATTATTTTACCTTAAAAATTTCCAAACTTTTATAGAAAACTATATAGAATCCTTAGAAATTTGAATATTTTTACAAAAATATCGCCAAACATTTATAGTTTCCATATGAAGGATTACTAAGATTCGCCAAGGTTTCTACATTTTAAAACAAATTTCCATCCTTAAAATCATCCCTGATGTAGAACATAGCCTCTGTATTAATACARTATTAACACATAGTATTAATAYCATGGAAATGTGACAAAAAGGTCATAGCCTTGTTCGTCAAATCCYATGTCCATCAAATTGTGACRAGAATAATACATTAATACATTACTAAAGTATTAATACATTGAAACATTATTAAAGTAGTAATATATTTTTAAAGTATGAATATATTAATAATGCATTATTACATTAATGTAATGTATAAATTAAAGTATTAATTTACATAAGATATATTGTAACTTATTAATTAATTGATACATTAATAATGCAACCTATTAATTTACTAATACATCTATAAAGTATCAATACACTAATAAAGTAATACATTAATAAAATAGTAATGCATTGACCGTACTGACCTTACTAATACATTATTGGGACTTTAATGACCTTAGTAATACATTACTGAAGTATTAATACATAACCTAGGTTGAACATAACCTTAGTACATAACCTAGGTTGAGCATATCCTTAGTAAAGTATTCATACATAGTCTTAATAAAGTATTAATACATAGCCTTAGTAAATAGCTTGTGTTGAACATAGCCTATGTATTAATGAATTATTAACACCTAGTATTAATATCGTCGCAATGTGATGACAAGGTCATAAATTTGTTCATCAAAGCCTAAGTTTGTGGAAATGTGAGGACAAGGTCATAGCATGTGTTCATCAAATTGTGATGAGAAAGCTATGTTCATCACATTGCAACAACAAGGCTATGTTCCTCACAATGAGATGGAAAGCCGCAAGATATTTGCATCACATTGCAATGGAAGGATATTTGCATCACATTACGACGACAAGGCTATGTTAATCGCATTGCAATGACAAGGGTATGTTCGTCACAATGCGACGATAAGGGTATATTTGTCACGTTGTGATGCCAGGGTTGTGTTCGTCATTGGATATTGTGTCACATTGTGACAATGAGGCTATGTTCATCATAGGATATTTCCGTCACATTGCAATGACAAGGCTATGTTCATCATTGTGCGACGACAAGGGTATGTTTGTCACATTGCAATGACGAGGATATGTTCATAACATGATATTTGCGTCACATTGCAATGAAAGGATATTTGTGTCATATTGTGATGACAAGGCTATGTTCATCATAGGATATTTGCATGACATTGCGAAAAAAAATATTTACATCGCATTGTAACACTGAGGCTATGTTCATCACATTGGAATGACAATGCTATGTCCATCACTATGTGATGATAAGGGTATGTTAATCACATTTTTATGGTGGGGTTATGTTTTTCATAGGATATTTGTGTCATATTGTGATGAAAGGATATTTGCGTCGTATTGTGATGATGAGGATATTTTCATCACATTGTAATGACAATTCTATGTTCCTCATAGTGCAATGACGACGCTATGTTTGTCACATTGCAACGACGATGCTATGCTCATCATATTGCAACGACAATGCCATGTTCGTCATAGTGTGATGATAAGGGTATGTTCATCATTGAAACGTAGCAATTTTCGATAAGCTAATGGAAATTATATATATGTAGTCTTTCATGAAAATAATTTAATGTGAAGCATAAATTTAGATGGAACAAAAAAACATCTTTTAAAACTTGATTATCAAATTTATTAAAAAAAGCATCTTATTTGAACTAATTATAAAATATACAATATTGTTTTCAAAAATGTCACTTGACATATTAAAATTTGAATATTTAATCACTTCTCAATGCACCCAATGTCAAGCTTAATTACTTAAAGATAACCACTTCTCAATGCACCCATTGTCAAGCTTTATAATTAAAGTCAAAAGAAAATCATGATAGTGATCAATGCACAAAGAAATTAAGTCTCGAAGGTAAGGT
This sequence comes from Picea engelmannii, assembly GCA_009831015.1. Taxonomy (NCBI): domain Eukaryota; kingdom Viridiplantae; phylum Streptophyta; class Pinopsida; order Pinales; family Pinaceae; genus Picea; species Picea engelmannii. The sequence continues at coordinate 88,068 of ML779784.1, forward strand.
ATTAATGTGGATATGATATCCATCAACAAAGATATATTTTATGTTCCATTAATATTTATAATTTCATAAACAATTACCATTAATTTTTTTTTTGTTTGTTAATTTTTGTGAGACCTGTTGGCTATGCAATTAACCTGTGGCTTGAGAAACCGTGACTCAGGGGCATCTAAGCTGTCAAAATCACCTGGGGATCGCACCCGGCTTGAGCCACACCAACCCTTAACATGGTTGGAATTTTTGTCCCCGCAGGTTTCGAACCGGTGACTTTAACATCACGGAGTGGCTTAACAACACACTCCGTCACCGACTGTCCTACACCTCGAGGAAAACAATTACCATTAATTATTATAAGGTAGAAAGTCATTTTCAAGACGTTGTTGAAGAAATTGTAACAACCTTCCTATTTAAATTAGTAGCTACACATACATCGAGATTATATAAATTAATTTAAATCCATCTCAATGTTATTGAGATATCAAATCTATTTAAATGAAAAATTTGAGATATCAAATCTATTTAGATGCAAATTTTACTGGTGTTTATAAATTATCAAAAAGATTTGTGTTACATAGAAATTTGATTTCAAATTAATGTGGAATAGTACATAACTTTTATGAGATTTTTTAATATTTTCAATTATGAAAGTTCTGTGGTAAATCTTTACATCGATAGGCATACACCTATTGGAAATGGGGATATTTAATGGGCTTTTAATTATATATAAGATTTTAATGGACATGATGTCACATGCTTTGAAAATTCTTTGTCACAATAAAGGATTTGATTTGAAACATTAACTTCCTCATCATTCATCATTAAACTGAATGATTAACATGATTAGCACAACAATGATGAATTACTTTAGGTTTTTTTTTTTTTTTTACTAAGTAAAAAATATAAACTCATTAATGCATTAGATTTTCTTACCACGATGGGTGGATATTTTCACCTTATTTACTAGTTATAGGCTTGGTTGGGTGCGTGGAGCTTTGTGGGTAAGTGGGGTGCTTCACCTTATTTACAAGCATTTATTGGAGTGCCTGGAGTGCCTCCTCACTAGTTGTTGTGATTAGTGGAGTGAATTCCTTACAACCTCCTTACCACGTGTTGCAACATGTCTATTCCCTTTCCACCCTCAAGTCATTTCATTTTCAATTAGTGGGAGTTTTCTCTATGTCTGTATCCTCAAGTTTGAAAGAATCCCAAAGGTGCAACATCACTAAATATGTTAGCAAATGTTTTTTTTTTTATATGTGAGCATGCATTTACTTTGGTTTTTTCTTATATGTTGCATTGATTTTATATTCTTCTATGTCCATTGAAATTTTAGTCATCATCCAGTTTTCCTCCCTCACCCTAATCTTTCTTTGAAACCCTAACCTTAATAGCTAGATACCTATTGGAGTTTTATCTTTCTCTGTGTGTGATTATATGATCACTAAAAACCATGGAGTATGAGAAAGTTCAAGTATCGATCAAAGGAATTGGCTAAATACTAAATTATTGCCTAAGGTTAAATTTACAACTCCAAATTCTTTAGTGTGTCATTCTAAGGTTAAATCATCTTTTGAGGTTAAATCATAGAGACAAATACATGAATAGTTGTATTTTATATATTAGAATGGTTGGAATTTAAATTTTATGTAATTGTTAGGATAGATTGCACAAAGATGAGGGAATCTCAATAGCTCAATTTTAAATTGCTTGTGAGTAGTTCAAAGTTAGATTGCGTGTGAGGGGTTATAAATTGAATGTGAATAGTTCGATTTCAAGTATTGGCCACTCTTTATGCATAATTATATTTTAAATATCTGTCGCTCTCTACGCATATTTAAAATGGAACTATTCACATCCACATAGAATAAATGCCATCCCTCTCTGTGCATATTTATAATCAAACTATTCAAATCCACATAGGATAATATATTCCCTCTATGTGCATGGTTCGATGAAAATATCTGCCACTTTCTGTACCAGAATATATTACACCCATCCTATGGATAACATAGATGAGTTTGAACGAATTATTTGTCTTTCCATGCTATTTATTTGATCCAACGATATATTTGTCCTTCAATAATATATCACATTGCAATTTTCATGAATATATATCCATCGTTCACTTTTTTGTACATGAATATATTACATCTGATCCTTTGGATAACAAATATGAGTTTGAACGAGTTTGAGTTCTAGAAAAAATTACACAAAGATGAGGAAGAGACTAATGCATTGTTGAACCCTCTACAACCCCATTGAGTGAAACAATGGAACTCTAGTATTGAATGCTCCATGTAAATATTTAAAATGGAATTATGCACAAACTCATTTTTTCAATGTGAATGTGAATATTTAAAATCAAGTTATGAATATTTAAAATCTATTTAATTATGAATATTTAAAATCTCTTTAAATATGAATATATATTTGTCCTTCACTTTCTATACATGAATATATTACACCCCATGTCGATAACAAAGATGAGTTTGAACGACATAAGGGATGAGTTTGAACATGTTTGAGTGCTTGGACAAATTACACAGAAATGATGAAGAGCCTAATGTACTATTGAGCGCTTGAAAATCCCATCCATAAAATAAGAAATTTATTTTATTTGTCACCTCTAGACCTCCCCTAGAGACATTGATTGTAAAACATTAAAAAATCTTATAATGAAAATCCAAAGAAGAAGTGCATCAATATGTTTGATAAAAAATAAGGGTAATCTTATTTAATATAAGCAAAACTAGGCAAGGTTAACGTCCCATTCGTTTCTAAGATTTGTTTGGAGTGAGATATTCATTTTTAACTAGCAAATAGATCATGGAAAAAAGATGATTTTTAATACCTAAAAAATGCATAAATCCATTTGAATGACAAAATATTATTTCCACATAGTAGACGGATATGAAAAAAGAAAATTTATTTTAAAACAAGCAAATCCATTTTAGTAAGATTAAATTATTAATGATAGAAAAAGGTTCAACCCAAAGCCAAGAAACTTTCCAAAATCTCTTACAAACATCATCCCAAAGTAGCCTAATATTTTTCATACAAAGTAACATTTTCCTCTTGAAAATCTTGATTATATTAAATTAAAACCATGGAATTAAACATGGATAATAAAGTTGCATAAAAATAGCAAATTGAAATTAAATTGGTTTTACATAACATTTTATAATTCCAACCACTAAGCGAGTCTTCATTTAAAAAAAGAGAATGTGTTTTCAATGTCAACCATAGTTTAGAATTTAAGAAGGCAATTCCTACTTATTTAGTGTCGTAATCATGTATACGCATCATTAAACCACTCTTCATTAAAAAAAAATGTGTTTCCAAGTCTTCATTAAAAAAAAAAACTGTTGCATGGTAGCGTAGTCCTTGCCAGTTTGGGATGGGAGTAAATGGGAGTGAGTACAAACACGTGGCTAGCAAGTAGAAATACATTTAGTTTTCATGCAGAACATAGTATTCCCGAATTAGTTCTTCCTGGAATATGTCCAAAAATATCAACATTTAAAAGGTTCTTGGACAAAAAAAAATGGGCGTCTGATGTTCCATGACCTACAAATAGCACCCACAGTTCTGCAATATACAAATAGACAAGTGGAGTTGCAGACTATATAAATTTATCAGAAAATAATAATGTCTTTTACATATCTCTGGAAATTACATGAACATTTAAAAGCATATGATAGAATAGTAATAACGTCTAATACATAGGTTCGTGGAGAAAAACGCAAAAAAAATAGCATTCCCAAATTGGTTTTCTTTAAAACAAAGGCTTTTCTTTGAAACAAAAAAAATTAGCATTGCTGAATTAGTTGTCTTTACATACGTGTTACATACGCTTGTGGAGAGAAACATAAAAAAATAATAGCAACATCTATTATATAGGTTCGTGGAAAAAAATACAAAGAAATTAGCATTCCCGAATTAGTTATCATTAAAACAAGGGATCCTGGACACAAAATAAATTGAAATTTATCACATTTTATAAGGTAGATATTTAGTTTTATACATACAAAATATGTACTTTTATAAAGTATGGGGATGAGATTTTATAGAGCATGCAAAGAGTCCTTATTCCATACTTAGCGAGCTTTTGGATCACGGGTTCTCGGCCTAGCGGTCTAAAAAATGGGTCTTTATTGTTCTATGGCCTACAAATACCATGGAGAGCTCTGCGATATACAAATTGAGAAGAGGACTTGCTGACTATAGAAAATTCTAAAAAAATAAATAATGTCTGGTACATATCTCTGGAAATTACATCAACATTTAAAAGCATACAATAGAGTATTAATAATGTCTATTACATAGGTTCATGGAGAAAACACACAAAAAAAATTAGCATTCCCGAACTAGTTTGCTTTAAAACAAAGGGTTCTGGACAGTACAAAAATTGAAATTTATCAAAGTATAGGATCATGGGCCTCTATTGTTCTATGGACTACAAATAGCACAGAGAGTTCTGCGATATACAAATTGAGAAGAGGACTTGCGGACTATAAAAACTTATAAAAAAAAAATAATGTCTCGTACATATCTCTAGAAATTACATCAAAATTTAAAAGAATACAATAGAGTAGTAATAATGTCTATTACATAGGTTCGTGGAGAAAAAACACAAAAAACATTATCATTCCCGAACTAGTTTTCTTTAAAGCAAAGGGTTTTAGAAAAAATAAAAATTGAAATTTATCAAAGTATAGGATCCTGGACACCCAAAGTATAGGATCTAGAATAGTAACAACTTCGTGCAAGATAAAAAATTTAGCATAGAATAGGAAACAAAAAAATGTAGCAAACCTCCATACTTAGCCAGTGTTTGGATCGTGGGTTCTTGGGATAGTGGGCTCAAAATTGGGCCTCTATTGTTCTGTGGCCTACAGATAGCACTGAGAGTTCCATGATATACAAATTGAAAAGACGACAGACAAAAAAATAAGCATAGAATAGGACACAAAAAATGTAGCAAACCTCCATACTTAGCCACTTTTTGGATCGCGGGTTCTCAGGCTGGCGGGCTAAAAATAGGGCCTCTCTTGTTATGTAGCCCACAAATAGGACCAAGAGTTCCTGGATATACAAATTGAGAAGAAGACTTGCGGACTATAGAAATTTATCAAAAATAAATAATGTTTGTTACATATAATAATGTTTGTTACATACAATAACAATATAAATTAACTTGATAGGGTTTAGGGTTTTTTATCCGCACTACGCCACATTGCCACAACTCTTGCCCCACTGGGGCTCATGTCTCGGAAGGAAGGAGGGTCGATCGATGCCTCTTATAGCCAGGCCACCGCGAATGGAAGCTCTGGAGAAGGTTTAAAATGACCGACCTTTGAGCCCCCACCAGATCTGCGCTCAAAACTTCTGGCAGAAGGAACCTTCAAGGATCGGGAGATGGATATTGATCCAAAGAACGCGACTATCCCAGCTACAGCGTCAACTCCATGGATGCTAGGAAAATGCATCCCACAAGTGCCACAGGCCCCAAAATACATCATTAGCTCACCACGCATAGAAGAGAAAAAACAATACATGAGAGATTACGCCCTAGTAGGAAAATTTCTAGGGATTTGGCCTTCAGAGCGTGATCTGATCAAATGGATACAATATTGGTGGAAGCCAAAAGGTCACTATGAACTACAACTGGGTTCCAAGGGCTTCTTCACAATCATATTTCACAACCTCAAGGACCACAATCGCATCTTTGATGGAGGGCCTTATTTCTATAAATCAACAAGACTCTTCTTAAGATTCTGGACTGAGAAGTTCAGCCTTGAAGAGGAATATTTTTCCCATGCAACAGTATGGATTAGACTGTACTCTCTCCCCCTAGAATTCTAGTTGGAAGAGGTCTTGGCCGGCATAGGTAATACCATCAGAATATATGTCAAGTCCTCAGAAGCCACCAAGCAAAGGAGTTACACCTCTTATGCGCGCATCTGCGTGTACCTGAACATAGCTAAGCCACTACCAGGTTCCATCATTCTTGAATATCATGACAAGGATTAGACCCAAACCATCGACTATGAACACATTCCGTTCAGATGCAGGAAATGCCATGAACACAGTCATCTTTTCATAGAATGCCCCCTCAATGCTGCTCACAAAGAAAGGAACCAAGAAAGCGGCAAAGACAAGGACGGATTTGCTCAACCAGTAGGAAAAAGAAGACAAGGAGGATGAAAGAAGCCAGCCCAAGTAAGTAAGGATCCTTCCACTAGTAATAAATTTGCAATACTTCACGATCAACCAGAGAATCCCTCAACCCTCATAAATCCCAATGAGCCCCATGCAGATAATCCTCCCCAATCTATGAGCCAAGAAGAAGAATGATCATCCCAGGGGAAGGAATCAACTCACCCGCCCCTAGACACTCTGGTGGACCAGCAAGACTTTTTGGAGACAGAGGACGGTGACACTGAAATGGAGCTGGAAGAGCAAGAACTAGTTGGGGTGGATCTGGAGCACCTCGAACACGCCTACAGGAATCATAAACTGTACACCATACCTAGGGATCAATTATAGAACGTGCACAAGGTCTTTATTAACTCCTCCGCTAGATCCACAGCTCGATCTAGTAAGGGCCTGGGAATATAGGGCAGTCAGTAAAAAACTCAGAGAAAAACTCAAAAAGATGAAAAGAAAAGAGGTAGGAAATCCACCAACAATCTTATACAATAAATAGGAAACTTCATGGTAAACTCAGGGAAAATCCACCTTATCTCGGACAGATTTTGACGCCAACCTGCCCTCGACGGCACGGACACCTTCACCAGGACCTTCAGCGACTCGGACCAAAGAGTCGATGCTCTTCCAAATCCCCTCGGGAGCCTTTGTTGCCCACAGGATACTCCTCCACGATCTCCTCTTCACGTATCGGGAGATCAGGTCTCGCGATATCGCGAGTCTTGCAACACTCTCCTCGTGCAATAAAACACTGAAACCCCGATCCCCTATGTCAATGGTCAACGGACCCAGTCCTGTCGGGGATTTCCCTATCGGGAAATCGGCGTATGAAAGGTAGTGATTCACTCACCTTTCACAACTCCGAACGCCGATGTGCGATGCCACGTGCAGTCCACTATACCTTTGGGCCCCACACTGCCCCATCCACATCGGGATTTCGTGGATCGTGAATCCACAATGTAAAGTTCCTTGCTGCTGGAAACCCCGAATGCCGAACCCTCGATACTCCGGATTTGTGCCACCTGTCCCTCCAACGATCGACGGCTCCGATTAAATCGGGGAATCGCGACTTGCGATATCAATGTGCATGTGGTTCTTTCACTTACCAACCCCGATATTCCGATGTGCACTGGAAAGGAGCTCTTCCGTGCACCTGTGAGTTAACCCTTCTGCAACTCCTCCGCGATCTGACGGTCTGCGGGATTTCGAAGATCTCTTCGACAACTTCAAGTCGTCTATTCTCTTCCTCTCTGAATGAATCCTTTCTTCGCCACCTTTGTCCTGTATGAACCTTATTCTCGGTTCTGTTCCACAATGAAACAAGGAGTTATCCCTCCTGAGCTTTTACCAACTCAAACTTCTTCAGAGACTTCTCGAACACGCATCCTGTGCTCGGTCTTCACCCACTTCCAACAGTGGGGAAGTCTTCCGGTTCCTGTGCACTCCCACTCACAACAGCCTCGTCCCTTCTCTTCTTAGCCTTTCTACTGAGACTTCACATCCAACCTGCACTCAACTGCACGGTTCGAACAACCAAGCCGACTCAAGGCAAAAGAGAACAAAAGTTCAACTACTTAGCCTCCTCGACGCACTCTATGCGGAGGTATTCAACTGCACTTGATGCAGGAATCTCCTTGCCTAAGCAGAGAAACAATTGAAACTCATTCCTTCATTCTCTCAGGTTTCGAACCTGATATGCAATCACATAAGCATCATATAATAGATAAGAATAAAAGGAAGCAAACATGCAAAGGCACAATATCAACAACACACAGAGATCAAACACATCCATGGGATTGAATCAGGGCTTTCCCTATTAATTCAATATCTGTACATGGAGGTTTCTTCACAATCTCTCTACTCTGCTCCCTTTTCTTCTTGCTAATGCTTCTGTTACAATGATCCAAGGGAGGGTGTCTATACTCCATTTTCCCTCTTGAAAGGTGACTGTCTAATCTACAATAAATTTCTATCTAACAACCTTAATAGTCTTAAATGCCTTCCTATCTCTAACATAATACACGTGCACCCGGCTTTGAATGCCCTTAGTTAATTGGTGGCGCAACAATACCAAGGTAGAATTTAAAATCTGAAGTTTGCTGGCTTGTCCAGCTGTCTTTCTTTCTCCATATGCTGGCTCGCTTGATCAGTGTAGATGCTCGCGTGGATGCTCCTGCATCATACTCCTCGGCTCAAAAGATTTCATGGGCTCCTGCTCATGAGCTCTTGTACAGTCTGCCCATGTTTCTGTATCACGGCCTCTGGTTCCCAGCTGGCATCCTCCACTGGGTGGTTCTTCCATTTCACCAGGTATTCAAAATATTGTTTCCTCCTGGTCTTCCTGCTTACTCTTTTGTCCAGTATGCACTCCATTTCAGGCTTCTGTGCAACTGGCAACTGCTTCTTCCATTGGACCACTAGTTCCTCAATGTTTCCAGCTCCTACATCTTCGATTTTATATGGGTATAAATCCGAAATGTTGAAAATCGGAGATATCCCGATGCCCTCTGACAACTCAAGCTCATATGCATTCTCGCAAAATTTCCTCAGGATTCGGCACGGTCCAATTTTCTTCATCTTGAGCTTGTTTTATGTTCCCCTTGGGAACCTTTCTTTCCTCAGGTGTGCCAGAACCATGTCTCCAACTTCGAACTGAAGTTGCCTCTTCCTCTGGTCGGCTCTGCGCTTGTACTCCTGATTCAATTTCTGCAACCGCTGCTTCACCTCCGCGTGAAGTTCCTTCATTGCCTCAGCGAATTCTTCAGCCCTTGCGCTGCTAGTCTCAGGCTGTTCTGACTCCCTGAGCTCAGATACTCCTCTYGGCTGTGTCCCATACAAAATCTGAAATGGGCTCTTACCTGTACTCCGATTCACTGAATCGTTGTACGCAAATTCTGCCTGTGGTAGGATCTGATCCCAACTGGTGTGATGCTCCGTCACTAGGCTTCTCAATAGATCCCCCAAGGTTCTGTTGACCACTTCCGTCTGACCATCTGTCTGCGGATGGTAAGAAGAACTGAAGGCCAAGTCAGTCCCCAGCTTCTTCCATAGCGTTCTCCAAAAATGACCTATGAACTTGGTATCCCGATCCGAGACTATGCTTCTCGGCAATCCATGCAATCACACAATCTCTTTAAAAAACAAGTTGGCGATGTGGGTTGCATCACTGGTCTTATGACACGGTATGAAATGTGCCATCTTCGAGAACCTGTCCACCACCACGAAGATGGAATCAACTCCTCGTTGCGTTCTTGGTAAACCCAACACAAAGTCCATGCTAATGGCTTCCCAC